>CAJJDN010000053.1:387220-547824 GCA_905182985.1 Paramecium sonneborni
TTATATTATAAATAATAATAAAATTTATTAAAGAATTAAAATGTTTATAAAAAAAATGTTCATTAAGTGAGAAATAAATAATTATTGAATTTTTAATTTAATGCACATTTAATATAAAGTCTGGATTTAATTATGGGAAATTTTAAATCTTTTTTTTAAAAAGTTAAAAACATATGGTAAATTTTTCAGTGGATCAGATTAGAGAGATCATGGATAAATAAGACAACATTAGAAACATGTCTGTCATTGCTCACGTTGATCATGGTAAATCAACACTTACAGATTCATTATTATGCAAAGCCGGTATTATCGCTTCCAAAGTTGCTGGTGATGCAAGAGCAACAGATACAAGAGAAGATGAAAAAGAAAGAGGTATTACAATAAAGTCCACTGGTGTTTCCCTTTATTATGAATATGACATTTATGACAATAAGACATTAGAGAAATTTTTAATCAACTTGATTGATTCTCCAGGACATGTTGATTTCAGTTCAGAAGTTACAGCTGCCTTAAGAGTTACAGATGGTGCCTTAGTCGTTGTTGATTGTGTTGAAGGTGTTTGTGTTTAAACAGAAACAGTGTTAAGATAAGCTATGTAAGAGAAAATTAAGCCAGTTGTTATGGTTAATAAGATTGATAGAGCTATTTTGGAATTAAAACATGATGGTGAAACAATGTATTAAAACTTTGTTAGAGTTGTTGATATGGTCAATGTTATTATTAACACATATTAATAAGAAGATATGGGTGATCTTCTTGTTCATCCAGAACTTGGATCAGTCTCATTTGGTTCAGGAAAAGAATGTTGGGCTTTCTCATGTACAAGATTTGCTAGAATCTATGCTAATAAATTCAAGGTTGAACCACTTAAATTATAAGAAAGATTATGGGGAGATAATTATTTTGATGCTGAAGGAAAATGTTGGAGAAAAGACAGTGTTAGTGGATCAGGAAAACCAATGAAGAGAGCTTTTGTTGCTTTCATCATGGACCCAATCTGTAAATTGGCTAATGCTGTTATGGAAGGTAATATGGAAATGGCTAATAAAATGTTTGAAACTTTGGGATTGAAACTCACATAAGAAGAAGCTAAATTAGAAGGAAAACATTTACTCAAGGCTGTCATGTCTAAATGGATCAATGCTGCTGATACATTATTAGAAATGATTGTTTGCCATTTACCATCACCAAGAAAAGCTTAAAAATACAGAACATCATATTTATATGAAGGACCATAAGATGATGCTATTGCTTAATCCATGAGAGATTGCAATCCAAAAGGACCATTAGTTATGTATGTCTCTAAGATGGTGCCAACAACTGATAGAGGAAGATTCTTTGCTTTTGGTAGAGTTTTCTCTGGTACAATTGCTACTGGATAAAAAGTTAGAATTATGGGAGCCAATTACAAAGTAGGAAAAAAGGAAGACTTATTTGAAAAAGCTATCTAAAGAACTGTTCTTATGATGGCTAGCAGAGTCGAATATATCCCAGATGTTCCATGTGGTAACACAGTCGGATTGGTTGGTGTTGATCAATATTTAATGAAGACTGGTACCATCTCAGACCACGCAGATTGTCATTTGATTAGATCAATGAAATACTCTGTATCTCCAGTTGTCAGAGTTGCTGTTTAACCAAAGAACCCAGGAGACTTACCAAAATTAGTTGATGGATTAAAGAAATTATCAAAATCAGATCCATTAGTTTTATGTACAACAGAAGAATCAGGATAAAATGTTATTGCTGGATGTGGTGAGTTACACGTTGAAATCTGTTTGAATGATTTAGAAAAAGATTTTGCAGGTATAGAACTTATAAAATCTGATCCAATTGTTTCATATAAGGAAACAGTTTCTGCAACATCAAACATTGTTTGTATGTCAAAATCACCAAATAAACACAACAGAATTTATGCTTAAGCTACTCCATTACATGAAAATTTACCAGATGCTATAGAAAAAGGATAAGTAACACCAAAAGATGATCCAAAACTCAGAGCCAAAGCTCTTACAGAAGAATACGATTGGGACAAAGAAGATTCATTAAGAATTTGGACTTTTGGACCAGATAACGCTGGTGCAAATATTTTGATGGATAAGACATCAGGTGTTTAATATATGAATGAATTAAGAGAATCAATGGAATCTGCTTGGTAATGGTCAACAAAGGAAGGACCACTTTGTGAAGAAAATTAAAGAGGTATTAGAGTTAACATTTTGGATTGTGTATTACATGCTGATGCTATTCATAGAGGAGGTGGTTAAATTATTCCAACTGCTAGAAGATTGTATTATGCATGTGAATTGACAGCTTAACCAAGATTATAAGAGCCAGTCTTTTTGGCTGAAATTACTGCACCAAATGATGCTACTGGTGGTGTATATAATTGTCTTAACACCAGAAGAGGAACAGTTATTGAAGAAGAATAAGTTGCAGGAACTCCACTTTCTGTGGTATTATTATTATTCTAATTTTTTATAGGTTAGAGCTCATTTACCAGTTGCCGAATCTTTTGGTTTCACTGCTCATTTAAGAGGTATGACTTAAGGATAAGCCTTCCCTCAATGTGTCTTTGATCACTGGGCTATTGTAAATGGTAATCCACTTGAAGCTGGATCAAAAGTATTATATTCTTTTTATTAATTTAGGTTAACGAATTAGTCTTATCAATCAGAAAAAGAAAGGGTATCAAAGTTCAATTACCAGACCTTAATGAATATTTGGACAAACTCTGATCTAAATATTGTATTTTAAAAACAACACAAATATTCAATCTTTATAATATTTATAAATCTTTAAGAAAATCTTAAAAATAAATATTCAATATTGATCTACAGTTCCAAAATATCTGTCTCCAAAATCTCCAACTCCTGGAAATCGTAAATCCTAAATTGTATTTAAAGCATGATCAACTCCTGCCGTTATTATTTTTACCTTTGGAAATTGATGAAGCACTCTTGAAAGACCTTTTTCACATGAAACTATATTCACTGCTGTTATATTATCTTAAGTAACTCCATGAGATAACAATGCCTTTATAGCTGTTGTTATTCTACCTCCAGTCGTTATCATTGCATCTGTAAGAATTACCTTATTTAGTTAATTTATCTATACCTATTTTTAATCTACATCTTCTGGTAATTTACAGTAAATTAACTATGGATCTTTTGTCTATGGATGCTCCTAAACCAATATAAACCCTACTGATGTTCCTGGAAGTACTTTCAGAGCTTCACCTAAAAATGCATTTCCAGATCTTATCATCACTACTACACAAAATTATTTCTATTCAAAGCTTATCACTTATGCTTATTATTATTGACTTTATTAGCCTTCCTAAGGTGACATTTTTTTTATATGCTCTGATACTGCTTTCTCTAATAGTAATCTAATCAATCGATCTGAATATAATCGAAAATCCTTAAATTTATTAATTTCTCTACTTTTGTTTATGTAGTTTTGTTACGAATCACACTCAGTATATGTTCTACTTGAAATTTATCTAACACATACAGACTGGGAAACCTTAGACGAAATTGTTATAATTCTGTATGAGAAATAAATGAAAAATATGGGGCAGCACATTTTAATCGATTTTATTATTATTAGGCTATATAGCTTGAGCCAATCATTCCTATTAATCCTGCCTTTACTATTTTTAAATTTATCAAATTCATTTTAGTATTTATATTTTTATAATAATTACAATTATGAATCTTTAGAAAATATTTAAGTACCTCTCATTCAAAGATACTTAAATTAAGCATAAATAAGAACATTTTAATTATATTTAATATATTAAAAATAAATATGGTTAATTTTAGAATGCTAATGAAAAAGATTGCACAAAAACTTAGACTTAATGATAAACTGAATGTTTCTGCTTATACTACAATGATTATAGCTGCATATTGTTTGATTAAAGCCAAATCAAAACCAATTTTGCCACTTGTCAAAATAAGCAACTTTATGTTGGTGCTCTAAAAGAAATTAGTAGAAGAAGTCATTTATGATGGAACTCATATTTTATTCAGATGTGTCAATTAAGCTTAATGGATGTCAACTCAGGCTGATCCTTTGATAAAGGGAAAGGAATTATTGAAAGTTTTAGTGTAAGAATGTTTCTTTTTAATTTTTAAGGGAGTATGGTGTTCCAAGGTTTTAAAATTCCTCCTAAATCTATTACACTGAAAATCAAATTAAATATTTAGTAGTGAGTGTAGCAGCCTTTTCATATGCTTTTGGTATATTTGCATCTCTTTTTTTGAATAATCAACTATTTTCTAATAAATCCTTGGTTGCCTAGTCAACAGGAGTCAAATTTTGTAATATTTATGGTCTAGATCATGCAAAAAAATAGCTGACATAAATTATTGAATATTTATAGGATCCATTAAAATTTAGAAATGTAGGTGCAAGATTAAGAAGAGGAATTATGATTTATGGTCCTCCAGGAACAGGAAAAACAATGCTTGCCAAGGCTACTGCAACAGAAAGCAATGTTTAATTTTTATATTGTTCAGCAACTGAATTTATGGAAGTTTATGTTGGAACAGGACCTAAGAGAGTTAGAGAATTGTTCAAAAAAGCAAGACAAACATCTCCAGCTATTATTTTTATAGATGAAATTGATAGTATTGCATATAAAAGAAAAAATTAAAATTTTGGAGTAGAAACAGGTGGTGATAATGAAAGGGTTAGCACTTTAAATTAATTACTAACAGAAATAGATGGATTTAAAGAAAATGAAAATATTGTTGTTATTGCAGCAACTAATAGAATTTAAATATTAGATGATGCCCTTCTTAGAAGTGGTAGATTTGATATTAAAATAGAGGTTGTTTTACCATCAGAAAATGACAGGAAAGGTATTATCGGGGTTCATTTACAAAATGTATTATATATTTAATATGTTAAATAGAAAAAACATTAAATTTCTTAGGGAATGATTGATAAAGTATCCAAGAATACAAATGGATTCTCCGGAGCAGATATGGAAAACATTACAAATGAAAGTGCATATATTGCTATAGAGAAATAATAAGAGTTCATATCAGATGACGATTTTTAGGAAGCATTCAGAAAGGTTAGTTAAGAAAAACAGCATATGTTAGAGGTCTGATTAAATTTTTTATGTATAACACATAATATGAATTATTCATAAATATTTTTCCACCAGCATCCTAATATTATCAGGTACTGTATAAGTTGTTCTAAAAAACTCTTTAAAATAACAACCCAAATCTGACTTAAACTATTGTTTCAAAATCTCCAAGGTATTAATTTAAACTATAGGATTCATTTACTATACTAATAAGATTAAAAATATATTCTAAAACCATACACTTACTTAGATAGCCGATCTCAAAAGTTCGCTCTTACTGCTACACATCCAATAGACAATTCTTTATAAATTTTAGATTCCCTAAAATAAATAAAACTACTTACTTCAACAGTGAAATCATGAAAGGATTGAGCAGAAATTACTAGAGCTAGACCAGATGTAATAACTAAATCAAATAATTCAAATTTTAGCTATTGAATAAATTGAAATTTATACACAACAAATGCTTAGAATACAATCTATGACTTCATTTAAAAAGTATGCTTTGTCTTTTCCTAATTATAAAACTTAGGTAAAGACAAAAAATATATTTGCTTATATGTATTTTAATTAATATTCTTCTTAACATAGTGTCTTTTTTAAAAGCTAAAAAGAGTTTTTATTAGCATAATTTTTAAGAACTGATTGAAAGATTAAATTATCATAGGGAACACATTTTAATTATGATAATATAAGCCAAACAAGTTCCTCATCCATATTTTTGAGTAGAAGTTCAAACAATAATTTGTTGATTGACTAGAACTATTAGAAGAGAACTGCTTCAAACCAATTTGAATTATTTTAGTATAATTTAATAAGAAAATGTTAGGCATGTCTATGTTTTTCTTTTTTGAGTAAATCAAGAGTTTTTGATTGGTATTCACTCATGATAGATTATTCTTGAGGAAATAATAGGATGTTTATTGAATCGAAAGTTAATGTTAGTAGAAAGTAATCTAATTGAGTGTTAGCTAACAATTATGGTACAAGTTGATTTAAAACATTAGTAAATGAACTAACACAGAATTATTCTGGGATATCTATTAGATTTTCAAGTTTGGATTCTAAGTTAACCATAATCTCAAGAGCTGCTGATATTTCATTTAAATAGAAGTGATCATTGACTTGTTCTATAGATTTATTGAAGAATAAAGCAAGTTCCTTAAAATATAAAAAAAACACACCTCTTTTTTTAGTTCTTATTATTTCAAATACAATTATTCATATTAATAGATATATTGTTATCTTTTTTATAGTAATTTATTTTGAATATCCTCTTTTCTTTAAGAATTTCTCACTTGCTCTCTTTTTAATTGAATTAATCCATCTGTTGTTGTATTAGAGGGAAATTCTGTGTTTAAATTTTAATCCATAAAATTAATTATAATTTAAAATTAAACGATTAAATTATATATATATATTTCATACCTTTCTTTTGATCAAATCTTTACCAGTTCCTCTGAGAATAAAATCTACACTAGGTCCATCTTATACTTTGATTCTATATTTAGATTTATATAATAATTCAGCAGTAGGCTATAAATAATGATATATAAATAACTTTGAATCTAATAAGTATTTTAAATGGTTATACACCTAATTCTCTAATATCATCAATAGTGATTTGATAAGGTAAACATGTAGCATGAGGTAGAGTATGTACCATAGTAGATGGACCATCTAATTTCCCTTCAGTTATTTAAAATTCAAAAACAGAAGGATCATCAGTTTTCTTCATTTCTTCTTTATCTTCTAAAGTCATAGTTCTTTCAACAATGTTTTTTCTTAAAGGATTCTTTTAATGTTATAATTTCCATTATGCAGGTACCAATGATAAATTTGATAAATATATAGCAATAGTTTTAACTTCTTGTACATCTCCAAAATCTAATACATCAGGACCCTCTACTTAATCAATTCCAGAAGTATTCAAATGAACAAATGGTCTAAGTAAAACTCCTTCTAATTAAATTGATTGTTTATCCCCATTAGCATAAAATATATTAATCAATCCATGATGATATACTTTATAAGTAAGAGGCCAATTAATTGGATCGCTAGGTTAATAACCATCAAATTTTATTAACAATTCTACATGGGAATCTGTTACTAAATTAAATGTCTTTGCAATCTCAGTTTTCATACCTAATTCATATTTTTATGGAGAATTTGTTGAAGTCTGCATTAATTTAAATGGTCCTTCAATTTCAAAAGTACAAACAAAACTTGATTTTTATCTATTTACTAAAACTATTTTCTTTTCTTATTTTTCATTAAAACCACTTGACCATTTTTAAAATTTAACTTAGAATCCGCCTTCTAACTTTTCAAGTTTATCAAATGTTAAATATGGTGTAATAGTTTCACTTTTTACATAAAAAGCTACTTCTCCAATAGTTTTATCCTAATTTATAAGTCTTGGCCTAGCTACTAAACAAGCACTATAATTTCCAGTATCTTGAGTTGTAAAATGTAAAGTAAAGTGTTTTTCTTTCCTTTATTTAATTCTCTCTTTATTAGGTACAACTTAAAAAGGTCCATCTTTTGATTCTGGAGGTTCATTTGCTATAAATTAAACATCACATAATTAATCTGATCCTAATTAAGGATCTGTTATTTTAATATCAAAATAATCAGATATAGTGTTATTTCCTAAATTATAAATTTTCCATTCTAATTCTACATCTTAAGGCCCTGTATTTTATACTCTAAAATCTCTACTAATTGTTCCAAAATTTCTCATATAAGTACCTAAATCAAAAGTAGGAAAATCTGTTTTATAATTAAATCCCAATTAACTTGGACTTATTACTATTGGAGAACCTTTAATATCTATTGCTATTGGAAATTCTTTAGTTGGAAGTCCTCTTATATCACAACACATTTAATCTTCAAATAATCCACATATATCATTAAATACTGTTACCTAAACTACCACTGATCCATATGCATTCAATGTACCTTATGATGGTTCAAATACTACTGCTATTCCCAAATTATTTGATAAATACACTCTCTAATCATGTTCCATCTTCTTTTATTTATTCAATTTCAATCCTGCTTCTGAAGTAAAATTATGTGTTTTCTCTATCTTATTTGTTAATAACACTACAGGTCTTCCACTTTAAGTAATCTTTCCTTTTTTAGATACTGATTTTGATATTGAAGATTCTGCAAACTTTATTGTTCTTGCTGCTTATGATTTAGCATCGAAATCATCAAAAAGTGTTGATTACTCTTCTAATGCATGTGGTTAATACTTTCTCATAAATAAATTAAATTATGTATGAATACCAGATGTATTCTTTATTAAAAATTTTGCTTACTTTGGTTAATTTATTGTACAATTATAAAATTCTAATTTATCCATCTATTAATTTTTTATCTCAGTATCTGCCTTCAAAAGTGATTTTCTTGAATCTTTTAAACTTTTTGATTTAGAACTTACTGATGTTTTTGAAGATATATGTGCACTATCATCAACCAATTCATATTCTACTGATAAACCATAAATCATTGTATTCATCTCAAAACCTAATGGATATTATAAACCTTGCACTTCACATACAAAAAGCTCATTTAATTTTCCCCCTTCTTTTGGCTTTATTGAAAATTTTATTATTTAATTTGTTTTAGGTTTTAGAACTCCTTTTTTTGGTTCAAATTAAACTAAATATTTTTCTTATTTTTCATTATCTACTACCCATTCAAAAGGAGTACTGATATTACCTAAATTTTATAACATTATGTATTATTATGCTCTTTAATCAAATGTATATGTATTTCCACAATATAGAGTATCAATATTTAAAGATAATCTATTTAATGAGACACTTGGATTTTAAACCTCTGCAAATACATCTAAAACTGCACAATCACCATTTTCAACCTAAAAATATAAGAAATCATTATATGTTTCAGCTTCTCTAGATTGAAATTCTACTTTAAATTAAATAGAACTATTTGGTTTGATCTCAAACTAATCTTTATTAAATAATAATCTTTAATCTGATCCAGATTAAGCTTTAATTAAAGCAGAAACTGGTGACAAATTATTAATGGTTAACTCTTATGATTCCAAAGAATAAGTTTGAATTAATCCATAATTCAACCAACTTTATTTAACTGAAATGATTGGAGCAATAATTTCAGCAAATATTGTAATAAGTATAGAATTAGCATAATCAAAGTCAATTCTATATTCCAATTTAATTTAGCCAACTTCAGTACTTTAAATTCCTAATACAATTTCAGCATCATGATTAATGATTCCTTATTTATCTTGTATATAGAAATAATCTAATTGAAGTGAATTAATTTAATATTTGATTTAAGTTTTTGAAGTTGTAAACAATTTAAATTTATAAGTCTACAAAGTATTGACACAAATAGGAACAGGAAATTTGTAAAATTGTGGAGTTACACTAACATCAGCAAGTGCAGTTTTGCTAATCAATTCAAATTCAAAATAAGTAATTGATGGTTTAATACTATTGGATCCAATAGCAACAGATTATTAATTATTTTCAAATTACTATTTTAAATTAGGTGGAGGATTACGAATACTTTCAAATGGTATATCATCTATAATTAAATAGGCAGTTTAAAATAGAGGATAATACTCTTCACTTTTTAAAAAGATTTCAAAATCTACAACCTCATTAGGTTAAAAGTATCCCTCTTAAGGTTAAATAGTATAATAATTTTATTCGTCTTCTAATTTTAATTCTTTATCATCATTTTATAAATACCAATGATATTTAACTTTAACTGATGTTTTATTTCTTATTTTTAATTTTCTACTGGTCTCAACTTTAGGTATAGGATCATTAAAAAATATTTTATGTAATTATTCTGACTTTTCTAGATTAATATTATCAATTCCNTAAACTAAATATTTTTCTTATTTTTCATTATCTACTACCCATTCAAAAGGAGTACTGATATTACCTAAATTTTATAACATTATGTATTATTATGCTCTTTAATCAAATGTATATGTATTTCCACAATATAGAGTATCAATATTTAAAGATAATCTATTTAATGAGACACTTGGATTTTAAACCTCTGCAAATACATCTAAAACTGCACAATCACCATTTTCAACCTAAAAATATAAGAAATCATTATATGTTTCAGCTTCTCTAGATTGAAATTCTACTTTAAATTAAATAGAACTATTTGGTTTGATCTCAAACTAATCTTTATTAAATAATAATCTTTAATCTGATCCAGATTAAGCTTTAATTAAAGCAGAAACTGGTGACAAATTATTAATGGTTAACTCTTATGATTCCAAAGAATAAGTTTGAATTAATCCATAATTCAACCAACTTTATTTAACTGAAATGATTGGAGCAATAATTTCAGCAAATATTGTAATAAGTATAGAATTAGCATAATCAAAGTCAATTCTATATTCCAATTTAATTTAGCCAACTTCAGTACTTTAAATTCCTAATACAATTTCAGCATCATGATTAATGATTCCTTATTTATCTTGTATATAGAAATAATCTAATTGAAGTGAATTAATTTAATATTTGATTTAAGTTTTTGAAGTTGTAAACAATTTAAATTTATAAGTCTACAAAGTATTGACACAAATAGGAACAGGAAATTTGTAAAATTGTGGAGTTACACTAACATCAGCAAGTGCAGTTTTGCTAATCAATTCAAATTCAAAATAAGTAATTGATGGTTTAATACTATTGGATCCAATAGCAACAGATTATTAATTATTTTCAAATTACTATTTTAAATTAGGTGGAGGATTACGAATACTTTCAAATGGTATATCATCTATAATTAAATAGGCAGTTTAAAATAGAGGATAATACTCTTCACTTTTTAAAAAGATTTCAAAATCTACAACCTCATTAGGTTAAAAGTATCCCTCTTAAGGTTAAATAGTATAATAATTTTATTCGTCTTCTAATTTTAATTCTTTATCATCATTTTATAAATACCAATGATATTTAACTTTAACTGATGTTTTATTTCTTATTTTTAATTTTCTACTGGTCTCAACTTTAGGTATAGGATCATTAAAAAATATTTTATGTAATTATTCTGACTTTTCTAGATTAATATTATCAATTCCCAAGATTCCTAATTCTACCATATTACCTTTGCCTATTAACTTTAATGTGGCTTAAGTTAGATTATCACATCCTAAAATAATGTTCTCTATAACTTCTCCTTCAAGATCTGGTTTAAAAATAGCCTAGATTATTTATGTTTCCCCTTTATGTAAGAAGAATTCAGCAGGTGATAAATAAAAATTGCCAATCTGTATGTAGTTTTCTTCTTCTTACTATTCTTATTAATTATTTATAAAAAAACGATAACCTGCTTCTCCTCCTGAATTTTTAACAACAAATCTAGTTTCTACTTAATCACCTATCCAACAACTTTAACAATCTAATTATGATGGCAAATCTAATTATGGAGGTTCCTTTCTTGCTAATAATGGAACTTTTAAAATATGATCCTCTGTTATTACAGCAATGGTATCATCAAACTCTGCCAAAGAAGATGGATTAAATCTCACCTTTAATATTGCACTCATTCCTGGAGCTATACATCCGTCCTCTTTTGTTGGATATTTTATAGATGCTATCTGAAACTCCTTTCTAAAATAATGTTAATTCACTCACTTTTCAGGGGGCAGCACTTTTATTCTCTACAAAATTCCGGTGGCATTTGTAACATACAAATCTATTTCATACATCCCATTCAACATGTACTCTCTGAATACTAATTATTTAGGAAATACTCTAAAAGATGTTATTTAATCTTTCTCTACTACTATATCCTAAGTTAATTTAAATTAATCATACTTGCTTTGTATTTATGTAAGAAAATAGAACAGGTGCTTTATTAATTTTGAATCTAGGATTCTTTAGATAATTCACTCTCTTATTCATGTTCTTTATAATCTGATTATTGACTTCTTTATCCTTCTCATTCATTTCCAATAAAAAATTACTCTTATTTTTCTTCTATGTCACCGGTTTCAATTAACTTGTTTCTTTCATTAGAAGTTATTTAATTATAATATATATATAACTTTAACATAATATATTATATTCAAGGTACCATTATTATGTTTGCCTTTGCTTTTTTAAGCAATTCATCTGCTGTTGAACCAAAGAATGTCTTATTTTCTAATTGAGCTCTATATCCATTTGATCCAAATACAACAAAATCGAGATCATCAGAATTATTAATCATTTCAATTACATTATCTATTGCTCTATATGAAGCATTTAATTATTTATATTGCCATTTTCTCTAATATTTTGCCATAAATTCTTCAACCTTTGATTTTATTGTTGTTCCAAATGCTTCCCTATCTGGAGTTGGAGCAAAACATATTAATAAACTATCACGCTCATCAAAAGATAAGGCAACAGCACTTTCTAATGATTTATAAGATTTCTTTGATCCATCTATACAAACAACAAATTTAAATCCATTTGTCTCATCCCTTTTATAGAGTTTCTTTACAGCTATCAAAGGTATCTTACTATTGTAAACTGAATTTCTCACTGTCTATCCTAAAATTGTGATATCCTATTTGATTCCCTTCCTTCCATTAAATCCAACTATTAAATAACTCACATTTAAATCTCCTGCTATACTCAAGATTTAATTTCTGACATTTTCTTAACCTTGTCTTTTCTCCTAAAAAACTAATTAGTAGTTTGCTTCTGGATACTAAAGTTATAACAAATTGATGAATAATTTACTCTTGATAATAATTCAATTTTATAATCCTCATAAATTGTTGTGCTTTGGAATTCAAAGGGTAAATAGGTTTTAGATTAATCTGAAACATGAGCTACGATAATTTAATTGAAAATATTCTTAAATTCAAAGAACTCAACTGCTTACTAAATATTTTAATTAAATTATGTACAAAGAAAGCTTATTTGGATGCTTAGGATCCATCAGTTGCAACCATTATATTTGATTTATTTGATTCCATAAAAATAATAATTAAATATAAAATATTTTATTTTATTTTATTTATAATTTTTTAGATAAATACCAATTTAAAATTCATAAATCTGTTGGTTAAATTTTACTATCAGGAATACTTTCCATATTCAACAATGATTAAGGTGCTCTAAAATTTTCATAACTTTCTCCTCTCAATCTATAATGACTTTAATCAATTAAATAATCCCCATATAAAAAAGATTTAAATTCTGCTCTTCTCAAAGAATTGACACACAAAACGATTAATAAAACTGGATAAGTAAAAACAGTTTCAGGTATTGAATGTTTCACAGATACAGTGGTCAAAATCCATAAACCTTCAGCTGCTATTAATGATAAGAATCCAGAAAGTCCATAAGTAAAGGTTCTTTTACTTTTATCTATTCTATAGGCTAGACTTAGGAACAATCCTGGTATAGCTTAACTAAACAATGAAATCCAAGCACAATTTTTATTATATTGCAATTTCATTAATGGTAATTGTAATTCAAGAGGGCAGTTTAAATATTACAATACAGCAGTATTGTATGATTCAACTTATGTGTAATGTATTGCAATAGCAAAAGTTGAATCCAAAATAATATTGGCTAACATCATAATAGCTGCATTCTTCAGATTTTTAAGTCTAAAGAATTTTACAATAAGGAAAATAAATGCTAATGAAATTATGTCACTCAAGTACCAAGGTTTTAAAAAATAATATGGTAATCCAATCATTAAGGATATAATAGATGAAAAGATTAAGTAATATTATCTTACAAAAGAACTAGCTTTAAATAGATAGGATAACTAATGTAATTATGAATGTAATACTTCAGCAGTAACAAAGAAGACAGCTAATGTACCAATTGAACAAGCTATTATAATAAAGAAATAATTAATGATATCTTAATAATCTAAAGCTACAACCAAAATACCTCCAGCTGCATAGGCTAATATGTAAATACAAATAACTATAAAGTTAATTTCAAATCCTTAAAAATCTTATCCATTTCTTTTCCATCGAAATGAAAGGATTCTTGTATATTTTGCTAAAAATGCAATTAAAATAGTTGAAATAACAAGTAATATAGGAAGACTCCAATCAAATGTAAGTTATCTGAATGATTTATCACATGAAAATATCATAGCGAATTCTATCTCCTTAGGAGTTTCTTAATTTGCTTCAATTAAGTTAACAATGACTTTGATTGAAGTCCAATAATTTTCACCTGTAAGTTCATATTTTTAGGGACACTTTTAAGAAAGTAAAAAACTAAGCTAATCTTTAGGTGTGAGTGCATCATCATCTGAAAGTACTTATGTTGAGAGAGTTCTCTTTATAAATATATAAAAAATACATGTTTGTATTTTTATCTGCTTTTTGATTAACTAAAACTTTATATGTAACAATATCGTTGTTAACTATTTTTAAGGTTTAATTAGAATATCCAATTACATCTCTCTAATTTGTAACACCAAAAGATCTTGGAGGTTTGCATGTCATTCCTTGATTTAGATTTTCAGGAAGGAATTCAAATTATATTTTGTTATTATCATAAACTGTATATTAATCACTGTCATCTTCAATATAGATTTGAACTTCCTACCCTATTAATAATAAAGGGAGATATAGCAATAAAATATACATTTATTGATGTTGTATTATATATAATTTAATAAAACCTTAATATATTTTATTTCTATTATAAATTTGAATCCTTTAAGTTATTCCATCATTCTATCAAACAAAAAAACTAATTATTTATTTTGTATCTTTTCGATTTAAAAAGATTACATTTTTTTTATTTTATATTATATTCTTTATTAACAATCAAACAATTAACGATTCTAAAAATATTTAATATTTAAATTAAATAAATGATCTTGCATCATCTAAACCTCTTCAATAACTTTAACCATTTAATCATATTCTGTTGCTTACTCTTTATCTAGAACTTATGCATCACCATTATACATTGCAAGTTCTTCATATTTACATATTTAATAATCTATTTTTACTGCATCTGTTCATCATGTTCCATAACCTGTTGCTGTCTAACCAAACCAATTGTTTAATATTACTGGTTAACCAACTCATTAAATTATAAAGGCAGAAACTAGAATTGAGTAATATAATATAATTTAATATTTAGGTATATTCCTTATCAAAATCTATCATAGAATATCAAGAAGTTAGTTAAACAATCTAAGTTTATATTTTTATATTAATTTTATATTTTAGAATATGTTCCTGCTGATAGATTTTAAGATAAACTTAAATATTATCTAATTGAAAGATAAATAATTCATCAACTTATTCAATAAGTACTATCATAACCTGTTTTCTAAAAATTGCATATTTAATATACTTCTTATGACTAAAATTATTTTATTCCACCAAGAATTTCTTAATCCATTTATTTTCCATCCGTATTATCACATGGTTTAATAGTCTCAAAATCAAGAATAAATATAAATTTTATTTTTTATTAATTAATCGCCTCTTAGATTACATTTTTAGTTGATTTATATTATATTTATCACATCTTATCAATTTCCTTTTTATAGGTTTTAAATAATTAAATCTGCTTTTCTTTTAAATCATACACTTATTTTTAAGTTTGATTCTTGAAGTAATTTTATAAAATTAATTCATTTCAAATTAGCTTATAAATGCTTTCATTTTTCAAATGAATTATTAATAACTAAAATAGAAAATAGTTTTAATTATAGAGATTTATTCATTCGATAAATTTTATTAATTAATTCTCTCTTCTTAAGAACATCCTTTAAAGTCAATAGAATCAATGTATCTATTACATTAAACATCATTAATCACAAAATTTGTAATAGGGATTATTTGAAACTAATTTCACACTTTTTAAATATATAAATTAAACTTATGGATGATTTATATTCTTTGGTACAATTATTATCTAAATCTGAAGTTTTCAATTTTTTTGCCAAAAATTTATACTAACCAAAACCTTTATCGATAAAATATTCTTTAATGATGAAAACAAAACATTTTAAATTATTGACTGGTTTAGTTTAATTTTGAATAATATTTAGTAATACACACAAAAATTACTTCATAATTTGAAATCCTCTAATGATGATAACAATTAGCTTGAAAACTCTTGAGAATAGTACGAATCTTAACTCAAATTCTCACATTCTTAAATAACAAATGAAGCATCTTTATTTAAATGCTGAAGCTCTTTTCTTAAACTATCAAAATTTTCCTTTTTTGCAGGATAAATAATGATAAATCTTTCAGGATATTCTATTGTATAAACTCTAGATGTGTTTTCTATTTATATATAATTTTCTTCTGAACTATTTTAACTCTCTTCTCTAATTGATACCTCATTTCTTCTTGTAATTTCAGTATTTGAGACTGAAAGCATTGCATTGCAAGAACACGATTAACCCATATATAAATTTATTTATATTTTTTAATACTTTCTTTAAAATAATCCATAATAAATCCTGAATTTAATTATTTTTATTTTACTGCAATACTAAATTAAAGTAATATTTATTTAGAATAAAAAGAGTTTACTTACAATTTTATTATTTATTTATTTAAGATTCTTATTAAATTAAGAAATAATTTTTTTGATAAGATACTCTTTATACTAATTAATAAAACTCAAGTTAATATTTTATTATAATGTTTTGATTATCTAGAAAATTATTTGCTAGATGAAATTATTTAAATAATTATACAGAGACAAACCTCCTCAATTAAATTTTAAACTTAAAAAATATAATTCTAAAAATATTATACTATTATATTAAATATAAAAATGAAGAAATCTCAAAAAAAAATAGGTTCATTTTTTTATAAAGTTTTAATAAATATGATTAAATTGAATTCATTAAATTGTATAACAAACTTATATATATTCTTAAATACGATAGTTGCTAAACTTTAATTTGATTTAATCAATTAAAATAATGAAAGATAATTAAATATAAAATTTGGAAACAAAAATTATTGTCAAGTCTAAATTGAATCTTTTTGTTGAGAGAATAATTAATATTCTAGTTATTTAAAAGCTAAGAATTTTCAATCATTTAAAATTAAGAATTAAATATTTATATCATTTAATGAGAGATTATGATATAATTTCTACAAAAAACAAAATTTTAAGGTTATATCAATTCAAACTAGAAAAATAATTGAAAAATTTAAGATTTCTTATAATCTTATGAATAATTAGTTTCATAATAATTTTCTATTTTAAATTTTGGTTCTATATTATAGTAAAGTTTATATAATATTACACAAAAGGACATAAGTTAAAGATTAAGTACTTCATCTTTTGTATGTTCTGAATTCTTATTATGAAATAAGAATTTAAAAATAATATTTATTATTAATGAAAAGGACGACTAAAAGAAGAAAATTTTTATTATTTCCATCACTAAATATAAATAAAATTTTAAAGTCTCAAGAATAATTTGAAAATTACAATATAGAAGAGTAGAATCAGATAGTATACCTTATTTTTGTAAATAAATTTAGAATAATCATAATAATTTATATATTTATCAAACTTAATTAATAAAATTTTATATTTGATTATATATAGTCAAATTATTTTAATTGATGTTTGCGATAATTTTTTGTTGTTTGATCTTAAATAGATTACCTGCATTGAATATAAACATTTATGATAAAAAATAATATATTATTAAAGCTAATTTTATTAAAATACTATAAATTTTATGGGATGCATTGCTTAAAAAACAAAATAAAAATCAAAAGATCAAATGAGAACGACTAATCAAAATAGTCAATATTAGAATGCATTAAATTAAGAAAGCAAAATATTAGAAACTGAACAAAAGGCTGATAGAGTTAATAGTGAAATAAACGTTCCTCATTCTCCTTAAATTGGAAGAAGGCTAAAACATATGGTAAGTAGTGATGAAGTTTAAAAATATATTACTAAAAAGCAGAGTATCACTTAAAGTCCATTCAAGTATATCAAGAATTCCCCAGAATAAAGGAGAAAGTTATCTTTGATAAACAACCCTTAATAGTGATTTAATTTTTATTTTTCCTTTGTATTAGATCACATTTCAAGTAAAATATCAATGATTTACAAAATATCTTATTGATACTTAAATGAAAAACATAATATCTATATATAATCATTATAAAGATCTTCTTTAGATGGCTTAAGAAGTTTTATCTATTTAGAAAATAATGGTAGACTTAGTCATTTCAATATATTGATCTGTAATTCTTGAACTTCCTAAATTTATAATTTCAATTATACTATTAGATGGTATTACAGTATTTGGTGATGCAGTAGTAGGAGTTCTTTATGTTCCAAATTAGCTTTTTAAATGTTTCTCAATATTCTTTTAGATTTCTGTTAATTAATTAGAATTCCTCTTAATTTTCCCTTTATCTTCAAAAATAATTGGCTCATGAATGGATATTCTTGAAGGGTTACAACCCATAAAAAATTTATCAAATATTTATTAGTTCAATTAGGGTTTATTAAATTGTTAATATAGATGCATTCAATTTTCATTAAAATTTTAGCATGAATGAATTATTTTGCTGAAATTTTTACTTATAGAAAATCATATTTTAGGACAACTTAAAATTAAACTAGAAATTAGACATTTGTTTTTAAAATGATTCAAATATAACAAATAATATAGTATTTTTATTCCATTTTATAAACTAAGCTTTAAAAGACAACCTTAATTATATATAATTTGATATCCAAATAATAATTAAAAATTTGAATGAAATTTAGTAAGAATTTATTAAATAATATCACCTCTCTTTTTTCATCAATGTTAAGGCTAATAAATTTATTCTCAGTTAATAAAATTAAATTAGATCAAGAAAAAAATTTATTTTGAAATAATTATTTCTCCTAAGCAATGTAAAAATATAATCTGTATTATTAATTTATGAGGTATTATTAAACAAAAAAATGCTAAGATTTCACCAATGTAAATCATTTATTATTTATTTTTATTTGTATATACAAAAATGGGTTGCGTTGGATAAAAACAGAATTAAAATCAATAGAGAAATAAATTTCAATTACATAGACAATCATTAGTGATATTAAATTCACATAGAAAATTATGTTTAGATTAGCCTCTTAAGCCAGATCCTAAACAATAAATTCATCTTTATCGATAGATTGATATATCATATGATGATGAATTTATTTTAAAGAGAGATTAAAAAATTATGTCTAAGAATTAAGAATCTCCAAATTTAACTCCAAAATTTAAACAAAATCTTCATTTTGGAATCGAAAGTCGATCAAATAAGATTATCATATGAAATATGTACATAGAGTGAAAAAAATCAGTAGATATTGTGTTTATTTATTATTTTATATATTTTTTATATATTTACATTTATAACTTTCCATAATTCATAATATTAATTACTAAGAGAATCTATAAAAAGATGGCACTTCTAATAAGGGTCAATATAATTACAAATATGTCTAATTTGTTTAATTTAAGATCCATATAATATCAGGGTGCATTCACTTTACTCAAATATTTACTCTAAATATTCAAAGAATTCAGGATTAACTGATTCAATTTTTATAATTAAGATTAAGGGCTGTGATTTTTATTAAACTAATTCATTATATAATTGACTCATTTTCTTATTTAAATAAATGGAATCGATATTTAAAGCTGAATAGTGATCAAAATTTATATGCAAATAAGGTTTTTGAGTATTCTCAAATTATTGCTATAAACTATATGAATAAGTATTATTTATTAAATAAATCCCTTTTGTTTTATTAAATGGTATT
The DNA here is from genome assembly GCA_905182985.1 of Paramecium sonneborni. Classification (NCBI taxonomy): domain Eukaryota; phylum Ciliophora; class Oligohymenophorea; order Peniculida; family Parameciidae; genus Paramecium; species Paramecium sonneborni. Next base: position 407,141 of record CAJJDN010000053.1, read on the forward strand.
TTGAGCTCTTAAATATTTGTATTCTATGGTAATTCAATCAAATCTAACGAACTAAAAATATTCATAAACTTATTTGGGGATTTGAATTGACTCATTAATTAAATTTGATTCATCAAAACAACAAGTGCAAAAAGACAAATAATTATAGTTTTAGAAGTTAATTTTTCTTCAAATTGTAATTGTGATTTGTTAAGAAGTATAAAAGCTATAAAAACTAGTGTTGTGAGAGCTATGAAAAATAAAACAGAATAAAACATTTGTTAATTTAATTAAATTTATCGAACTTTGAACAAATGAGAACAACTCCCAATAGTGTAAAAGAAACAGCATCTAAAACATCAACTCAAGATTATAAAAAATAATAATCATAACCTGTATGTGAATTAAAATATTATAAAGACTGTTAGCATTCCAGAATCTAGTCAATTATTCCATATTCCCTAAAAATATTGTCATTAACGCTTAAAACCATAACCTACTATATCTAAATCTATTGAAGAGAAAAGATGCAAGATTAATAAGAATAATTTATCAGAATTAAATAATCGTACAAATAGCAGTTCAAAAAGTCGAATTTCAGGTTTTACAAGCAATTAATTGGAAGATGATTCTTTGTATAGTTCATAGAATGCACTTAAGTTAAAGAAAATAATCGGTGATTCATAAGCTTTTAATACTCATCTATTTGTGTATAAATATTATTCTAGTCTTTTATAGTTCTAAATCAAATTTAACTTGTGATTCATCTAGTCCAGGAGGTAGATAAAATAAATCAGCTTATAAAAAATCAGCTGATTTTGATATCAATTAATTGAATATGTTAAAAGAAAAAAGTATAACACATAAAAAGGCTTAATCCTAATAAGCAAGTTAATCAAAAGAATTAATTGATTAATTTTTAAATCTTGATAAATAGATTTAAGGATCAACTTTAGAATAACAAAAAAAATAATAATATTTAAAATAAAGAGGGTTATGGGATCCCTTTAAAGATCTATTTATTAAATAATTTGCCAGAACTCCAATATAATTTAAAAGTGTGTTTAATTAGTTGTAAATATAAGTTAGAGAAATTGAATAATAGTGGTCAGACATTATTATGTAAATAGCAAATAATTTATTTGAATTATTATAAAATTCTGCTATACTCATGGCTTATGAATAAGATTTAAAGTTAAATGAATTAGTTGATTAAATGAAAAGGGAAAGAGACATTTGGTAAAATAATTTTAGATCTCTTGAATAAGAAAGGGATATTCTATTAGAAACTGTTTCTTAATTAAAATAAACATTAGAAAAAGAGAGACCATCTCCATTTAAATAAGATAAGAAATAAAAAGATCTTGATAATGTAGATATTCCTGAATTAAAAGAAATGACTATTTTAATGCAATAGAAAATTTTAGAAATGTCAGAAAAAGAATCTAAATTAATTAAATTAGTATTGGCAATACGTAAAACTGGAATTGATATAGAGAAGATATATAATGAGGAAGTTTTGAATGAAGATTCATTTTCAGACAAACCTAATTAATCAAATAGAGAATAGAAGTAAAATTTAATAATTAAATTATAGATAAAATTTTATAACTAAAATTGAAAGAAGTTTTCATGATGCTGATAATTCAGTGGTTAATGATTCTGATGAATCTAGCTTTTAATATAATGGAAGATTGGATGATGAAAGTATTATTGAAAGTATTAGAAGATTTGAAAACAGAAATTAAAATAGTACTTATGCTACAGAAAGTAAAAGCACAGTAAAAATGAAAATAGATTTATCAAAATGTAATTAATAGCAACAAAAATTGCAATAATTATAATAGTTATAATAATAATAACAATAAAAAAAAATTTAACAGCAACTTTAATAATATAATATGAATAAATTGAAAATACCTGATTAAGAAAGTATAGGATTTCATTAAGAATTTATGATGAAATTTAATGAGTTTTCTGAAAGTTGGAGATTATAAGTATTGAAAGATGAAAAGAGAATAAAATCTTGATTTTTATATCATTTAACTAAATTTTGACAATCAATAGATATTTTAAATTAAGATATAAAGATGTAAATTTATCTATATTCATATTTCTTCATAAAAGATTATGTATGCTCCTTTATCTGATAGATGTCTATCTTTTTTATCTTTTGTTACAATATCATCATCAAATTCATACCATTCGTTTTATCTTTTAGCATATGCTTTATAATGTCCACTATTTAATTAACCTTAATGAGATATTAGACCCTTTAATCTATATTAAGCTTTGATAATATTCTCATCACAGAATCTAAAATTAATTATTAAATTACTATTAAATATTAAGGACTTCAGGATATGAAATATCATTTTAGATTTTTTAATTTCTTGGAAATTATGTAAATCGTTTAAGGTGAATAATAAGAAATTAAGGTTTCTGTGTAACTAGAATTTTTCTAATAAGATATTTATTTTAATGCTAGCATATATTACATATCCATTCATCTTATATTTATTCTTCTTTAAAATAACTATATAGACATTCATTTAACTTAATTTCTTCAGCTCCACTATAATTCTATAAAGGCAAATTAATATCCAATATAGGATCATAAACTTCGCTTATTCTTTTACATTTTAAACAATAATTTTTATTTGAAACTTATCCAACAAATAATTCAGTAATTACATCTGCATTTTTCCCTTTATAAAATTCCCAAGCTTCTATTGCAGAATGAAAAAATTCTTTTTTTCCAGTATTTTTTTTTCCAACTAATTCTTCTTAAATTTATGACAATAACAATAAAAGAAATTCGTGAGAATCTTATTATTGAGTAACTTTAAATTTGTTTTAACAGATATACATTAATAAATCCGTTGTAATTGAACTACCAGGAATTGTAACCTAAATTAATTTGATAAGACTTTAATAAGCTTTTGTACATTATCTATTTTCTAATTTTTGAATTTTAAGAATTTTTTAATTAAATTTAGAAATACTTAATAAACACTAGAGTGCAGCATTCATATAACAATAATATTTAGGATTATAAAATCCGACAATAGGTAATTCTACTGGAATCGTCATATAAATTTTTTAAATATTTGTTTACACAGTTGAGTTTTTATCAGTAAGGTAACTTGGTGTAGTTTTGTCAAAATCATCAATATTTTTGGATGAATACTTAAAATTGATATGAGAATCTGTTGAAATTTTCAATGGTAATATTGCTGTTGTAGTTGTTATATGAGTCGCTGTCGCTGCATCATTATTTAAGTCTATTTGAGATCCAATTGGCATAGGAAGAACATAATTTGGTTCATTATTGATTTATTCTAAAGATTAGACTATTAATTATTATTTATCCTCTATAACCTAATGCTAACGTTCTTAAATTCTATTCTAATGAATTTACATTTTAACATTATCTAAATCTATAGTAATTGTTGGTCCACCTCCATAAAGAGTATGAATGAATTTCCAAGCTCTTTCATTCAAAAGTGAATAATGTTTTTCTGGTTGAATTCCTGGTAATAATTATGGATCATTATCTATTATAATATTAATTGTATCATTTATTTTATGTTCATCTATTAATATTTTATTATTGTTAATCTCTTTTGGAATCACTTTCTTCTTTCCTTATAAGAATCCAGTATAATGAAGTGCCCAACGATATTCAATAAAATAAATAATTGGAAGATCTTCTGATAATAAACCATTTACATACTCTTTTTCGACATCAATACTATCTATATTTAATAAATAATTATACCTCTCTTTAAACTATCCTTATTCTCTATAAGCTTTTATTTGATTGACTAAATTATTAATTTCTTAATTGCTTTCTTCACTTTTGTTTTATTCTTTTAATTTTTACTCCTAATAAGAATCCTGATCTTGCTTTTCTTCTTTAACTTATTACTCTTCATTCTTTTTAGAAAATTATCTCACTTCAGAATCTTTATTAATTGCTTATCTAATTAAAAAAACTGTTAAGATAACTTACTTTGACTTTTTAATCTTCGTTTTACAACAAATAAACATTAATTTAATATTAATCAACTTATCTATAAATTTCAAAGGATTAAATTTGAAAGTTTTTTCAATTAAGTTTGATTTTTATGCTCTTCTTAAAAACACATATTTACGTAATTTTATAAACTATTACAAATAATTATTTTAAATTTGAATTTTGACACTTTTCCATTTAGTTCATATGAACGAAGCTATTAAAATTTTTATCTCCTCTCTTTAAAATAAAGATGAAGAAGCTTGGAATATCTAAAAAGAGACAAATACTAAATATTTTTATATTAATTAAATGTTATAAAGTTTTCTAAGATAAGATTTTCTCAAATGAAGATACTCTATAAGGATTCAATTCTTGTTTATTTCTTTATGGATAAACTACATTTGGAAAAACTTACATTATGTTTGGAAATTAAGATAATCCTAATTTATTACCAAATATATTGTTCTTGATTTATTTAAAGACTGTCAATTACATATTGCTATTAGTTATATTGAAATATACAATGAACAAGTTTAAAAACTTATATTGATAATAGATTAATGATCTTTTTTTATAATAAGGTGCTTCGAATATAAAAATGAAGGTAAAGGCCAGGCTTTTGTTAAATATAAGATAGATTTTGTGTCATTCAGCAGTAATTAATAATGAATAATAATTATTTATCTGGTTTAAGAATTATGATTTGACACCTCAAAAGTAGATATAATTTAATAATATTATATAAGCAACTTGTGAATATTAGCATACATTAATTTTAGATTAATTAGGATAAGTATAATCTTGGGGAGTTGGAGATGAAGGATAAATTAGGAAATGTATCATACTATAATTCTGAAGAACCAATAAAATATTAGATAATAAGATATACATAGAAGCAAGTAGATTTATTTCATTCTGCAGGAATACGTAAAGAAAACATTTTTTAGAGTTGAGGATCAAACATTGATTTTAGGTTTGGATTGGAAGAGAAAAGAAATTATAAGTGGGAAAACGTTACATTAATGTTACATTATAGATGTATATAGTTGTGAAAAGAAAAGTAATGGAAATTTAGGACATTTAATGTCACTATACCTGCTTTTCTTTATTGACCAAAATTAATAGAAGGCTTATTAAAGGTTATTTAGATAAGTGTTGGTAAAAGGCATTGTTTGGCATGGGGGTTTATTTTTTTGGATTAATTAGGTTTAAGAGATAAAAATAGAGTGATTGAATAGTAATTATTATTTGAAACCAATAAAGCTTGATCTTTGATCTTTAGGATGTAATTTAAGTATCATGTGGAGAGTATCATTCAATGGCATTATGTTAAAAACAAGTTAATTATTAATTGATGAATAATATATTTATATATCTTGGGTTAATTAATAAACGAATTTAATCTAATGAGTATCTTTGATTAAGAAATTGAATTATTACAAAAAATCTAATTTTATAAAAGGTAAATTAGGAATTGGAATAGAATTTTGATTTGTCTATTTTTAGAAATAGAAGAAGAATTAAGGTAGTAGGATATTATTGAAGTAGAATTGAAGTGTTAGAGAGCACAGGATGTAAATGTAATTATGAAAGTATAATTAAAGAATGTTAATAAGGATTTTAAAGTTAATAATAATTATTAAAATGAGAAGAAACAATAACAGAACATAAAATAATATGAGAGTAGTATCATTTTAAAGTGTATTTGCAGAAACTGTTCCTAGCACTTCTGTATTTTGGCATCCTGATACAAGTCCTAGAGAATCATAATTAACAATATTATAAGGTTAACTTTTATTTAAAAATGAAAATGATTCATGGGAAAGTTATTTATTTGAACTATAACCTGATAGGATGTTTCGTTTTATTGGAGATTAGACAGATTGTTGTTATTTAAGAGGTTGTTTTTTGAAAAAGTTTAATCATTATGATGCTTAATATCCTTCTTATAAATATGGATTCAGATTGTAAATGGGATAATAGTTAGCATTTTTTGTGACAGATGTTTTAGATTAATTTAAAAAGTGGTTTATGATGTTAAAGAGATTTTGTATATTGGAGAAGTTTACTAGGAAATATAGAGTGATAGCATAATTAAGATATAATGATCCAATATTTTAATAAGTGTGTTTTAATTGTGTAAGACTTTCTGATGCATAATATTATTTAGTAAAAATAATAAGTAAAGAAATGTCACCACAATAAAAAAATATGATGTTTAAAGAATTGATGCATTTAAGAAGACTAAAGTACCAATAAACAGTATAGATAGTCATCCATAATTGATGAGATTAATAGAGATATATGAAGATGAGATGAATATTTATTAAGTATTTGATCCATATATGGGTGGAGATTTGAGATAACATTTGAGAGAGACTCAATTAGCATAGGAAGTAGGTGGATAAGTAGAAGAGAAAGTATTGGCTGATATGATGTATGGATTGATAGGAGCTATAGCACATATGCATTAAAGAGGAGTATTTCATAGAGATATTAAATTGGAGAATCTATTTGTACCTGAAAATAAAAGATTACCATTTGTTTTATTATCTAATTTTTGTTATTCAGAATCATTTAAATTAAATGGTTAAAATTAAGGTAGTTATAAAAAATGTGGAACTCCAGGTTATGTAGCACCTGAAATTTTTAGATCAAGAAATTATGATTAAAAAATAGATGTTTTTAGTCTTGGAATTGTATATTATATTTTAGTGTTTGGTAAAATGCCTTTCGAAGGATAAGATTAAGATGAAATATTAAGAGCAAATGAAAAATGTGATATAGATTTTAAAGCTGAAAAGAGATTATGTAAAAATCTATCTTAATCTGGAATGGATATGATGAAAAAAATGTTAAATAAAGAACCAACTTAAAGATTCACTTCTGCTTAATGTTTAAATCATCATTGGTTTATTAAAATGAAATGCAAAGATGAAACTAAACCTAGAAATCAATTTCAATAATAACGTAGTCTTTCAACTATTATTGAAAATTCAGAAATGGAATTAACATAAAGGTATCTTATATAAAACATTCATTTTATTATTTAGTTTTATTCGTCCTTTCAAAGAACCAAGTTAATATATGCAATCCAAAAAAAATCTACCTACTTAAGTTGTGCGAAAAAACTAATAAAAATAAGATACTATAGAAAAGATTGATAAAGAATTTATTTATGATACTTTAGAAGGCAAAATGAATTATATCAATTAAGAGTCATTTTTTAAAGCACCATCCAAAAAAAATCATCATTGATATATTAAATATTATAATGAGGAATTATTCATTTTTTAATTTATTCTAACTTCCATAATAAGTGATCAGTTATAGAAATTCTAGTATTATTCTCAACAAGTATATCCCAATCCTATCGTTTTTCATTTATATATGGAATCCAAATTTTACCTTTCAAAGGTTCATTTGAATTATCTATTTCTATTCCTAGTACTTAATGCTTCCAAAAAGTATACCATCAAGTTTTTAGACATAATAATGAAATCTATCATCTATTGGATCATAAAGAGAAATGAAATTGCCATCACATTTATCTGATACTTTTTCACTAAAACAAATGCCATTCATAACATTCATTATTAAATCACTCTTCTATTTTTCATCAAAATATTTGTATTGTCTTTCAATCTTATTATCAGGATGTTGAATTCTTATCATAAATCCTTGTTTCATATCTTCTAACTGTGTATAGTGGAGTTATTTACTTTTTTATTTCCACTTTATGTTACGCATCCCATTTATTTTTAATGTTATAAATCGAAGTTATTTGCTTTGGATTAGCAATTGAAGTAGAACGTTTATAATCTGAAATCATACAATTAAATCAAGATATTGATCAAACTATTCTTCATAATAATGACTTATAGACTTTCATCAATCAATAATCTACGCAAATCAAATTACTCAATACTAAATTAGACAACTAAGATAACGAGTAATCTATCCTTTTAAATCAATACAAATCTTTATAATAAGAGCATCTTCATGTCATTGACCTAATTAATTAAATTACAGCTGGTCAATTAACTTTAGAATAGTTGAAAGAATTCATTGATGAGCTCAAAAACAGATCCATTTTATATGATGAAATTTAAGATTTACTTTAAGGTCTTAACCTTTAAGAAGTGATCTCTAAGGCTGAATAATTTAATTTGTAATAAGATATTAATTAAGAGTTAAAAGATTAATTAGAATAGTATCCTCAAATTGTAATCAAACTCAATCAAGATTTAGATAAGCATAAATAAGATTTGAATAATAATAAGTAATGCATTATCAATTTAGAATCAATTATTCAAAATCTAAATCAAGAAATACAATAACTCAAATCACTTGTAGAATAAGAATAAAATAAAAACTCTTTTAATCAATCCTAAATTTGTATCTCTTTAGAAACTGAAATAAATTAACTCAAATCTAAACTATCACAAATTGAATAATAAAAAGAGGAGTTGGAAGATGAAGTAGAATAAGTCCATTTTTTTAAAGCTTAAATGGAATCTCAACTTTAAGAAATTCTTAAAGAAAATAGTAAAATCTTGATTGACAAAGATAAGTTAACATAAGAACATTTAGATCTTCTTAATGCTCTCAAAGACGAATTAAATCAATAATTAAATTATCATACCAACATAAATCATGATTTAAATTAAAAGATCTTTTTATTGGAAAATCAACTTAAACTATTTCATGGAGAATAAAATGACCTTAAAATCGAAATTATTAGTTTAGAAGCTGAAATCTCATCTTAACATGAAAGAATTCAAATGTAAGATAATGAAATATAAGATTTAAATTTCATAAATTAAGAATTAAAAATAAATCATGAAAAATAAATAAATAAATTTTAGGATCTTTTAGATTCATAAACTAATGAGAATAATAACCTTAAATAAATTTAAATTAAATTTTAAAATGAAATATCAGAACTATCCAATCAAATTAAAAATTATCAACTTTAAATCTCAATTTAAGTTGAAGAAATAAATTAACTAAGACTTACACATGAATAATTTTAAGGATAATAAGATTCTTAAAATACATAATCTATTAATTTATAAAACTAAATTTTATAGTTAAAAAAAGATATTCAAAATAATATCCATCAGATTGAAGAATAAGAGGATAATCTATAAACTTAAAAATAAATATTTATAAATGAAAAATAAGAACTATAAATACATTATCAATAAATTATTGAAAAACTACAAATTGAGAATAATTCTTTATAGGATTAAATTGATTAAGAATTACAAAGTTTAGAAGAATAAGGTAATTAAATACTATAACTTTCTTCTGAAAATTAAGAACTACAATAGATTTTAGATTAAAAAGAGCAAGAAACTGATAAATTGAATCTATATGTAAAGAAATAGTAGGAAGTTCATGAAAGTAACATTAAGAAAATTGAAGAATTAGAAGAAGTGAATAGAGAACTATTATTTAAATAGAATTCTTTTTAGAAGACTATTAAAGAAACATAGTCTTAAATAGAAGTCTTAAAAGTGGAAGTCATTGAAAAAAATAAATTATAATAAAAAATTTAATCTTTGGAATAAGATTTAAACAAATTAAAATTAATTAATGAAGAATTAAACGAATAAATTGTTTAAACAAAAATTGAGATTAACAATTATTAAACTTAAATAAATAATTTAACATTTGAAATTTAAAATACTACAATAGAATTAAAAAGTTCTTATTAAGAATAAAATTCGATTGAAAATTAAATGAAGGAGATGTTTACAAAAATAGAATAGCAAGAGATCATAATTAATTAGCAATAAAAATTAATTAAAGAGGAAGAGTTTAGAGTTTAGTAATTATTGGATGAATTAATAAAACTTAATGAAAGAATTAAAGATTACAATAAAAAATTTGAAGAATAAGAAATTTTTATCAAATAATTGTAAATAGAATTAAATGAATCAAGTAATGAAATAAAGAAACTTGAAGAGGAAATCTATATTAAATAACAAGAATATGATGAATTAGATAATGAATTTAATGAAGCTTGGAATGAACTGAATGCATTTAAAAATGATCGATCAAAATAATAAGCTGAGTAAAGGTTGGAAGAATTACAGACAATAATTGCAAATACAAAATAATAATGTATCAAGTTACTCGAAGCTTTAGAAGAGAGTAAGTCGTAATTGATAGATAAAGATAACTAAATTAATTAAAAGCTTTAACTTATAGATAAATTTAATATTAAAATCATGAATTAAACAAGTGAAATACGTTAATTAAAACAAGAAATTTCCAATAATCAGGTAATAATAGAAAATTACACTGAGAAAAATATAAAGCAGGAATAATATATATAAGAACTTTAAAAATCTTTAGAAAGTGAAAAATCTACTTAATAATCTAAAGTAAAAGATAATACAGAAAGTTAAAGGATATTAGATTTATAATAATTAAACATCAATTTGAGCAAAGTTATAGATGAAAAAGTATAGAAATTGGAACAATACGAAAAAGATATTATAATACTTACAGGAAAATTAAGAGAATCAGAAATTTATATAAGAAGCATAGAATTATAGTTTAGTGAATTAAGAGTAAAATATGAGTAATAAATATAATCTTAATCAGTGAATTAAATATAATCTTTCAATACAAATTATACATCAGAAGGAAATAAGGATGAAATTTAATAGAAGTATTTACAACTTTAATAGATGTTTAGTTAATTATAAAGGGATTATTAATAATTATTATTAAACAATTAAAGTAAACTTGAAGAATATGAAAATTAAATAGCATTGTTATCTCTTGAAATTTCTAGATATAGAAATTCATCAAAGAAAGGGACACCTTTGCTTTAAAAAGAAAGTTCATCCAGTGTTAGAACTAGTAGATTCAACCTTGGAGAGTTATCAAGTCCTTATCGTGAAGAATTAAAAACTGAGTAATCAAACTCTAGTTAAATATTTATTTAGCCATAAAATAATACTAAAGTTGAAGAATAATTTGGAATAATGGTATTATTATTTGCTGAAATTGAAGCTTTGAGAATGCAAGATAGTAATAAATAAATAGTTTCAGATGATTAGAATAAAGTCTCATGTTTAATGGACTATTACAGAACAAAAAAAGCATCATGATGTAAACGTATTATATAAATAAATGTAAATTCTATTTTTATATTTAATTAAACAAATTCTATTTTTAACTTTGAAGATAAATCTACTAATTATCTAAGTATGTTAATATATAATAATTTTATATAATATGATAACAAATTTATTTTAGCAAAGTAAGCAAATTCTATATAAAATTGTTAATTTACATCACAATTATTTTTATTTGATTAATTTAATGAAAGCTTTAATATTTGGTGGTTCTGGTGCATTAGGCCGATCAATGGTTAAAGTATTTAAAGGATGGAAAGTGACAAGTGTTGATTTCAACAAAAATGAAGATTGTGACAATATTATTATTGAGAATTCAAGTGATATCAATGTTTTGAAATCTGAATTAAATACATTAGGTATAGTTAATAAATTAAATTATAGAGAAATTTAATTGCATAGTTTGTGTAGCTGGTGGATGGACAGGAGGTTCAATAAAAGATGAAAATGTTCTATAAGTTTATGAAAATATGAATCAAAAAAGTGTAGTACCAGCTCTAGTTTGTAGTCATTTGGCTACTAAATAATTATCTAGATAAGGATTATTAATATTTACAGGTGCTTATTCTGTATTTAATGCACCAACTCCAAGCATGATTGGATATGCTTTAGCTAAGACAGCTGTTCATACACTTGCTATTTAAACAGCAGTAAGCACTCATTTACCTGAAGATTCAGCTGTTATAACACTATTGCCGTATATTTATTAATTATTTTAGAGAAACTATTGATACTCCTGCTAATAGATATGCTATGCCAAAAGAAGATTTTACTAAATGGGCTAATCCTGATTAAATTGCTGGATTAGTAAGATCATGGGCTGAAGGTTTAAATAGACCTAAGAATGGAGCATTTGTTCATTTAAAAGTTAAAAATGGTTCAATTGCACCTGATTTTCTTTGATCATTTTATAAATTTAACATCACAAAAATCACTATTCTATAAAATAAACTCAGCATTAACTTAATCGTTTTCTATAGCTCTTTTTATACCCTTTTCTAATGTATCTTCTATACCACATAAAAAATGACGCTATCCTATTAATTATGCATTAAATTCTCTATCAATAAAGAATTTTTAATCAAATAAATGCTTTAAATCCCATTGTTTTAAAAATAAATATAATCCTTCTACTACAACTATACTATCTTCTTTAGTTATCTGAATTGCATTTTCTACAGGATCTTTGATAGAATGTTCAAAATCTGGGAATGATCCAGATCCTGTTTCTCTTAAATTTGTTAAATCTGTTTTGAATCTTTTATGATCAAATGTAAAGGCTGCTCCTCTTCTTTTTAATCCTTCTTCATTTAAATCCTTTCTGTAAATGTGATAACCATCCATTGGAATTATTTTTGCATTAGGGTATTATTGTAATATTATATTTTTGCAGAAATAGGTTTTTCCAGAACCTGGAACACCTGCTATTGCTACTATAGTTTATTTTCCTTCTTTATGATTTAGTTACATATTAAAAATTTAATATTTAAAATTTTTCACATAGCAAAGTTTAGAAATCATGAATCTATTCTTTATTCCCTTCTTTTATTTATTTTTGGCTTTTATTCTCTTTTAATTATTATGCTTTGGCTAAACCTCTTTTTATATATATCTCTTTAGAATTGCTTCATAATTTTAAGTAAGATATTGGCATTTTCAATTCAAAGTTCTATTATTATATATCAAATAAATTGGATAAAACATTAAACTATTTTAAAATTCTTATCAAATTATTTTTAATACAATATTTTTAAGAAAACTTCTAAGAGTAACTACTTTACATTCAATTGCTACTTCAATATGCAAGATCATATTATATAATAAGACTACGGATCAGATATTTCTACATCTCTCAGTATTTCATCGATAATCCAAAGATAATTAATTAATGTAGTTTATCACAAATAAAACTTTAAATTGATCATTTTTTATTTTATAATTTCAGAATTGTTTATTGAAACATGATAAATGGATAATAATTTTTTCAAAAATTTCAAAGTAATTGTTATACTTAATTCTTATTTTTAAAGGTAATTTATTTCATATAATTGATTTCTATTGTGATTTTAATTCAAATATACATTTAGATCTTTTCTGAATCTTTAATTCTTGATTAGGATTCATGTTTTGATTGATTTGGAAATCATCCAATTTAACTTCTATTAAAATTTTTATTAATTTTTATTAATAATATTTGATATCTTACAATAAGATTAATTCTTTGGATAAAATTTTTATTAATAAAAAATGTTCATATTTTATTATAATTATAATATTGATCATTTCTACTTNTATCTTCTTTAGTTATCTGAATTGCATTTTCTACAGGATCTTTGATAGAATGTTCAAAATCTGGGAATGATCCAGATCCTGTTTCTCTTAAATTTGTTAAATCTGTTTTGAATCTTTTATGATCAAATGTAAAGGCTGCTCCTCTTCTTTTTAATCCTTCTTCATTTAAATCCTTTCTGTAAATGTGATAACCATCCATTGGAATTATTTTTGCATTAGGGTATTATTGTAATATTATATTTTTGCAGAAATAGGTTTTTCCAGAACCTGGAACACCTGCTATTGCTACTATAGTTTATTTTCCTTCTTTATGATTTAGTTACATATTAAAAATTTAATATTTAAAATTTTTCACATAGCAAAGTTTAGAAATCATGAATCTATTCTTTATTCCCTTCTTTTATTTATTTTTGGCTTTTATTCTCTTTTAATTATTATGCTTTGGCTAAACCTCTTTTTATATATATCTCTTTAGAATTGCTTCATAATTTTAAGTAAGATATTGGCATTTTCAATTCAAAGTTCTATTATTATATATCAAATAAATTGGATAAAACATTAAACTATTTTAAAATTCTTATCAAATTATTTTTAATACAATATTTTTAAGAAAACTTCTAAGAGTAACTACTTTACATTCAATTGCTACTTCAATATGCAAGATCATATTATATAATAAGACTACGGATCAGATATTTCTACATCTCTCAGTATTTCATCGATAATCCAAAGATAATTAATTAATGTAGTTTATCACAAATAAAACTTTAAATTGATCATTTTTTATTTTATAATTTCAGAATTGTTTATTGAAACATGATAAATGGATAATAATTTTTTCAAAAATTTCAAAGTAATTGTTATACTTAATTCTTATTTTTAAAGGTAATTTATTTCATATAATTGATTTCTATTGTGATTTTAATTCAAATATACATTTAGATCTTTTCTGAATCTTTAATTCTTGATTAGGATTCATGTTTTGATTGATTTGGAAATCATCCAATTTAACTTCTATTAAAATTTTTATTAATTTTTATTAATAATATTTGATATCTTACAATAAGATTAATTCTTTGGATAAAATTTTTATTAATAAAAAATGTTCATATTTTATTATAATTATAATATTGATCATTTCTACTTTAATTGATCATTTAGGTATGGATTTTCAGAATATTTGTATCTCTTTAACAGTTTTCTTTTTTTACCCCTATAAAATCTGGTTGTGAAAGGTACTATGTATTTCTCAAATATTATTGTTGTAATCAGATTTATAAACATTATTCCAAATAGCCAAAACATCCATTCTTCATCAATTGCAGAGTTTAGATTACTATTTGTTTCAGATTCATAGTCAAACATAAACTAAAAAATAAATAATAATATTTACTCCAAATATATCTTGAAATCCACTTTTTTGTAATAAGAGAATGTATGAATTAAAGATCATTGCTATAGTAATCCATATAGTAAAATAAATATTAGTGTAAAATTCTCTTCTGAATGGTTTACCAATTGAAAAAGCAACACATTGAAATACATATTGGAAATTAGCAAATAAAAATAGTACAGTGTTTTCATAACATGATTCCATTGCAAGATGATCATCAATATCTCCAATATCTTTATGGATATCAACTCCAGATCTATACCAAGATTAATTCTTCATAAAAAAGTAAACAAAAGTTTAAAATCCAATTTATATTAGGGTTTACCCAATTACTGATAATAAAACTGGAAAAGAAATTAAGTTTGATCCTGGTTGAAATTGAGTAAGCTTTTTGTATGCTTTAGTTTATCCCATCGTACCTGCTAAAGGTATAATGATAAATAAATCTATATAAAAGTATTCTAATGATGACATATTTGAAAGTGTGAAATAAAGCAAAGTTACAGTACAAAATTAAATCATACTATACAAAGCCATATACTTAAAACATTAGAAACTAGTAACTAATGATGCTCTCCCTTCTCTTAATAATTTTACAACACAAGAAATATTTTAAATTTTAGAAGTAAATGGAGCAGCTATTGATGCCTCTGCATCAGATAATGAGATTCCAATATCTGCTGCCTTTAAAGCTCCACAATCATTTGCTCCATCTCCACACATACCACATAGAGCTTTTCTACTGATTTTCTATAAATGAGTTATTAGTTAAGCTTTTTATTCAGGTTTCATTCTAGCAAAGATTTAAGCTTTTTCTAACATTAAACCAAACAATCTTCTTGCTTTCGGATTTGTGTCAATTTGATTTAAAAGCAATTAAAATGCTTTTCCAGATATTGCAACTACAAATGGTTAATCTGTTTTCCATGGATCTTAATCATCAATTAGATGATCAAGGTTTTCTGCCTTTAATTATTCTTCTTATTCTTTATAACTTTAATATTTGCTTTTTTTTAAATTCATTGTTTTTCTATTCTCATAACTTTAAGATCCAGCTATTTTATCATTTTCTTCAATGACTATTTCTAATTATTATTATTCATATTGTTTTTCTTATTAACCAAATAACTCGGGTGTTTCAAATTCATCTCCAGAATCATCTTTAATATCTAATTCTGGAGATAAATTTTCTGGATTTAATACTTTATCACTCATATCAAAATCTTTCCAAGTAATATGATTTTTTCCATCTAATTTTTCTTCTGCAATATCTCCCAAAAATATACGTTAATTTGGTTAAACAAGATTACATTGTCGAGCAACTGAAATAGCAGTCAAAACATTATCACCTGTAACCATAACTGTTCTAATCATTGCATCTTACAATGTTTATATAATATTTCTAGTCACAGGTTTTAATTTATTCTACATTATTAAGAAACCTAAGAATGTTAAATTACATTCTGCTTTATCCCGGCTACATTCATTTTCTATCATTTTTGATCCACATGCTAATACTCTAAAACCCATTTTTGAATAATGTTCAAGTATCTTATGAAAACTTCTTGGTACAGTTACTGGATTACATAATTCTCTTAATTTTTCAGGAGATCCTTTTACATGTACTCTCAATTTATTATTTCTTGATACAATTACACTCATTCTTTATAGAGTTGATGAAAAATCAAATCTTTTTAAAATTTAAATTCTATCATCATCTTTAAATACTTCATTATGTAAATCATCTAATTCAAAATTAGTGGCTTCAAACATTTTGACTTCTAAAGGATCACCTATCAAATTATTATTTACTTTAGCCAATCCATGACATGAAGCCATAATTTCTAATATTAATTAAGTTGGTTATAATTAAGTCTATCCATATATATTCTATCCTAAATTCATTGAATACATAACATTTGGTGTTTATAATTCCTCTTTAACATTAATTATTAAATCCTAAAAGCATATCTTTGATTTCTCTATATTATAAATTTTAAATATTTACTATGATTATATCCTATTGATCTCACTCCATAGAGATCAAGACCATCTTCAGTTAATGTTCCTGTTTTATCAAAACACATTATTGTTATTTTCCCTGCTACATTCACTTTATTAGGAGATATACAATAAATTGATTTCTTTGATAATCTTGATAATGCAAATGATACACCGATTGATAAACATGTGGGTAAAGCTGGAGGTACTGTAATTGTAATTAAATCTAAAGAATTTATAATCATTTAAAATATTGTTGTATTATCCTCTTTTAATTCATCTATTTAATCTTTTATTGTCAAAGAAAAACCTACAAAAGACATCATTGCCAAAACTGCTATAAATGATAATGAATCTTTATAAAATGAAAATGTAGTTGGCTTAGGATATAAAATTGATCTAACCAATTATCCTTTTATAGTTTAAAATCCTGTCTATACTGCTAATGCTAAAATTGGTACTTACCCTTTCTCTGGATGTCTACATTCTAAACATTTTGTTCCAGCAAATAAAGTTATTGATTTAGAATCATCATTTGGAGAATAAATAAATTTATTCAATTAAATTGGGTTTTTTATTATTGGTATTGATTCTCCTGTCAACATTGATTCATTTATTATACAAGAACCATTTAATAAAATACAATCACAAGGTACTGTCCAATCATCTCTCACTTCTATCAAATCTCCTGGTAATATTGCTTTTGAACTTAATTTCTATCTGTTATTCATTACTGAATTATCTACTATAATATTCTTATTCTATATTTTTATATTATTTTATCCTCTAAAAATATGTTCAACTGAATCTTATGAAGTCATCTTCCTAAGCTTCTAAAAATTCTGTTTTGTTTCTCTTAATTACACTAATATTGAAATTACTGATGTCAAAAATATAACTACTGCATATTCATAATATTCTTCTATACTCCATAAACCCACACTAAATATTTGAAACAAGTAAAATGGAGTTAAAATTTCATCTATCAAGATTTTCCCTGTACTTTTATCAGGAATCGTTGTATTATTATATCCAAATTACGTAGCTATTTCATCGGGAGATTCTACTCCTCGACAATAATTTTATATAATTTCTTCATGGGTTAATGATTAAAATGGTGTTTCTATTGCTTTAAAGCATTCATCTTCGTAAAAATATGTATACAAACGATAATCAAATGACTATATATACATATATATTATATTATTACCTTACTTTACTTTTCATTCTTATTCACACACATTTTCTTTAATCCAATCTTTATTAGTTCTTTTTCATTCTCTAATGAAGTTATAACTAGATGAGTTGCTTAATCAATGTTAATACATTGACTATATAACATAGCTAGTTTTAATGATAAATTCCATCTGGCAAATAAATATCCAATACCACCTAAGCTTTTTAACTAAATAATATACAAGTCAAAATGCAAAATGAATAATAAAGTAATTTTTTATAGACTGGACTGTTATACGATAATATCTATTTGATTGTTGCTTCCTCTTGTACTTCCTTTGGTAATTAGAAGGAAACTTAATTATATTGTAATTTTGATAGCAATTTTTCTGAGTTATCATTTGATTCTCTTATTTTCATAAATTAATTATACCACACAAGATTCCCACCCATTTATATTGAGATATTATTACGTCATGAAAATATTATTTTAATATGATTATTATTTATTATAACTTTCAAAACAAAAGATCCTTTCTCTCTCTTTTAACTATTTCTCAAATAGGTACTCTCATTATATTATTTCATAACTTTAGCATTCTTATTACAGCTTGTTTAATATTCAAACAATTATTTAAAACATTTTTATTTTAATTTAATTATTTGATTTACCGCTATTAAGAAATAGAAAAATATATTTTATTAATTAATTGCTCATATTAATTTAGATGTTTGTTTTTAATATTTCATTACCTTTCAAAAGTTAGAAGTGATAAACACTTTTCAAATTTATTATTTCTTTCATTTAGTTCATAAACAAAAGATCAAAACTTCATTTCTATTTTATTCATAATTGTTTTACATTAACTAAAACAAATATATAAAAGTAATATCAGATTTTTTTTTAAACTCTAGAGTTTTATTAATTCTTTCTTATTATCATCACTATAACATGATTTTTTATTTATTTAATGATGTACACATAGTTCCTTTTAAATTATAAAAAATATATACTTTCACATGATTATGTAAAGTTTATTAGAAAACTATTTCTAATTTTTCAAAGGAAAGCTTGAGACAGAAAGAAAAAATATAAAATTTATATTAATAAAAGCCCCGAGATATTTTGATTATAACAAACACTTATTATGAATATAAGATTTTAAGTCAAAACAGTCTGATTTTAATCTTTAATTTGATAAATAATTGCTTGTTAGATTACCAACTTAAATAAGGGAATCTCTAAAAATAAGTAAAATTAATTTAAAAAAAGAAAAATTTCTATGCTTCTTATTTACAAATATAACTATTTCAAGTAGTTGCTATTAGTTCAATTAAGATTCATTAAATATAAAAATTTATGATTATTTCTTCTTTTAAGAGCAAATCAATTTAGACATTTGAACATAAAATTATTATACAGATATACTCTTTATAATGATAAATTGAAATAATGGTTATTTAAGTAGAAAAAATGATAGCAATCTCAAAAATAAACTTGACTTCGAGTAAAATTTATTTATTTATTTTTTCCCATAATAATTAGAAAAAAATAAAAGCCCTGAAAGTATTATTAAGGAATAAAATTCAAGAAATAATTTTTATTTAGATGATAATTATAGAATAATTTGTTTCGATAGGAAAAACTAATAGTATAAATATTATTACTTACTGAGTTACATGTGAAAGCATAGAGGCATTTAATGATTAAATATTATTTTTAAGGATTATTTAAGATTTATAATTAATTTTTTTTTTCTAATTTAATTAATTTTAAATCATATTCATTCAGAATTAATACAATTAAAATTATACTTAATACAATCATAGAAACTCTATTTATAATTTTTGGAGATCCAATAATTTAAAAATAAATAAATTAATAATGTAAATCGATCAATTACAGCGCTTTACTTAAATTCAAGGAGAAGAGACTGAGACCTAAAAAGGAAAGCAAGTATCTTTAATAGTTTTCCCGAAAAAGTTTATTAATCCGTGTAATACATACAGAATGAAAGGAGTATCTTTATTGTATAACGATATTTAAGGATTTTCATCTATTTGCAGATGCTCGTTACATTAGATAACATCAAATGCTTAAAATTGGTTTCAGTTGTCAAAATCCTTATAAAAAAATTTCCGAAATAATAGTGGATTAATCAACTGGGACGATCAAATTATGCTATACACAACTTGATTTCTCTGAAACTCCATGGGAATATGTAACTAAAAGATTATAAAGCTTCGGTGATATTTAAATGAAGGAATTGAGTGAATATATCAAGAAGTATTATGAATAACTAAATTCTGGTTTAAAATTAGAAAAAAATGACATTGTATTTCAAAATAAACTAACAAAATATTTTAGATTCCTAAAGAGAACTATAGATCCTTTGGAACATACCAATATAGATATTTAAAGAGTTTAGATCAATTTTTTATATCAGCATTGATCTATGAAATCAAATTAGTTGAAGATTTAGGTTATTAAGTACAATATTTTATTGAATCGTGCATAAAGATTGGAATTCCGGAGTATAAAAAAAATTATAAATAATATAAAGAATATCTTTATAACCTGGATGCACAAATATGAATTACTATAAAAATGTTATGGAGTTTGCTAAACCTTTAACAAAACCAAAAGAAAAGTAAGATTTCTATTTATATTCTTCTCTTTATCCAGAAGTAAGAAATTTTAACTCATTTCTTTAGGGTCTAAAATGTAACGTATCTTTTTCTGTCATCAAAGATCATTCTGAAGCAGAAGTTGACACACTCATAAATTTTAATTTTTATTTAAATTACTAGCCTTCATTGAGTAATAATTAAGCCCTTATGCTAAATAAGAAATTAAAATCTCAAAATTGTATTTCACAGTATTACGAACTCAGAGATCATCATTATTCAAGGTGTGGTTATAAGAAGACTAAGTTGAATAGAGAAGTGTGATTAAGTGTATATATTATAATCCGTTTATGTTACAATTCAATAATCAATAAAATTAAATGAAGAAGTCTTTCTGAGCTAGAACATCCAGTCGAGAGTTTATTCAAGTAAATCAATTTTATTTACTTTAATTAATATTAATATTAATTATTAATTATATTAATGATTTTCTCAACTTTCTTTTTATTAAATTGTTATGCTTAATTAAAAAGTTTAATAATTTATAAATTAAGTTCTCTAAAAACAATCTTTTTCTTCATTGATTCATTATGGTGTTTTTTTATTATGTTTTAAAATTTTTTTATGATTTAACATTAACAAGAAAACCAAAATTTAAATTCTAATTTTATTTTTAAAAATAGGACTTCAAAAAATTGATTCTTAGTGATAATGTAAGTTATTTAAATTGGAAAGATAACTTTTTTGAATCCAAGTTTTTAGTTCTGGGTAAATAAATAAACATTGATTTATTTTTTTTTAATTCTCATTAAATTAAAATATATATTATTTTCAATATCTTAATGATAAGAAAGCAGCAGCCCCTGCTCTAATCCAAACATCTTCATCGTCTCTAGATGGTAATTCAAGTGGCATTACAAAATTTGTAGAATGTCCTGTTGTTGAAAGTGTACCAGCCTAAATTTAATGCAAATAAATTACCCTGGAAACAACTTTATATAGAGGACATTAGTATTTATAAATTTTTCTTTCTTTAGGATCTTTTGGTTGAACTTCAACCTCGGATGGATCAAATGGTAACAAGTGCATCAATGGTAAATCTGAATATAATTCCTTAACTTTTGGTTATGATATCAAATGTCTCTTATAATCCCATCTAAAAATAAAAATTATATATACTTAGTTCCCTCTAAAAAGATACCATAAATATAAACTCCATCCTCTGGTTTATCAGTAACAGCAGTGTGAGTGAGTGTGTCCATCACAATATACTCATACTATAATTTATCAATAGCAATGACATGTTTTCTGGCATAGTTTTGTACCATACCAGTTATGAAAGCTTAAGGAAAGAAGAATCCAGAAATCCAGAAAACTTTAGGTGTACCTTTATCAACCCAATTTTTAAGAAAGGAGATTCTATCAAGTAAATCTTGAGTCCAAGAAGCTAAGGGTTTTAAACTAAGAAATCCTTTTTCTGCCCATAATTGAGGTACTTGATTATCATATAGACTGTTAGATAATTTTTCCATTTCTTCTGACATGACAATTAATCCTTTAAGTGCTTTTTTAACATTAGAGAGTGTAGTTTTCATAATACCTAGTAATCTATTATAACGTATAAGTTCTTAAACTAAAACAGTATTCATAGATTCCTGATAATCAGTAGGATATTTGATTGAAATATCATCAATGTCAAATAGATCAGGAGTCTTAGATTCTACAAAATTAGCTAATTCTTCTATAACATCTTCTCTGCATTTACCTGCTCCTTATTATGTTCTTGGTTGTATAGATTATAGAGTTTCTAAAAGAATTCGAGTTTCATTTTAAGCATTAGTGATTTCAGCATTGCTATGTAATCCAAAGGCTTCAGGTTCAGGATTTAATGGTAATTTTTCAATATATTCGATATAATTTTATCTTTCTCCAACATTAGGTTAATAATAAGTTGGTACTAAAAATTAATAACCTTCTTTTAATGCCTCCTGAGATATATATAATTTAAGAATTGTCTTAATTAATCTAACATCTTTGTCATCAGTAACTCTGCCACCATAATTAATCTCTGCACCAAGATAATTAATAACTTTGAAAGGTATAAGAACGTAATCATCCAGTAAACTTTTAAGTTGTCTTCTACAAACCGTAAGATCTTCATTGGTAAACTCATAAGGAATATTCCATCCTATTGCACCGAATTTTCTTCTTTCTTAAATGATTGCATGAAACAAAGAGAATCCAAAAAGTAGTTTTTTGAAATCTTCTGGTTTTTTGCAATCATTCAATGTTTTATCATCTAATTAAGTATAAGTTCTAAGCATGTTATTTCTAAGACCTTTAGGAGGTTCAAGTGTCATTTTGACACCATTTTATAAGACAATAGTTGGAAATGATTTAGATGGCATTGATGTTAACCATAATCTAAAATCTTTCGTACCTTAATCTTACATTTCTTCGTTTAATTTTTCAAGATCATTCATCCAAGATGTTGCTAAATGACAATTCATTAATAATGCCCATCCACCTCTACCTAAAGCATCTTTAACTAATTTTTCAGCTTTTGGACCTTATCCTTAACCCAAAGAAATTGAATCTATTCTTTTAGTCATATTCATTTCTTCAGCAAATTTCATTAAATCTGCAATTGGATCTGAACCAGGAGATAAAACAAAAATAAGTGGAGTGTTAGGAGTTGAATCCTTATAACATTTACTCAAATCAAATGTAGGAGGAATAATAAACTTCTCATCCATTTTCTCTATAATCCATTTTTAAATAGCTGGAATAACTTTATCACTTCGGATTGCTTTTAGTAATAATATTCTTGAGAAAGAATCTAATTTAATATTCCAAGGATCTGGAAATTCTATTTCTTAAGGATTAGGTGCATCAAAGATAGTTTTAAATTTATCAGAGTTACTCATGAAATCAGATAATATACCATCAAAATTGGTTAATTCTGACATACCATAAATATTCCTATATGTTTCTGGCCATGTATTTTCACTTATCCATTCAGTTGGATTTGGAGCTAATTAGACATCTCCTGTAGCACCTTATAATAAATATCTCCATTCTCCTTCATTCATTTTATGAGCAGCACTTAATATTTTATAGGTTAACATAAATGAAAATAACAACTTGTGTTTCTCAAATAATGATCTACAAACATTTTCATACAACATGTATGTGAAGAAATCATTAAGATGATTTAATCTCTCCTCTAATACTTATGAAGCTGGAGCATTCTATACACCCAAAGTAAATAAATTAATAAACCATTACAAAGAGTATTAATACATTGGATCAATTGTAGATAAATCAATTATACAAAAGAAAAGTAAAGATGCTCTAAATGCAACTGATCTATATGATTCCCTTGCTTCATCAATCTAAGCTTCAGTTATTTTTGAATCTTTCACTCTTTAATTAATTTCTGCTGCAAATTTCTTTGAATTTTATAATTTATTTATTAAAGTTTCATCCATCAATATTTCAGAAATGTCCCCTTTGGTTTCAGATAAACTTCTTAATATACTATCTTCAATATTTACTAATTCTTTTTTATCTTAAGCATTCTTTCTCACTATTTCAGTCTTTTTATTTTCTAAATTCGGATTCTCTAATGCCACTATTTATGCTAACATTTATTCTTCCAATCCTAATGGAGTAATAGCAAAATTAATAATTGTTACTTTTACTGAAGTCTCAGGAGAATAATGAGGATTCGGAAGTGTTGTAGTCATAAAGAATCTAAAACTAAAATTATATTGTAGATTCTTATCTCCAATCTATATTGTAGCAGATGTTCCTGTTTTGCTGATTTATTATAAAAGGATTGGCTCTAAAGATGGATCTAAAGACAATCCAACATTTTCTACCAAAACCCATTTACCAAATTAAATTGCTAATTCCAAAGTTCTCATTAAATTTTGATCTGATTATTTCAACACATCTAAACCTTCTGGTAAATCTTTTCCCATTGTTTTTATGTATTTATTAGCTTAAGATTATGGATCAATCATCAAAGTCCATCTTCTACTTTTGTCTATAATAATACCATTTTCAATAGAAGTGTCATCTTTTGGTAAACCACAAATATTCCATGATTAAATCTTAACTTCATCACCTAAAAATTTTCTCATTGTAATTAAATCAGAGTATGGAATATTGTACTCTTTTAATTTAGCTCTCCAATCTTATTCCATTTTAATACGATATTATGAAACAAATGGTCCAGAATAAGCAACCATTCCTGATGCTATAATTGAATTACCTGGTATTAAACCACCACTATTAGTTAGATTTTCAATATCCTTTGCCCATCTTTCTTTTTCATCACTCAATCCTTCTGTTAACTTTTAAGCTCTTTCCAATTTAACTTCACATTCTTTAATTTTTTTCTATAGATCCTCTTATTATTTCTTCTTATCATCAAAAACTCTTTATAATTCTCTAATTTTTGCATTAATTTCATCTAATTCTTTCTTTTTAATTGATAATTCTCTATTTTTTTCTTCTACAATTTTAGTCATAAGTGCTAACTTTTCTCTCAAAGGCTTTGTTTCAGTATAAACCTTGTAGAAATCATACATGCATTTACACCATCCAAATAAATAACCTGTTGCTTTTGATCCTTAGAATGCATCATTCTAATTAAATTTAGGATGACAAGTAACTTTTTATTCCATCTTAATTATAGCAGATGGATTAATATTTTCTTTATCAAATTTTTCTAGTAACATTGATAACAATGAATTCACATCATTAAGTAAATACTTTTTAGCTGTCTCAAAATAATTCTCTTCTTTCTTACCAATTTAATTAGGCACTGGTTAAGTAATTATTTCACCTCCTGATTTCTTAATGTAATCTGTAGTAAGTATCACAACACCTGCTAATACAACTTTAACAGCTTCAGGTGGAGATGATAAAGATTTTAATTCAACCAAGTGATCTTTTTATAATTCTTTAACTTTTAATAATGTTTAGGCTAATTCTTCATTAGCAACTCTAACTTTTTCGGCTGCTTCTTAAGCAACTTAATTTGCTTCCCTTGCTTATTAAGTTGCTTCAGCTTCCTGAACTGCAACTACTCTTTAAGTTTAATCAGCATCTTCTTTTTCCACTTTTAAATGTTCCATCATTTTTGTTGTTTCAATTTATGCTTACTCTAATTCTGGTTGCATTTTCTCCAACACTATCTTCATCTCTGCTACAGCTTTGTTTGCATCTTATAATTTATCCAAACCATTTTTCAATCTAAGAATCTAAGCTTTTAGATCATTTCTTTTATCTTGTACAATATTAATGTAAAGACTAAGTAATTCCAAATATGAAGTAGGTGTAACATAATTGATTCTTCTAAGTTCAGACTTATATTACAATGACAATTTTTCAACAAATTTATGCATATACTTAAACATATCTACTAATCTTGTATTTTTGATATCTAAATCTAATTGTTAGGCAACCTCTACTAATTATCCTCTTCCTACACCTTCAAGTGCTTCTTCTGGCCATTCAGTAAACCAATCAATAGTACAACAATTAACTAGTGATGGAAACATTCTCAATCTTGTTGTAAATGCATCACCAATTGGTGACATAGCTATAACCATATGCATATTTTTTTTGACTCTTGCCAAATACACAGAAAATATGTTCATTCTATTTGGAGGAAGCCCTTTTTTTATGCATTCAGCTTTACATGCTTAAGTAATATCTTCATTATCTTTATCATTATAAAGATTTGTAACATCTCCAGAATTAAGAATTCCATTTATGTCTTCCAACATCTACTCATTTATTATCTGAGTATCTACAAATACAAAAGTTACACATTTATTTTCTACACCAGCCAACATAATAATCTTCTTGACATCATCTCTCCAAGCTCTCATATTATAATTCTTAAGAACTTCAATCTATTGCAATTTGAAATTCTATAAATATGTGCCCATCTTTGTTAATGATTATCGACCACTACCACCAATACCTAGTAAAAGACCATTTCCACCTGGTTATCTAAGAATTCTACTGATTCTTGTAATATGTTCACAAGCATCCAAAAACATTACTAATTTCATCTATTTCTTTCCACTACCTACATCTTTATTGTATTAATCCAATAATTC
Source organism: Paramecium sonneborni (assembly GCA_905182985.1). Lineage (NCBI taxonomy): Eukaryota > Ciliophora > Oligohymenophorea > Peniculida > Parameciidae > Paramecium > Paramecium sonneborni. The sequence goes on from CAJJDN010000053.1 coordinate 433,928, forward strand.
TTCCATCTACCCCACAAAATATTGAAGATCTCCTTAAACTTATACATAAGGTCGTATATCTAAATCCCTATTACCTAAAAAATCACAAAAGATTATTCTTTCCTAATCAAGTACTTCCTCCTATTTCAACCCAAAATCATTGAAATATTGAGTAAGTAATTACTTGAAATAGCTACGATCTTATTCATTTATCAATCTATCATGAAATACTCTCATATTTTCATGATACCAGAGTTTAACTAATTAAGCAGGTTCCTAGCAATTTTTAGGTAAAATACTACAAATTCCTTAGAACACTTTATTTATATCTCTTAAGTTAAATGTGTAATGACTTTTAGATGGTGTTGGTAGTAAATCTCTTCTTACTGAATTGTAGATGCTTAACACACTATTAACCAATTGTAATTATAATGTTTAAACTGATTCACTGAATTTTTTATAAAAAAATTGAATTATTTTTTAGAATATTGATTTTATGACTTCTTCATCTAATTCTGTGTATGCTACTACATTAAAATGTCTAACAGCTCTCCCTGTTATGTTGCTTCTGCCACCACCAGGAGGTCCCATTGCCGATAATATAAGCAATCCTTCCAATTTCACAAACTGTAGATCTTATCTATTATACCAACCTTGGTGATCTAATATTTATCTAATTAACTCTATTGGTGGTTAAGCACCATACTCTTCTTTCTTTGGCATATTCAAATCATCTACGAAAATTACTTATCTCTTTCCAACAGGTGGACCTCTAACACCTTTTCTTCTTTTATCTATCCAAGAATCTATTGTATCTTGAGTTTGATTTGCTGATGTTTAAGCACTAAAGGTTAAGGGAACATATTAAAAATCTTCAGGCATACCCATTATCAATAATTAATATGAATTCTGCGATTTTCCTGTACCTGTTGGTCCTGGACAACACACATGGAAATTATTAGTTAAAAGTAATTTCATCAAATACATATTACGAGTTGAATCTGTTGTTGGAATGACAATTTCATGGAATTATAATTTTTAATCTATTTCAAATTATTAGTATGTATCACTCCAAGGTTATAAATTTAATTAGTAATCATAAATTAAGCCTTCTTTAGGATATTCAAAATTGGCTTTAAACTTTTACATTTATGATCTATGAAATTTATCACATTTCTATCTACTTTAGAAATCTCCTGTAACCATAACGCTCCAAACTAAAGAATAATGGAAGTAGTATTCAATATTCTAATTTAATTAATCAAGTTCATCAACTGAGACTTTCTTGATTTCAGTTTCCACATAAGGTGATATCAAACTGTCTATAATCCTTTGTTGGGATTAGACTAGATTGTTTCTCATAGTTGGAATAACCTCTTTGCAATGTTTGTAAGTAAATTCAAGAGCTTCATCCACATATTGTTAGAACCATTTACTCAAATTGTTTAATACATCTTTTTTCTTATTTTTGATATTATTAGGAAATCTTTGGATATACGAATCGATTAATGGTTGTATACCCATGGCTCTTGGTTCCATATAAACCATACCACATCTTGAGACAGTGGCTGGTGAAGCAACAGCTAAATCTTCAACCTCAAACATCATAGTCATATACTAAGTTAAGGTAAGTATTTAACCACTATTCAAACACAATTTTTTATTATCATCTAGGACAGTATTCATGGATTCAATCCACAAAGCATCAACAGGACCATCAAACATAATCCAATGCCTATCTGAAGATGTATCTTTAACAGCTTCTCTAACCATATATGCTAAGACTCCATCAGTCCATTCATGAGTCTATTCATTAAACTATCCATACAATTAACCCATTGTGATTGATTTAGGATTCAATACATGAGTATGCACTTTATAAAATCCATTAGCTTCTCCTAATTTTGTCATTGATTTAGACAAGATCTAATAATTTGTTGTTTTCCCACCACCAGTTGGACCAACTAACATCAATCCATGTCTGACTTGAATGGTATCATAAAGTTATAAGACTTTATCAATAAATGGTTAAACAGGTTGAACAGGATAAGGTTATTCTTTAAAAATGTATTTCTCACATTACTATGACAATTCAGGAATCAATTTGCCATAATCATATTATGGTCTTTCCAAACCAGGAAATAAATCAGATATGATATTTTCAAATAAAGGTAAATCATCTTTCAAAAATTTCGGAACATTAACATCTCTTAAAGCTCTTAATAATAATTATTCTTCATTCATATCTGGAAATTGAACTTTTAATAATCCTGCTGCATTAATAACTGATCTTACTGCTCTCATACCATAATCATAATGATCTTAAGATGATAATTATTCTGAACTTAATTTAAATGTTGTAACCATTTTTTTTGATAAATCTCTACCTAATTTAAAACCAAATGAATAAAGCATAATTTCTCCAATCATAGCATAATCAGGAACCATCATAGCTACTGGTCTAAAGAGAGCTTTCAAATTATCAGGTAATTCTGTTCTTCCAGCATAACCAGGATTCATTGTAATAAAAACTGAAAATGTAGGTAATATTTTAATGAAAGAACCCTCAAATTCTACTTATGGAGTACCTTTTGCTTTTTCTCCAAATAATACTAATAATTATTATGCAATGACTGATAACACTTCAATATTGATACGATTGAATTCATCAAAACAAGCCCAAGCTCCTGCAGATGCTAATCCCTTAAAGAATTTACCAACCATAATAAAATCCATTGAATCTGAACAATTAAATACCACACATTATTTAGCCAATGCTTTAGCTAGATCTTTAGTTGATTCAGTTTTACCAGTACCAGCTGGACCTGCTGGAGCTCCTCCTAAATTCAATCTCAATGCTCCCATCAATGTCATATAACATTTATCAGTTAATGGAGTAATAACTAATCTGAGAGTATTTCCGAGATATTCATAACCATATGGAAAATTAGTCTATACACATTTCACCCAACAATCAAAATCAACTGATTGATTCTCCCAATAATATCTTAATTATGATATCCATTCAAAAGCAAACTTATCATAAACTTCACTATCAACCATTTTCTGCACTACATCTTTAGCATGTACATCTATAACAATCAATGCATTTATTGTAACCATTGCTTATTTTGATAATTTAGTTCTAACCAAATCAACTAAATTACCAAGTTATTCTTCTAATCTTTTAAAATATCCCTTAAGATTCTATGAATCAATTGCTGTTTCTACTTCTTTTGTCCAATGAACCTATGATCCATTTAATACACATTGACCAGGATGTCTCAATACCCATTCTTCTCTTTTTATTTAGATGTAATTCTCAATACTAAGCATTAATGCTTATCTAACTGATAATCTCATCATATTCTCTACTTCGTTCATCCATTCCTCAACATTCTTTTTGTTAGGATCTACTATCTTTACAAATGGTACTTTCTCCTTTTCAGCTGAAAACATTGCATGAATTTTCTTATCTTTATCAAATTCTATTGAATTTATATTCTCAAACACTTTCTTAAGATGAGGTTATACTGCTGTTGGCTCTTTCGTCTAAGATAATATTTCTAATAGTTCATCATTAGATAAAAAGTAGAATCTAGCAAACTTCTCTCTTTTCTTTTCTAAATAGTTATTTAACTCTTTTTAAACCATTTCCAATGTCTTATTTGCTTCATGCAATCTCTCCCATAAACCATCCTCTATACATACATCTAACACTTTCTCTTTTGCTTTTGCCTAAGTAACTGTAGTTCTCCAAGTTTAATCAACTGTTTTAAATTTCTTAGTCTCTGCAGGCAATTATTTAGCTATATCTTAAGAATCAAAAATAGGCTATAAATACATCCATTATTATTAAAATTTTGCCCATTCTTCTAATATATCTTAAATCTTTCTTAACGATTTATCCCATTCACTTATTCTTTCCTCAAAGAATTTTTTAAAAGGTGAAAATACCATTGCTGAAGTATTAATAATATGTTCATCTAATACAATTTAGATTTCATCAAATCCTTTCAATATAAATGTATTCTTATATTGAACACATTAAAATTTAATATTCTCCCAAGCATTAAGCATATTATCAAGCATCATTTCTATCTAATATTCTTTACTTGCAGTTTCTCCAATATTAACAACCTTATCAATTACATCCATAAATCCCATATTCAACACTTCCTAAAAGCAGAATCCCTATTCATCTGGGTTTATAACATGATCTAATCCTTTCATTTAAGATACTTATGTCCAATGTCTTACAGTCATTCCTTTCTTTCTCAGAGCTGATAACAATGGAACTTTTGGCCTGAATTCATCTATCTCTGCTTTTACGGCTTCAGCTATCTTCTATATTCCTGTCACTTATATTGTTCTCATCGCTGTTTATATATTCTTTACACCTTCCTCTACTATCTTTTCACATTCATCTGCATCAATATTCATAAAATCATCATTCAACCACACTTTTATGCCACTCTTAAATTTATAAGTACTTGACCATAAATCATAATATGGTTTAAATTCTCTAGACATTGAGTTCAATTTTGAATAATCTGTTTATGGTTTATCAAATAATGCTTCCTACATATTAAATTTACTAGCTTAATCCTAAAACTCACTTATTTGCTTCATCACATATTCAACCACTTCTGCCATATCTTTATTTTTACTCACATCCTAATGTTTATGAAACTCTTATATTGTTCTTTCCAAATTTTCTATTTATTCCCTAAAATCTTCCTACTACACTTTAGCATCATCAGAAAATTTCACTTTCAATTTCTCCAATTAAACATTTCTCACCTCAACCATCTCTTTTATCTCCTTTGGACTTCCAAATATCTTCCATCTTCTTTAAAAATCATCTAATGGAAATCTGTAATTAAATTCTTCTAACATTTTAAAAACATCAAACAATTAATTCATCTTCACCTTCATCTTTTCTAACTCCTATGGCAAATTTGATATATATTCTTTTAATATTGTCAATTTCTCAATTGTATCTGGATCTTCAAGAATTGTTTTCTTGATATCTCCAAATTCTTAAAATATCCTTATACTAGTATTTCTTGCTCTTCTAGCAATAAGATCAACCAAATTTTTTTAAAGTCCTTAATATCTTTCAATTAATATTCCTTTAGCTTCATTTAAATGAATTTCAAACATCCCAACATGTATTGAATCTAATATTTCTTCATTTAATTATTTTTCTTTTTAATTTGCTTTAATAATTTCATCACGAATAGATTCAAATTCTCTAGGAGGATCTTCAAGTTCCATATCTCTAGCAACATCATCTGGTCTTAACTTTAAGACTGCAATATATTTATTAAAAACAGTTTTATATTGTTCTAATGGTTTTAATGCTTCTTCAATAGATGCTTTAACATTATAGTAAGTATCCCAAACCCATTTATTTTCATCAGCAAATTTCCTAGGTCTCTCATTAGGATCTGGTTCAACAGGCTCTTAAATTGGCATCATAGGAGCCTTGATAAATGTTTCTAATTTTTAAGATTTATGTAAATCAGACAAGATTCTTGGTTCTAAATCTGGAATCTTTGCCATTTCATCTACTGCTTTTTTCATTGCTTATAACGATATGAGTACATATAAAGTAGGATTAGTTGTATACTAAAAGTAATCATCTTTTGCCAATAATTCTATTTAAAATAATGGTAATTTTCTATCATGACTAAAAACTTGAACTCTATTATCTGCCTAATTTCCATCATCATAATGATTTAAAACCCAATCTGTATTTTTTATGTCAACATTAACAGGGATATTACTTTTAATTGTCTTCTAATATCTATCAAAATTAGATTTCATGAGTGTTGTAATAGTGTCTTACATCATCAATCTGATAACTGTTAACATACGTTTCAACTTACCAAAGTCATAAGTAATTTTAGAAGTCTCTTTCATATTAAACCAGCCTTTCCCAATCTCAGCAAATCTATCTTTGATAATTTTAATCATTGTTGGTACCCATGTACCTTTTAATTAATACATCAATGAAGTAGTTGCATTTTCTTACATATGTTTGAATTCATCTAAATGCAAAGCACCTTCTCTTTTAGAAAAATCAAATAAACTTTCCTTCAAAACTTGATTACATTCATGTCTGATGTCTTACAAAGCCTTGACAACCTCTTAACTCACGTATAAAGTAGAGAATCCAAAATTCTTATTTAACTCATCAAAAGTTAATGGTTTTCTTATAAATGGTTCATCATATTTGAACATCCATTTTTCCATAACTCCCTTAGATGCTTCAAGTTCCATCCAACCATAATAACGAACCTCTTTTTTTCTCTCTTTCGCAGGCATTCTCAATTTAGGATAATTTTCATCATTTTATTCATCATCTAAATATTTATCGAAAATAATTTTATTCATTGTTCTCTAAAAATCCATATTAACTTCAAGGAGCAATTGAGTAGTTTCCATGGCTTCTAATTTCTTTGTTTTTGCATTCTGTTCTATTCTTTTTTTTTATTCATTATCTAATTCACTTAGATCAAACAGTGACATGTTATCTATGTAGTAATTGTATCTAACAAGAGCATCAGCATAAATTCTCTATTAAAAAGCATTTTTTAATCTTTTAACGTACTTACGGGGATCTTCTGCATCAAAACAAATATATAATCTATGCAATTCTAATTTAATATCATCTTTCAACCATTTGCCTATAAATTTTTCATTTTTGTAATCGAAAATTTCTAAATATTGATATTCATCTCCTCTTAATCCTAAACCCAAAAGAGGATGTTTGATTCCTTCTTCATCTTCTTCTCTTTTTATCCAATCTTCATTACTATTATCATCATATGTAGTATCATCGAAATATTCAAGTTTTAACCACTCTACACTTTAATCTTTTTATTTAAATTCAATTCCAGCTTCTTGAAGCAATTTGTTAAAATCGAGTGATCGAAATTCTTTTCTTTTTCTATCAATAGCTACTTTCCTTGGTACTTCTCCTGGAATAGGATCATATGGTAATATCACCTATAAAATGCAAAAAAGTAAATTACTTTTGGTTCTACACTTGTAACTTGTTCATTTTTTTATCTTGTCTTTAATAAATTCCTTGGCACTTGCCGAGAAGCTAAATCAGATCTTAATTGTTATCTATTAGAGCTTGATGTTTGTAACCGTTGCAAGGAGATCGCCTTAGGAATTGTTTATCTACTTATTGTAGTCATTATCAGGTCAGGTGTAGGACCCTGATTATAATTCTTAACATTGTACTCACTAGGTAAAGTAGGGTCTAACACTTCTGAGAAGACACCTCTTTGTTTTTATGAAATTTATGCCATTTTTATATAAATTATATAAATATATATATAATTAATATCTGTGCATCTCACTTCTCTCAAGTGCACCCCCCCTTTCCCCTCATATTATTATTTTTGTAAATTTAAATTAAAAAAAGATGGAGAATCCTGTTGAGAGAGCAGTAAATGAGGCAACTGCAGATACACTTTAAATGCCTGATTAGAAACTAATGAAATAGGTGGCTGACTTGGTCAATCAAAGAGCTGACTAGTAAGATTCTTATTCAAGTCTTAGATCAAAATTGGCAGTCTAGGCTATTGGTAAGAGACTTATGCAGCTTCGTAATGGCAAGGTTTAAGCTCTTACAATGGAGCTAATAGAATATCTTGCTTTTACTTGTGAAACACCCTTCTATACTTAAATTGCTACCAATGACTTTCTATAAAGACTCAACACACTTCTTAATCCATAGATGAATGCCTAAGTAATTCTCTTATTTACCAACTAGATGTAATAAAGACTACTCTAAGTCATCGCAGTGCTTAAGTCACTTATGTAATCACATCAGGATCTATTTCCTGCCTTCTTCCAATTTTTACAAAAGATATCTCTTAAACGTAACTGTCTTTATAGCATTTTCTTTTTAGATCAAGTACCCAACAATTACGATAGTAAATATGCAGTACTCAGAAAGGCATAACCAGTATATACCTCTGGAGCTAGAGTAAACAGTCTAGGATCTGTAAGAAATTATTTATTAACAATCTAAGGGTAATTCCAAAAATGATAAACTCAGACGAGATCTCGAGATAGTTAAATCCAATATTAGTTTGACTAATGTAATTTTAAATACTATTTCTAGGAAATTATTGATAATGCAAATCCATAAGAAGATGCCAGCAAAAATGAAATTCTTAAAGACATGACAACTACTTTGAGAGGAGTTGAAGAAAAATTAAGAAAGTATTCTCTCTTTTTCTTATAAATAGTTTAATTACTGATATGGGAAACAATGATGAAGGTTTAATGAACTTTTGTTTAGAATTAAATGATGATCTTCTCAGAGTAATCATCCTAACTTATCCTTTAATAGACTTTTACTAGATATGAAACATTGAAAAAGCATAAGAAACCAGATCCATTTAGACCTGAATAACAATAACAATAATAATAACAATAACAATAACAATAACAATAATAATAACAATAACAACCTTAATAACCATTAACATAACCATAAAATGTTTAACAAAGTCCCTTCCAATAATAATAAAACCCTTTTAGTATTCCTCCTCCTATGTAGTAACCAGCATAACAACCTCCTTAACCTAAACCTTAATAAATTGATTTGCTAAATTTATTTGAATATGATGAACCAAAGCCAGCAGTTTAATAATAAAAAGGACCTTAACCAACTTAAGCTGTTTAACCTGAAAAATAATAAAACATGTAATACTTATTATTTATAGTTCCCTAAAGAATTGATTTATTTGAAGTAGATATGTCAAATCCTTAGCCATAATAATAATAATAATTATTAGCTTCAATGATTCCATAATCATAGATCCCTCCTCTTTCATAGATTCCTCCTATTTCATAGTTTCCACCTAATTCATAACTTCCACCTATTTCATAAGTTGCCCCTATTTAATAAATTCCCTCCTTATAATAAACCCCAACTCTATAGTAATATGGATAACCACCAGTTTAATCTTAAGTTTATGGATAACAACCTATATAATCCTAGGTTTATGGATAACCACCAATATAAACTTAAGCATATGGGCAACCTCCTTCTGCTTCTTAAATATCATAATAATCTAATTATTCTGCTTTAAATGCATTCCCACCTTAATAATAATTTTCTACCCAACAATAACAATTTGTTAATTAGTAATAATATGCACAACAATAAAATGTATTATTTATTTATCTATTAAAAGTTACAATAATTATATCAACCATAATAGCTTGGATAACCATAAAATAAGTATTAAGCATTCTAATAGCAACCAAATTAACCTAGTCCATATTAATAAACTTAACCTTATTAACAATAAGGATTTCCTTAACAATAATATCCAGTGATCAGCAGTAAGACAATCTAATTATTTTAGATGTATCTAATTAATAAAAGAAACCAGAAAATGAATTTGACAATATACTTAATTTGGCAGTAGGTTAAAAATCATAACCCTAACAATAAACATAATAGCAATAATAAAAGTTAGACTTTATTTGATATCTACATATAGTTTAAAAATATAAGATCAGAAGACTATTATTAATTTCTTTTATAATAATACTCAATATAAACAAAAACATAGACTCATTTAAATTATTTAGTTTTAAAGTGAATAATATCACCATCTTTAACAATATAATCCTTTCCTTCTTTTGAAAACTTTTTTTCATATTAATCTAAGGCATTATCTCCAAGTTTTTTAAATTTATCAAAAGACATTACTTCAGCATTAACAAATCCCTTTTAAATAAATATATAAAGTCATACTTTTTCAAAATCTGAATGAATAACTGAAGCTGCTTAAGGTGCTTTAAGATTTTTCTTAATAGTCCAACTCCTGACTTCATCTGAGCCAACAGTAAAGAATCTTATCAAACCTAATAAATCATATCCTGCCATAATAATTTGATCAAGTAATTATTATGATTCTTAATTTTCAACAGAGTAATAAACAATCTTACTATCAGGACTATTTTTGGATACCCATTATTCAATAGGTTTTGCATATTTATTTTATTTTTTAGCCATGTAGGCATCATGATCTTCTTTGGATAGATTGATTAGATAAATTGATGGTTTTGCAGTTAATAATTGAATCTTTCTTAATTAAATTTATTCTAACTCAGTCCATTTTTGATATCGAACCCATTATTTCTTTTTTAATAATTCATCACATTTTTGTAAGACTTTAAATTATTCAACCATATCTCTAGCTTCCACTGAAACATTTTTATTAGCTTCATACTTTTTTATTTTTTTGCTAAATTCATCAACTCTCTTTGAAACAAATTAATAATCTTTAGCCATTAATTCTTCTGAAATAATTTATAGATCCCTAATTGGATCCATAGTACCTTCAGTATGTACAATTTTTTCTTTTTCAAAAGCCCTAACAACCTGATATAATCCATCTACTGCTTAAATATGGGCTAAGAATTCATTTCCTAATCCATATCCTTCAGATGCTCCTTTCACTAAACTAAATTTGCATTAATTTTTACCCTGCAATATCTATAATACTTAGAGTAGAAAATATCTATGATTTAGGTTTAAAAATTTGACAAAGATATTCAAATCTAGGATCAGGTACTTTGACTACAGCTTAATTTGGATCTATAGTGCAAAATGGGAAATTTTCTGCTGGCACTGATTGTTTACTCAACATATTAAATGTTGAACTCTTCATAATATTGAATAAAATTACCTTGCCAACATTAGCCATACCAACGATTCCCATTTTCAAACTTGAACTAATACGAGTTAATTAAGCCATTAATAAATTTATGATTGTCAATTCAGGAAATTTGATTGTTAATATAAAAAATGATATTATGTAGAGATATCAGAGAATTAGTCTTATAGGATAAGGAAGTTTTGGAAAAGTTTATAAAGTTAAAAATTAGGCAAATGAATTACGAGCATTGAAAATAATTGCAAAAAAAGACTTTACAGATTAGAATGAAATTGAAAACATGAAGAAGCTTGATCATCCTAATATTATGGCTGTCTATGAAATAGCTTAAGATGATAACTTCTATTATATAGTAAGTCAGTTGTGTGAAGGGATTGAATTATTTGATGAAATCCATAACAGAATAAAATAAAGTCAAATATTTTCTGAAGAAGAAGTTAGATACATTTTCAAATAAATTTTAAGTGCAATTTCATATGCTCATGAAAAGAATATAATGCATCGTGATATTAAGCCTGAAAATATACTGATTGATCCTACCGATTAACATATAAAAATTATAGATTGGGGACTTAGTAAAGATATGACTAATGTTGTTTCTGTTAAATAGAAAATTGGAACTATTGATTATGCAGCTCCAGAAGTTCTTTTAGAAAAGGGATATGATAAAAAATGTGATTTATGGTCATGTGGCGTAATTTTATACATTCTCTTATCTGGAGAAGTTCCATTTCCAGGAAATAATACTGGAGAAATAGAAAAGAAAATTGTATCATCAAAAATCAACCTTAGATAAAAAGTTTGGAAAACAATTTCTGATGATGCAAAGAATCTACTTAAAAATTTATTAGAGACCGATCCTGCTAAAAGATATAGTGCTTAATAAGCCTTAGAAAGTGAATGGATTTAAAAATAGAGTAAACAATTAACCAAAGAAATCTCATCACAAGAAATGTAAACGAGACTTCAAAGGTTGTCTAGATTTTGTTGTGAAAGTAAAATGGTTTAAGCTACTTTCCATCTCATGATACAATAAAATTTAACATAAGAAAAATATAAAAAATTGAGATAAACCTTTTAAGAACTTGATAAAAATGGAGATGGGAAATTAAGTATGGAAGAATTAAAAACATATTGTAATGATGATATTGATGTTGAGGATTTGTTTAATAGAGTTGATACTGATAAAAATGGATATATTGAATTTACAGAATTTTTGACAGCTGCAGTTGATATGAAAAAATTAGCATCTCATGATTAACTCAAAGATGCATTCAATTTACTTGATCAAAATGGAGATGGATTCCTAGAAATTGATGAGATTAAAAAAATTTTTAATGGAAAAATCTATGTTTAGAATGAAAATTAATGGGATCAACTCTTATAAGAAATGGATGAAAATGGTGATGGTAAAATATCATTAGAAGAATATTAAGAAGCCATATCGAAATTTATTGATTATAATCAACCATCATCAAATTTAGCTAGTCAAAACCCGAATCCTGAACCAGAACCAAATATCAGTAAGAAGATCAAATTAACAGAATCCACTTATAAATTAAGGAATAGATAAATTAATTGATTTTATATCATTATATATAAAAATTTGTTGCATTTTTTATGAAAAAACCTTTAACTTAAAAATCGAATTAAAGTGCTCTAGTTTATTGACAAAGATATCTAAATAACTAAATTAAATTAAGATCATAAACCTTATAAATTAGATGAGTCAAAAGAATTATTGACAATCAAGATTTATATTTTGAGTATTTAATATAACACAATTAAAAAGAAATTAGGCTAGATATGTTTAACGGTGAATTGGCAGTAAGCAGATCTTTTTGATCATCCAAAATTAATTGAACATGGATTAAAGGCTATTCCTGAAATCACCAAGTTATAATTGAATCAAAATTGTAAATATATAATTCAAGTCACAGATGGATTTTGGGATGTAATTTCTATTCAAACTATTTACAAAATTCTTTTAAATTTGAATAATTAGAAAAAAACAGAAGACCTTTCACAATATATACTAGAATAAGCATTAAAATAATATACTAATTACAAAAAAGATAATATGACAATCTTCATTATTGATTTTATTATTTATTTCAATAAATTTATGACAATTTTTTACTTTTAAAGTTGTAAATTTAATATTACTTTTTATGTTGCATTAACTTTATAAATAAATTGTAACATATAATCAAAATGATTGTTTTTGTATGCTGATTTTATTTAATTTTTAATTAATTTGTATATTCATAATGATAAAAATACTGTCTAATGACTTATTTATAATCCTTTTTAATATCAATTCATTAACAAAGTTCAACAGAAAAACTTATTTATTTAATTAGTTATTTGATTACTTTAATTAGAAATTACGGTTTCATTGCACTTGGATTCATTTTGTGTTTAAATAACAAATACAGTATTGAATTTCTATTTGGATAAATTTTTTATAATATTAATTATCTTGTAAATGACTTAGGAAACTTTGAGATAATTGGCCAGATAACTGAATAAAAACAAGTTTCTTGTAATAGTTTTTTCATTGAAATATAGATTGCAAAACCTGCCACAGATGTATTTTAATGTGTTTAAGCTTTTATCTTATTGGTTAAAGGAGTAAAAATATAAGATTGGCTTTTGGCATAATTATTGATGAGCTGCAGTTTACCATAGATGGTAGAAACTATTATTGAGAAGAAAATTGATTATGCAAATATTATTATGTGCAAAAAGCTTTATCAATTAATACCTCAATAGCAAAATTCTTTAGGAAAACTTATATACTAATTAATAAGTTAATGTTTAAATTTTTTAGAAGATGAAAAAATTAAGACTTAAAGGAGCAAAAGTACAATTATAAAGCATGAACCAAGTCTTTATGGTAGTAGTGTTAATAAAATCATTTAATCTTAAAATAAAAACGCTACTAATTAAAGATGTAAGGGAGATTTACATAAAATATTTTAACATAAAAAAATAACAAAGCATCAGAAGAATAAGGAGGATGATGAAAAAAAATTTGAACTATTAAAGGAAAAAATGAAAAAAATTAATAGAAATAGTTATTTTATTTCGCCTAGAAAAATATAATTTGATTAACAGGAAAAAATTATACTAAGCAATAACAATTCAGAAAGGTAATTCATTCATAACAAACAAATGAGATCACTTAGATCATTTAGATCTTCATTCTATGATTGAAAAAATAGACTAAACTAATGATTATTTGTATTTTTACTTTATAAAGTGGAATAAATATTTATAATTAAATTAATTCCTGAAGAGAAAAAAGTATCTAAAAATTATCCATTAAATCTTTCAGCAACTCTAGCTTATTAGCTAAATTTAGTAGATTCAAACAATTTTCAATTTTAATCAAAATATTAAATAGTTGGTAATATTATATATACTAAATATCAAAATAAAACATATTCATTATGCTTAACTCTATATTATTAAATCTACAATAGATTGATCATGCTATAATTTGTTTACTTATTCTTAATTCTTTTAGTTTAATTACTTTTCTTCTAATTAAATAAATTCTTCTTGCATTGTTAATAATTCAAAATCTTCATCTTTTAAGCTAAGTTCATTGAGTCTTAGAGAATCTAGTTTTATAAAACTAGGATGATCAATTGAATTTTCATCTTATTTGACTGTATCCAACATCAAATTAGATTCTTTTCTTGAAACAACTTTTTATTTCAACTATGAATCTTAATTTTCAACACTAGGTTTCTAATATGTTAAAATATCTTACTATTGAATTAAATTTATTGTTTTAATCCTATAGAATAATGCTATTTTCAAATTTAAATAAATTATCTTGTTTAATTAAAATTGAATCTTAACCCAGATTACTTAAAGGAATGCCAATTTTATGAAACTTAGAAATAAATTTATTTGAATACTGAGATTATAGCATAAACTATAATCTAGATATTTCATAAATTTGATTTGAAATAGAGAGTTTCATTTCACCAATTCTTTTTAATTTTTCATAATATGGAAAGAATAGATTAAGGTTGATAAGTTTTCCGTTATTTTCAACTCGAATTATTTTACCTAAAAAATTTTTAATAATTTTGAAATTTTTGAAATGAGGATAATAAATAGAAATAATATGATTAACTGCCTCAAATTAAAGTTAACTTTGATTCATCTGAATAACTATGTAGGATAATAATAAAAGAGTTGAGGCAATAGAACCAGCATCGGCTAGAATTTCATTTAATTTAGGATAACTTATTTAAGAAATACTTTGAATTTAATCAACTTAATAATAGAATACTGCATAAGCTTCATAGCCAAGTTTTTTCTCAAAATATTCCTTATTCATGGAATTACCAGTTATTTAATAATCAGTGATATATTCATATTAGTCAAGACTTTCAAATAGAAATCCTTAATCAACTTATGTATTTGAAATTTTAGTAATAACTTAAGCAAAAAATGTATTATCTTTTGTTAGAGGAATGACTAATTCTTTATCAATATCATCTAATGTGACAGTATTAGTATTGAATTCCTTTATAGATTGTTTGACTAATAAAGTATTAGTTTATTAATTAAAGAAATTTTAAATTGTTGCATTATCAGCGCATTTCTATCCTTCTTATAAATATAACTCTGAGCATTAACCAAAAACAAGCATCATCTCAATTTAAGGGTTTTCATTGGAAAATTAGCTACTTGTCTGTATGGTTAGGTTTTGAATCTCAATGATATGGAAATTAAACATATTAATTTTATTCTGAAATTTTATAGGATATCCATGATTAGGAGATTCTCCATTAATGAAATAATAGATAATAGGTTAAAGAACCAAAGCATTTGGGTTGAATGGATCTATAGATGTATATTAGTATTTTCTCATTTCTACTGATATAAATCTCTATTATAATTCCAATTTGTAATCTTATTCAAAATTTGATAAAGTAGTAATTTTTGGTAATATTTATCCACTTTGCCATAAAACTATCATGTAAATAAGATATGCCAAACTTAATCCATAAAGTAAGACAGACATTAATCCTCCTTAAACAGTTTTATATTCTGATGATCTATACTGGATATTAGGTTAAAATGATGCTCCGAATTAGTCTAAGCTTTTAATTAATTTTATCATATTTCTTTTGGTATTATATTTAGACAAATTAAATATTTTCTAGAAATAAACCTTAAATGATGCAAATTCGTTTTTTATATATTATAAAATAATGAAGGTAATCATTATTGCATTATTGCTAACTTTTAGTATGGCAGCCCATTTTGATAAAAAAACAATTCATAAACATATTGAAGACTTACATAAATCTAAATGGGGATAAACATTGTTATCTATGATGGCATTACATTCATAATCGTAAGGACCAGTTGATGAATTAGTTTAGGCTATAGAAGACTTGATTTCTGATTTATAAGAAGAATTAGATGTTTTAGAATTTAACTTTAATCAAAGAACTAATGAGCATCATAAAATTGTGACTACTTTAGAATAAGAAATAAATTAAGCAGTTCTTGATTATTAAAGAACTTAAGATACTCTTGATAATTTGCTTTATCCAAGAAGAGAGAATCTAAAAAATAAAATTGAATAAATTTAAGAATATTAAGAAGCTAATAGGTATTAATATTAAATTAATTCAATTAGAAAAACATTAGCTGAAGCTGAATTAAAGAGAGAAAATGAAAGAGAAGAATTTGAAACATAACTTGCAGATTTTAATTCAGCTGTAGAATCAACTGATTAAGCATTAGAATTACTTTATAGTTTAAAAAATTAATCTCTTGGATAAGTGTCATCATCAAATATTAGAAAAATTCATGTTCAATTAAATATGATTGAATAAAAAATCAGAGCTCATAGCAAACATGGACCATTAATTAAAGCATTAATTTAATTAGCAAATGAATAAAATTTCTCAAATTAAGATATTGTTGGAACTATATTAAATAAATTAAATGAATTTAGAAATGCTGTTGTTGATGCAATTAATGATGCTACAGCATTAGAAGCTCAAAATTAATAAGAATTTGAAGAGAGAGTTTAATAATTAGATCATGAATTCTCAGGATTTGGTAAATAAATCAGTAAAATTACAGTTGATTTAGAAGCTACCATAAGTATATTTTATATATTATAAATAAGCTAAAATCAATGAATTAACAGAATACTCTGCATAGAGAGATGCTGATAGATAAAGATTTTAATCTTAGTTGAATATTGAAAATGATAGCTATGCTGAAGAAACTAAAATATATTAAGATATGAAAAATGAATACATTAGAGAATAAGAAGTTGCTGAATCAGCTGAAAAAGTTGTTAAAAGTGCAGATTTTTCGAATATTAAGATATGATGATTATATTATTACAAAACTCATCGAAACAAAAAATATATTTACTTCAAATTTTAATTATTTTATGTATAATTTAATATCATATTTTTATCATTTATTATCAATAGGAATTGTCATTAACTTTGTTTTTTGAAATAAGTTTACCATTTTCAAATTTTCTGATTTAGACTCTTCCATTTAATATCATCATACCAAATCCATTTTTTTTATCTTTACTATAAGAACCAATATAAGTCTACCCATTAGGCCATTCGAATTATCCATAACCATCCATCTAACTATTCTTCCAATATCCAAAATATTTTCTTCCATCCTTATATATCATTTTACCAAATCCACTCATTTCATTATCAACAAAATCTCCTATATAATAAGTTCCGTCGTCCCATTAATATCTTCCAAACCCTTCTCTTCGGTTATTGATAAGATTTCCATTATAGTTCTATTGAGTCCTAACTTAAGGAAAATCTAAATAATGTTCTTTGATTGAAATTATAGGTTTTAAAAACTCGTTATAATATGTTCCATATAAAATTTTATTAAAAAACCATTTTCCTTCAAAAATATCTCCTCTACTTAAAATTAATCTTCCATAACCATGGATCTGCCCAAAGACAAAATGACCTTCAAATAAAATAGAGGATTTTTTAGAAACTAGTTTACCAAAACCATGAGCTTTCTCATTATAATATTAACCATAATAAATTAAGTCACTATTTAACTCATAAGGCTATTGTAGATTCAAGAACCTTTTGTAAATAATTTAATCAACTTATTTCTACTGGAATTAAGCAAAGATTTTTGGTTTAACACCCTTTTAAATAAGTTCAAAAGTTGAACCTTAAATGAATACAGAATTTAATGTATTTTTAATATCAGCTTATGTTTCGAGAGTTGTATTTGAAGATTAAATTTCTTTTAAAGCATTTTTGAATTCATTTTCAAAATAAGTGAGATTCTTAAAAGGAATTTCTAACATTATGAAATAATAAAATATTGACAAAAAAAATAAAGTTCATTCAATTTATTTTCCATCTTACCATTAGGAAATTTTAGGTTTGTAATTTTTTTAAATTAAAACTGCAGCACCATGATTTAATCCATTTACGAATTCTCCAAAATATCGAATTCCACTTTTATATTTAAATACTCCAAAACCATGTCTTTTACTTTATTTATAAAATCCTTTATATTCTTCTAAATTAGGCCAAACAAATTAACCAAATCCTTCCATTTCTCCATTCACCCATTCTCCTCTATATTTTCTACTATCTGCAAATTCCATGATTCCATATCCATTTATTTAATCATTTTCAAATTAACCTTCATATTTAGTACCATCCTTCCAAGTATAAATTCCTTTACCATGTCTTTTACCATCAAGAACTTAACCTTAATATATTGCACCATTTGGAAATTCTAATTTTTTTTTTTCTAGTTATTTATTTTTATTGCATTCTTCTTCAAAATCTTTAAATATACCATTATCACTTAGAAGTTTATCTGCAAAAAATTCTCCTTACTTAATATAATTTTAATTCTTACATAATGAGTTCCATCTTCATAAATTATTAAACCTTTTCCATGTTTTAGGTCACATGAAAATTATCCTTCATAATAATATTATTTTTTCTTGTAATATTTACAATAACCAAATTTACGTTGCATTATTATTTTACCTTAAAACCATTCTTTTGCATCTTCCTTTTTCTAAGCTTTTTCATGGATTTCTTTATCTATTAAAAGTTCATCCTTAATTTTCTTTATCTAAAGAGGTAAATAAAACTAAAATTAATTAGAAAAATTTACATTTTGAATGATTTAAGTTCGATTTTATTAACTTTGAACTCTTTAGTTCTATTATTGAATAGTAGATTTATTAGTTATAATCTATGTCTATGCATGATTATTTTTATGAGCTCTTATTTCTGAATCATTTGGTATTGTTTTTGTATTACTAATTTTGTTATTTAGATCTACTTCTTATGATTTCATTTTTTACTTTTTTTTTTTTTGACTAATTAAATCAATATTTTCAAACAAAATTATTTCAATTTATATCATACCACTTGACGTTAAATTTCAAGTTAAAATACTACTGAAAATAATTCTAAAATTCTAATATAAATAATATATAATAAAATTTCAATTTTATTCTTAGGATTGCTTTAATTTTTTCCCAGAAAAATCACGTTTACTAATAGAGAGATGGGATATTTGTTTTTGTAAAGAAAAAATGTAATTGAAGTTTTTAGCTAAAGAAGGTTCTACTATTTTATGTTATTCAATATTCATAGTCTTTGAAAAATCCTTGTGATTCACTATATCGAATTAAAGTTACATTTATTCTAATTAGATAACTTATATGTTTTATAATAAGGAATAAAATACTTAAATATCCGAAAATAAGTTCCTTATCTGGAGTTAAAGATTTATATTTTCTTAATTTCAACTATTATAGTTCATCCACTTTAATGAATTAATGTAATTTAATTATGGGGTTTTCGATCAGCAATTTTTGATATGTAGTATTATATGTCGTATTCAAAAAAAACCCTTCTCTCATCTTTTTTTTATTGGGAAGGTTAGCTGTTTATGTTATTAAGCTAAGATGGTTAGTTTTATCTTAATATTTCATTTAACAATGTTAATAAAAATTGAATTATTGTCTTTGATAACCTCAGGTGGATTGATCTTTTTACAATACTTTTTATAATGAAATTCAGCCAAATATTCTGAAAATTTTGATTAGTTTGATTTTTTTTATGGAAGATTATCTTACTAATTTATGTTATATAATCTTTATTTATATAAAATTTAGACTATATTAAAGAATAAAATTGAAAATTCGCTATAATTGCAACCAGAGTCATTTTGTCCTTTGAGTTTTATTCTAAATTATATATGAATTCAAATTTTTAAAAGTAAAATGTCTTTTTTTTATTAAAACTTTAATTAAATGTGTATTAATATTTACTAATACAATAATTAAATAATTATGTTTATGTAATATTATTTGGATATTATTTAATAAGCATTTTTTGACATTAATATAATGAATAAAAGAAAAAAAAAAAAATAAATTTAATAAATATATAAAGAAATATCTAATGAGCTCACAAGGATGTAGTTTTATTAGTATATTTAGAAAATACTAAATTATATACATCCTAATCAAATAATAGCTAAACCTTCACAAATAAACCAAGAATGGTCAAATATTAAGTTTTAAGAAAATAAACAGGTTTAGGATCAAGAATCATTAGATAACCAGACACAAATGTAGAGGAATAAATAATTGAAACTTGTAAATCTTTAATGCCAACACGACCAGATACACAATAATCAAAATAAAAAAGTGGAACTTAAACTGTTTAAGAAAAACCAGAAACTCGAGAAAAAGTTGCTTCTCGACTTAGAACTCCAAAATCAGAAGGTTTATTAAGATTTAAGAGTCAAGAAAATCAAATTGAAGACTTTTAACCAATCAATTAATAATTCAATTATGTAGATGATATTCCTTTGGATCATCCAATTTGGAAATTAATTTTACCAGATGTTTAAAGTGTTAACATACCTAAACTTATTAATGATAATCCAGATTATTTTCATCATTAATTAGGTAAACTTAATGAATTAAATATAATTTATAGGTTTTTGTGCTTGTTATAAATGTGAATGTGGTTAATGTAAATGTAATTTCTCAAAAACTTGTAAATTGAATTATTCATCTTCTCAAAATACTGTTTATGGTAAGGATTTCTTACATAAATAAACTGGACACAATTCTCTTGGACCATTAAATTAAACTTATTATTCAACTTAATTTTGTAATTAAAAACCTATTGATCAATAAAGTTTACATTAAGTAAATTTAGAATATAGATTTAGACATCATATAAATAATTTAAAATTCCTGTATAAGAAATGCTTAGACCTTAATCTCAAGAACATCGAGGGGATTTCTTAGGTAACAGTAGTTACAAAGTAAATTATTTAAATTAAAATTTAGACTTAATTCAAGTTTTGGGGACCACCTGAAACTGCACATTTTAAAAGACCTGCTCATTAAAGTGTAAGTGATTCAATACCTTTTACAGCATAATCTTTATATAAAGATTCATTTGCAAATAAACCATATCAAAAACCAAGTGATTCGTTAAAAATGGTCACAGAATTGTAATAATATTATCTATTCTTAAATAAGAACACCTTTACCAACTGGATAACCTTTTGTTTCTTAATCCTAAACTTAATTAGCCTATTAACCATTCAGAATTTAAAAAAATCCTAAATTGAATACTGACAAAATCTTGGATTATGGAAGAAGCCCAAAATATGATACTTAATATAAAAGTCTTGTAAACACTGAATATACTCCAAAAAGATAAAGATATTGTCCTGCAAAAGAATACATAGCTCATTATTAACAAAGAACATTATAAAAATTAAAATAATTATAATGAAAAATTAAATTTATCAATCTTGATAGATTTTTATATGGTATTTGTATATTATTCAGTTATGTTTTTAATTTGTTTTGCTTTCAAATTTTATTGCTCTTTTTATAAAATAAATAAAAATTTTTTAATTATTTTAAACTTTCCCAACATTTTTATAATTTTATTATGATTCAATAAAATTACTAAATATTAATTTATCTTTTCTTAAAGATTAGAAATAATTTAACTTTAAAATCCATTTTTTTAAGATCTTTTGTATAATTTAATCTTTTATTAATTTTATTTCAGAATCTGATTATAAATTAAAGTATTTACTTATTAAATGAAACTAATGAAGTTTGATAAATTTGATAAACCTACCCTTTAATCTCAACATGAAATCAAGTTAACACCCAATATTATTAGAACTCCAAAATCCTATTAATCTTAAACATTTATTAATTTGAAATCATCACCCTGTAATTCAAATAAAGGAAGTGTTCATAGATAATCTACTCATATTATACATCACAAAAGTTAATTCTCACAATCATACAAATCACAAAATCAAATACTTTCATAATAAAATACAATTTCAACAGTTTAAGAATGCATTTCAATTCTTTCTGACTTAAAATAAACTTCATTTTTATTATTTCCTAATAAATAATTAACTCAAAAAACAAAAGAAAAAATGGACTAAATTACTAGCATTATTGATCAAATGGTACCTTAAGATGATAAAGAAGAAAAGAAGAGATTAAAAAATTTGAATCAAGAGAAAATATAATAAATGATGAAGCTACTCATGTAAGAAAAACAGTAAAAATATTAAGCAATCAAATCTGGAGAAAGCTTGATCAAATAGTAATAAGAATAAATTTCATCCCTAGTAAATATAATTATAAATATTTTATAGAAAACCAGAATATCTATATATTTACCAAGTCATGATTATATATGAATGTAAAATATTCAGAATAATGTATCTCTTCTACTACCATAATATACTGTTTTATTTAACAATTTATTAAATTTAGTCTTTTTCTCTTTTAAAACACCAACTTTGAATGTTGAATCTACTGATGTTGAAATTCTTGCAGTATTAATTTTTACTGTATTACCTTATACTGACTGGATTTGCTGATCATATATAGATTTTCCATATTCCAAAATCCTTCTGTCTAATAATAAAATTAAATTTGTTAGATTTTTTTATTGGCTATCAGATGGAATTTATAAAGTTTCACAAAATTCTTAAATGACATCAATAATTCTTTTCAATTAATCGAAAGCTTATTAGGATGTTTATTCTAGAGTTGATACTTTATTTAATAACATAGCTACTTTTTATGGTAAATCAGATGAAATTTAATTTTTTTCCCTCTAGATTAAATAATATATTTACTGTTGTTGGAGTAGAGCAATATTTTTAAGAATAGATTTAAATTGTTACTTCTTTTAAACTAATTCAGCCGATATTGAATCAAATTATTCATTAATTACATTTTAGAATTAATTATTGGAGATTTCGGATTTCTAAAAGTTTTCTTTAAAGAATTATAATTAATCTTAAAAACTTTATTAACGATTTTTAAAGTAGTTCATTTCCTCATCAACTTTTTTTAATGCAGAGTGTATTTCAAATCTAACAACTTTAGAATTGTTGACTTCTAATTCTTAAAATAATTAAGACAATGATCTTACTTTATTTTGCAAAATTTCATTTTCTAAAATAATTATTAATTATAATATTTTACCACATTTTTATTCTTAAATTATATTTTTCATTTTTTCAACATCTTTTTCAAATTCAAAAATTCGATATTACTCTTTTTCCATATTTTCAATTTTAAAAATCAATTATTCATTTAATTATTTGATCATGAATCTATTATCGCTATTAAGTTTATGTAAGGTTTAGGAATCTTATTTAATTAAAACATTGGCTTGTTATATTTAAGATATAGCCTATTTGATATCAATCTGATGATAGAAATAAAATGAAATACAATATGTTATTCTGTATAAAGTTTGAGTGCATATTTAGTTTAGAATTGTTGAATCTGATCTTATAATTTATTAATCTTATCTTCAGAATTTGATTTGAATTAACGAATATCATTTTTAGTTAAAAAGATATCTGAAACATAAGATTTAAAATCATTAAGTTTTTCATTTTAGTTAAAGCAAAGTTAATCAAATGATTTGATGAATTCTTTAGTTTCATTTTAAACATTGGTTTAAATTAATTCTATAGATAAATATTTTAAAGACCTATGAGATTATTTTGATTGAATAATTTATCATTCGAAAATTTGAGTTGAATTTGTTCTAGATCCTAATAATTAGGAAAGAATTGATTATTACTATTAAGAGTAATATATATAGAACTATTTAAATATTGTTAATCTAAACATTTTTCTAGAATTTATCGTTATTGATAGGAATTGTAATTATGAATTTTGAAGATTTGTTAGAAAGCATCAAAGATATCATTAAATTTTAAGAGTGTTGTGATAATTATTTCTTACATAATGATATTTATATTAAAAATTTAATGATCATAAGAAATAGTCTGCAATAGCTTTTTTTGAATTTGAAGCTCTATCATTAGGAGCAGCTTCGAATAGCTTATAATATTTCTTTAGATTTTCATCTAATTCAAGAATAGAAGCAACATTACCACATCTAGAATAAATAATAGATAAATAATTAACCTATAACAATAATTAGGAGCAGACCAAACAGTAACTAAAGAATTATCAAACATTAATTTAAATCCTTCCATAGCTAATTAATGTGCTCTACAAATAAGCGAAATGCCATTTCTACGATTAAATTCTTTAACAACATCTGCACCAAATACAAAACCTGCTCCTCTAGCACTCTAACTCCATCCTTCAATTTCTAGAAGTTCTAATTTCTTATTAAATACCATCAGGATCTGACCACATTAAATCGCACATCACTCCTTCATGTGGTACTTCTTGTTTTCTATTTATCACTCTAATCTCATCAATTGTTTTTATATATGGACTTAAACCACCATGTACACAGAATATATTATCATTGACAACTGCTGCCAATGCTAAATAATCAAAAACTTCAGTGCAATATTTCCATACATTCAAAGTACTATATTTTCTTAGACATTCATCATAAAATCCATAAACTTATGTTATTTGTCTTGATTCATGATTTCCACGAATTCTATTATATATTATATATTCATACAATGTTATCTAATCTGGATATCTCACTTTCAAAGCCAACAATAATAAAAATGTCTCCACACTATTATATCCTCTATCTACAAAGTCTCCTAAAAATAAATAATTTGTCTCTGGAACATCTCCACCTACTTTAAATAATTCCATTAAGTCATAAAATTATCCATGAATATCTCCACATATCTAAATATACTTTTTATTTACAGTCACCGGAGCTTCTACTCTTATTACATTATCCTCATTATTTAATATATCTTTTGCTTTGTTACATAGAATCTTGACATCTGTTTCTTTTAAATTCTCACCATTTCTTAATGTTTCTATCCACTAATCAATATCTGACATTATATATTAGGAGAAATTTTTTTATTTTTTGATAAATTATATATTTTATATTTAATTTAAATCATCATAATAACT
Source organism: Paramecium sonneborni (assembly GCA_905182985.1). NCBI lineage: Eukaryota > Ciliophora > Oligohymenophorea > Peniculida > Parameciidae > Paramecium > Paramecium sonneborni. The sequence continues at coordinate 459,107 of CAJJDN010000053.1, forward strand.
ATTTTAATTTTATTTCTTGTAATCTTTATCTTAAACTATTTACAACCTTTGAACTACTCTTTGAGACTTTTGGCTATATTTATAATTCCTGTTCAGATGCCTCTGTTCTTTAAGTCATTGATCCATTTTTCTTCTAATTACAACATTACTATTAAACTTTATTATCATCATTCAAATGTACTTTATACATAGATTAAGATCTATTTGAAAATGATCTATTTGTTAATTATCTCAAAATTGATCCTCCTCTACTCTATCTTTAAGTTGAAAGCTCTTATGATTAATTATGATTATTATTATTATTCAATAGTTATTTCACATTTATATTTGATGTTATGTTACTTCTAGCTGATTTCATCTAAGTAAACAGAGGTTATACATATTACTTAGAATTTGAAACGTTTGATGTTACACTTACATTGTGTTCTCTGTTTGATATTAAATTATTTATATTAACATTGTGTTCTTTATTTGATTATAACCCATTTATATTAACTTTATGTTCTCTATTTGATAATAAACAATTTAAATTAAGATATAAGTTTGACTAATTTAAATTTTATGAACTTTAATTTATTCTCTAACCTTCTAAATTACTCTGACATCGATGATGTTTAGTAATTGGATTGAACATTAATCGGAATTCTTTGATTCTATTCCATAATCGGAATTAGTCATCATCTTATCTTACAAATTAATCTTTAATGAATTTAATTTCTATACACCATAAGAATATAGGTTTATCTAATAGACACATTATAATGTTCATTTCATTTAATTAACCTCTATCTTAATAGATTTGTTGAATTCTTTAAACTAATTATGAACTTAGCATATTAATTTAAGATCTATAATGAGGAGTCAATTTCAAACATTATTAATTTTCTTAGTATGTAAATTAATCACATTCTTAAATAAATGTATAATTTTTATTCCATTTTAGCGAGATATACTATCCTAATTAAAAATGTTCCTACAAAATTATAGGGTTCTCAATAATATGAGGATAAGTTTAATAATGTACTAATAATTATTATATTTATTCAATTGATATTGGTTCATTTTTCAATTAAATTTAACCAAAACCTTCAACAACATAAGGAGATTTAATTGTTATTATGTTCATTTGTATTTAATTTAAATTTAAATAACTAATAATTGAAGCAACAGTGCAATTTATAGATTTTCGTTTAAGTATTTTATTATTTTATGAAAAGTACCATTGAATTTTGAATCCCTAATTTATGATAATTGTTTAAGGAATACTAATAGAAAATTGAAAAGGATTAGCTTGTTATGCATTCCATAGGTCATTTATTAACGTATACATTTATTTATATAATGATAATAATAATTAAAAAATAAAATTGATAAAGCAATCAATCAATTCTATCCACTAGCCTATTGTTAGTCTTCTCTATCTTGAAGTTATTGTTATGATTCAATTTTTGAATCCTATAATTATTATTGGAATTCAATTTTTAAATTACATTCTTGAGATTATTATTATTGATTATTTTCATTTTCAGAAACTATGAATTATTGTTATTATTATTATTATTATTGTTATTATTAAGTGTCCTTCTATTGTTCTTTCATTTTTCTACGAACAATCGTATTCTAAAAATATTCGAATAATTATTACATTTATTAAGTATTTAGAATATGGATTGAATTTTTAATGATGAGATCTACATTAAGAGGGTGATCTACTCTTAATGATATCAGACATTAATTTGAATATTTTATTAGTTTTTTTTAATTCAGAACTTTCCATTACTTCTCTGTGTTATTACAAAAAGTTTAAATAAACTTAATGTTCTTATGCACTCCAATGTCCTATTGATGATAATAATAAGAAATACCAGTATTAAATTAAGGATTATGTGATTTTTTAATATGTTTTCTTTTAATTTTATTATCACCTAAATCCTTTGTTTGACTCTAATTAACATTTTCAACTCCCTACTTTAGAATATTTAATTACTTAAAATTGATTAAGAAGAGCTGCATTAATCATGAGTTATTATTACAAAAGTTGTTGAGTAAATAAATCAACTACTCTAGGTTCATCAGTAATGAGTGGTAAATTATTCATTTAAGAATAAAATTGGGCTTGTAGCTTCAATTATTCTAATTAAACAGTTTAAAGTAGAAGATCAGGATTCTGGAACATCTATGTAAATTGTGGTAACAAAAATTATGAATCAATCTCCTGTTTGTTGCTTTCTAATAATATTATATTATTTATTACAAATACAAGGAGAATTTTCTTCAATTAGAGGAACAATACAATCTTTGGATGATGGGTTTAGACGATCCATTATATATTTTTTAAATTTTAATTAAGATTTATATATCTGATTCAGATATAAAGAAATGAATTTAATTATCTTTTTATATATATTATTTTATATCATTCAAATTTTTAACAACCAATAACAGACACATCCCATCAACTATTCATAAATAGATTATTATCATTAATCAATCTTCCCACTACAAGTCTTTCAGATAAATATTTATTTTCAGCTTCTTATTTAATCTTTTGTTCTAATCATTTACTTAATCTAATTAATTAATTCGTTATTCTTTATAAAATCATCCAACCTCAAATAACTTCAATATCAACCCCAAAAACAAATAAATTATTCGCCTAAAAGAAATATCAAATGTTTTCCCTTAATCTAAAATTATCTATACATCCTTTTCATTTCCTCCTTAAAATTAAATATACTCAAACCATCCTTTTAGTTCAAAATTTAAACTAATACCATTATTCCTTAAGTACTTTCTAATATCTTGAATTAGCTTGATTAAAAAGTTCTATTTTTTCTTTAGAAAATCTGAAATCCAAAATATATTTTTGTTAACCAGTGAAATAATTTTCTATTATATGAAAGACATTGATTTTATGTCTTCAATGTTTTCAATCTGGTAATGAGATTTAAATTATTATTAAAAATTGGTTATCTTCTACAAATTATTCAGAATCACTATATATTATTCATTCATAAGAAAAAAGTGCACATCTATCATTTATTTTAAATATTTCTATTCTTTTTCCATCTTAATGATATATATGATTTATCAAGTATAAAATATCTATATATAAATTCCATAAATATAAAAGCCACATCTTAAGAAAATTTTTTAATTCAAGCTTCATTATATTATTATTTTTCTGTTTGAATTAAATATTACATTAATTCCCTGGTATTTTAATCCTGGTTTCCCTTTTGAAAATATTTTTATAAATTTCCTGAACCTATTATTATAGTTTTATATTTTGACTAATTAATTTCCTTAGGTTCTTTTATGTTCTCTTTTAAGTATCTACTATTTCCATATTCATTAAACTCATTATTGTTTTAAATAAATTCAAGTCTGATGTTAATTGGAATAAAATTACAAAAATTACTCCAATAAAATTTATATATAAATCACATTTAATATATATAATTTATTTGATCAAACCTAATATTTGAAATTAATTATCCTTAATTTTTGTAATTAAAGCATTATTTAAAAAATAAGAAATACATAAAAATCTGCCAAATAATTAATTAGAATTGTTTTGCTTATATATTATAATAAAAAATTAATTACTCTTAAGATTTTAACTATAAAAAAATGATGGATCTAATGATCTACCATAATTATATATATAAAATTAAATTTTGTTAATTGATATTCTTACTCTAAAAAAATTATTTTTAAGTTATTAAGAAAAATTTGTAACATTTTGAATTAGTTAATTCAGTAATTTTGTTTTCTTTTTTAGAAATTAAAACATTATTATTCTCTAAAATAAATCACTATTTATTTACCAATATTTCCTTTCATTATAAAAAATTATAAATTAAGTTAATCGCCATAAAATTATTACTGAGTGTTAAAAATATCAAAAAGTCCTTTAAAGTTTTTTGAGATGTGTTTTTTGTTAGATATAAAATTTATATTTAAAGATTAACTTGAAGATATTCGAAATTTGATTAAAATTATTAATGATGATATTTTTTTATGCGATTATGGTACAATTTCAAGAAATAACGTGCATATGGGTTAGAATCAGTTCATAATTAACATCGATAAAGCGATTTAATAATTTAGATACTGATGGGTTCATAAGTTAGATAGGTGATCCGAATATACCTGCAAATTATATAAATTGTTCATCACAAGAAGGAAGCTATATAACTTTGAATTCCTAATTCTTATCAGCGACTTCTATAAATAGTTTATCTACAAATAGTTATTCAATGTATTTTATAACATATGATCTCATATTTTCTTAAAACTGGAACAATCTAGATTATGTTTAATATACTATTGGTGCTAATACAAATATAATATATATCAATAGTTTATAACAGATTAGCATCTCTCGTGGATTTTGCTATACAACAACGGCAAGCATTAAAACTTTTAATTTTACTATAAATTCTACTACCATTACAGGATCTAATAAATTTATAACCAATTCTTCAAATGGAAGTGTTTCAATTAAAAATGTTATTGTCTCTGCTTTATAATGCCATGGATCCTGCGCTAGATGTTATGGAAGTAAACCTAATTAATGTACATCTTGTTTTATACATGGTACTCTTTCTACTGAAAATACATGCTAATACATATGCCCACTTAATGCTATGTATTATGTTAAAAACTAGGGTTGCAAATCAACTTGTAATATAGGTTAATAGAAATACTTGAATGGAATTTGCGAACCATATCCAAGTATTTATTGCTTATTATTCAATTAGTATTTACTTATTTAAGCCTTTATATTTATTAGTCAAAAAGTTCGGAACAATACAGATGGTAAATTATTCATGATTTTGAACAGCTAAATACACCTTTACCAGAAAATAGATATTTTGAGGGCTTTTATATCTTTGGAATTTTTACAAATAAATAAGGTATATATAGAGTATTAACATTGCCAACTAATCAAGGATCATATATGATAGCAATTACTGTAGAATTAATTCTATTTAATAAAATGCCCTCATCAAGTAGCATTCAATTTTTAATAAATAATACTTATTATGGACAGATATATTCTGACGAATCAGGATTAGTGAAAACAGATAAATTATTTTTATATTGGACCGATAATCGATAAAGTGCTACATATAATGATATTTCATATACTAATAATGTCTATCACACTTTGTATTTGTATGCAAATATAACAGATACTTTTGTTATCAAAATTATAGGAAATTTTTCGTAAAATTTATTGATATTTTAGAGATCAAAATACTGGTTGGGGATTAAGAGGTTGCAATGTATATTCAGGTTATTGCCCAATAAATTGTTTAAAATGTGAAGAAAAATTCAATTGTTTAACATGTTAAAATGGATATTTAAAATCAAAGTGGGGCACATGTACTTAATGTTTAGGTTCTTATTAGTAAAAAATAAATAGTACTCATTGTTTGGAAGATGATGATGAAACAAATTGTAATTAATTTGATTATAATAGATTCTAAATATATTATTAAAGAATTTATAGATTTAGCATTAGATAATGAGACATATCCAGAGTATAAACTTATAAATGCGAATGGATCAAACTTTTTAAAAGGAGAGGGAATCTATTATTCAGTTTGGAATTCTGCATGGAGAATGTTTGGAGGTCCATTTATTTGGGCATAAGCAAAGTTTAGTAGAAATATAAACATAGAAAATCCTCATTATTCAATAACAATATCTTTTATAGTTGTATTTGGTCCAACTTTTCCAGATGATGGTTAATTTATATTTAGTTTAGATGGTTAGATTTAAATAGAGTGTACTTCTTATTAATAAGCAGAAATTTCTATTTAACATAAATAATTACATAATACATCAAATATTTTAATAGAAATTGGATGTTTAGGTGTGAACAATGAGCCAATTTCTGCTTATTGTGGATTTTATTAACATTATATAACAGTTCATTAGTGTAAACCTAATTGTAACTCATGTTCAAATGATTAAAATTGTCTTGATTAAAATTATGTTGACTAATCAAATACTTGTCAAGATAATTAATTTTTTAATTAGTTTTAATTACAATGTTAGAATTGTCCATTTTCTTGTATGACTTGTACATCTTATTAGAATTGTTTAACATGTAAGAATACTTTCACAAACCCTTAATAAGGCTGTATTTGTACTCATAATTAATATTTGGAATAGGAATAATGTTATAATTGTCCTTAGAATTGTAATTAATGTATAAATTAATAAAAATGTACAGAATGTGTGTAAGGATAATTTAGAAAATTATTTAATAATGAATGTATTTGTGAAGATAGTTATTTTGAATTTGAATTATTGTGTAAAAAATGTATTTTGAATTGCATTAAATGTTCATAAGAAACATCATGTGAAATTTGTTAAACTGGATATATTTTAAGTGAGAGTGGAATATGCATATAATAATCAAATACTTATTATTAAGCAACGTTAGATAAATTCTTGGAATGTCCAGTATCATAATTATGTAATCCTTGTTAATAAATAAATACTTAATGTACTTGTGGTGATATGATAATATCAGGAACAGAATATTGCGATGATGGAAATCAAATTGAATTTGATGGATGTCATAATTGTTTATTTTCTTGTTAAATTGAATGTACAAAATGCATTTAAGGAATATGCTATGAATGTGCCACAAGAGGTTGGTATTTAGATATTTCTATGCCATAAAATTATGTATGTAAAGAAGTTTGTTTAGATGGATTTGTAGTAGGAAGTGAAAAATGTGATGATGCATTATAAGGTACAAGTATTTGCAGAAATTGTTAATATTATTGTAGATCTGATTGTTTAGAATGTAACTATGCTAATGGTAAATGTGTTAAATGTAGAGAAGGATTAATAGGGGAAAATAATTATTGTAAAAATTAATGTGGAGATGGAATTAAAGTATATGCTCCTGATATTCCTTTTAATGAAGAATGTGATGATGGTAATCTAATAGATTATGATGGATGCAGTAGAACATGCTAATTTTAATGTTAAAATAACTCTATTTGTGACATTTGTTAGTATAATAAATGTTTACATTGTGTAAATAAATATTAGCTCAATCCTTCTTTAAATAGATGTGAATGTGCTTAATCATGTTAATTATGTGAATTAATCACTGGAAAAGGATGTTTATAATGTAAATCTGGATTCAAATTAATAGATAATGAATGTTTCACTATATGTGGAGATTCTATGATTACTTCAAATGAATAATGTGATGATGGCAACTTAGAATATGGAGATGGATGTCATCAATGTTATTATAATTGTGAATCTTAATGTTTAGAATGCATCTATGGTAAATGTTTTAAATGTATTTCTAATTATCAAGTTATTCATGGAAGATGTTAATAAATTGTTGATTATTATCATTATTTGAATCCTACTTTTATTGATACTCAAATCTAATAAAATGAACATACACAATAGTTTTATTAGTTTTATCAAGATTATGAATACAATATTTATCTCAATAGAATTAGTTTAGAATCACTAGAATAAAAAATACTATTACATATTCAATAAAATGAAATTGTTTATTTCACTTATTTATATGCAAATTGTAATCACTCCTTTTTCTAAACAGATCTATAAATTACAAATTACCTTACAAATTAATAAAATTATCTGTATAGTAATTGTTTTAGTTAAACTGAAACTTGTCCTCTTAATTGTATAACATTGAATAAATAAGAAGGTTCGAAAATAAATTAAATTAGAGATTGTTATAATCAAAACTTATTAATATCATATTACAATTCTGAATATTGTTATCAAAATGACTTTGAATGTTTATAGAATTGTCCAATAAATTGTTAAATCTGTTATTAAGATTCTTGTATTTTATGTTAAAATGGTTACTATTTGCATATAATTAACAATTCTTGTCATTCTATTTGTGGAGATAATCTAATCATGATTGAAGAATTTTGTGATGATGGCAATAATTTAATGTTTGATGGTTGCTATTAATGTTAATATTAATGTTAGGAATAGTGTATAGATTGTCAATATGGTAAATGTAGTCTATGTTAATAAGATTATTTTTTAGACATAAAAATAGAAAGATGTTTAGATTATACGGACTGTGATGAATTACAAGGCTTTTATTATAATTAATCAAATAATTTATGTTTTACTTAATGTGGAGATTCAATTAAAGCAGGTGATGAATAATGCGATGATGGAAATAATATAGAATATGATGGCTGCTTTTAATGTTTATATTCATGTAATTAATACTGTATTAAATGTGGATAAGGAGACTGTGAATAATGTTAAATTGGATATAAGAAACATAATTTAGATTGTATTCCTGATTGTGGAGATGGAATCATTTTAGATAATGAATAATGTGACGATGGAAATTCTCTATTAAATGATGGTTGTACTAATTGTAAAATTGATAAAGGATATAAATGTTAAATTCTTGATTCAAAAAGTTTTTGTTTTTAATGTAAATCTGAATGTTCAGATTGTGAATTTAAAAATGGTTAATTACTATGTCTAAATTGTAATAAAGGATATTTTTTCAGTTTTGGTCAATGTTTAAAATGTTCTGAACATTGTCAAGAATGTTCAAACACTCCTAATAATTGTACTATTTGTATAATTTAAAATTGTTAAAAATGTCATAATAAAGAAGGATATTATTATGATTTTGATTAAAAAAAATGTATTACTAAATGTGGAGATGGTATTATGGCTGGAGATGAATAATGTGATGATGGTAATCATCTTAATTAAGATGGATGTAATTCTAAATGTTTTATTGAAAAAGGATATAATTGTATTTTAAATTAATGCAATTTAAAATAAGAAAAAATTATTTAATATTTTTATCCTAACTCTAGTACTTCTAATTATTTATAAATAAAAAGTGAATTCGATTTTCAAAATTCCTGCACAAAAATCAAAATTAATGTAGAATTTTTTTAAAATAATGAATTTAATTATTCATTAATATTAATTCCTGTATAAATTAATAAAACAAATCAAAGTGAATCAATTACTTAATTTCATGAATGTCAAATTTAATTTAATTTTTTCAAAACAATTACTGAAGTTAATTTAATTCATTTACTCATTCCAATAACAAATAATTCATCCAGAAATTTAGAAGAAGAAGAAGATATTAAAGAAATTATTATCACTCCTAAAAAATAAGTGTATTATAATGAGGCATAAAAAGCTTAAGCATAAACAGTTGTTTCTACTTCAAATCAATTAACTTTCCTATTATAATTAATTGGCCCATTAACTATTTTATTTGGAGGTCTTAACTTTTTTTGGACTATTTTAGACATTCTAACATGGATTAATAATTTTTATTTTCTTAATGTTGATTATCCACTTAATGTTAAGTTGTTCTTTTAAAAATTATAATGGGATGACATATTTAATATACCAGAATTTATTTCGTTTAATTAACCAACAGATACTTATTATTTTGAAGCACCTCCAAAATTTAACGAAAAAAATATCAATCCTCTATTAATCAATAATCTACAAGTATTTGGATGTCTCATAGTATTGGCTATTTTATTATATTTTATAACTTTAGTCTTGATTAAGATTTTTGAAAAAAAGTTTAATTAAAAAAAATAAAAACGATAAGGTATCACTGTTTTTACTATCTGTTATTAAGAGACAAATATTTAAACTCAAGAACAATAATAATAACCAAAAGAGCCAATTTAAGAAAGGCTTTCAAAACTTCCTAGATTTTTTGACTTCATCATTAGGTAATCATATGAATACAAACTCACATTTTTATCTAAAATAATTTCAATTATAAATTTGTTATTATTAGATATTTTTATGGCTTGTATTCTATAACTAACTTGTGAAAAGAAAGAATATAATTTTATGGTGACTATTAATAATTTTCTAGCAATTTTAGGTTTAATATTAATTTTAGTAATGTATAAATTATTTGAATTTGTTAGTTCAAAACATTACATACTATTAGATCATTTCATATTTTAAAGGAAATATCTTTCCCTTTATGATGGAATAGATTTTGGGAATAAAATTGCAAAGAAATACTGTTATTTTAATTTAATTAGAAAAATAGCTTTTATATTTTCCATCGTAATGTTATATGAGAAACCAGTTTTATAAACAACATTTTGTTGTTTATCTTGTTTTATTAATTAAGCATTTTTACTTTATTAAAATCCATTTAATTCAAGAATCGGATTAATTTAAACAGCTATACCAGATTTTTGTATATTTTGTATAGTTTTAGTATCAGTATTAATTTCTATAGATGATATGACAAATTTTTTGAGTTTTGATTAAAAATACAACATCGGATGGTTTATAATAACTTTAATAGGATTATCAATACTGATATAACTTATATTTTTGTTAATAGAATTTTTATAGAATCTATTAACAAATTTAAGAGGATTAAAGTAAATGTTTTGTAGATGAATAATTATATATATTTTATATATATGAATATATCGAATATAATGAATTAATTTAATATGTATAATTTTAAAAACTCATAATTTTAATGTTTCAGGTGCATTGCCAACTTTAACAACACATCTATATTTAGGTCTTCCATTAAGTAATTTATCATAAGCATTTTTAAAGTTGTGGAATTCAAATTCTTCACAAGTTGGATAAATTTTATGTTAATTAGCAAATGAAATCATTTCATAATTTTCCTATAAAAATAATATATATAATTACTTATCTGGATCCAACTAAAGATCCAATAAATGAAATTTATCTGCAGACTAATTAAAAGAATGGTAATTATAATTCAACTTTATTAACAGCAGGGATTCCAACCATAATAAAATCTCCTCCATTTTTTAATAGATTAGTTTAAGCTATAAATTCATCAACAGTACTAGCATGTGCACAATTTAAAATAATATCAAATCTACCTGATGCTTTAGCCATTTATTATGGATCATTTGAAACAATAAAATCAATAGCTCCATAAGATTTAGCTTCTTATTCTTTATCTGCAGAAGTAGATATTGCAGATGTTTTCATCCCTAAAGCAGCTGAAAACTTAATAGCTAAATGTCCTAGACCTCCAATACCAATTATCCCAACCTCTTTTTTAGGATTGAAATATCTTTTTAATGGAGCAAATACAGTAATACCTGCACATAAAAGAGGAGGTGTTAAATTTTATGGTAATGTATTTGGAATTGGAAATGCCCATTTAGCTGGAAATTATACATGAGTAGCAAAACCACCAAATTTTGGTAATGGAATAAAATGTTCATCTCCCATTTAACCACATAATTAATCATTTCCTTATATACAATATTTACACTTTCCACAACTATCTCTTATAAATCCTGCACCTACTAAATCACCTATTTAGAATTATGTCACTTAATCTCCTTTCATGACAACACGACCTAATATTTCATGTCCTGGAACACTTGGATAATTTATTGGAAACCAATCTTAATTTACAAGATGACCTTTTATTTTATATTTTATATTTTACAATCTGTATAACATAAACCAAAATATGTCTATTGAATTCTAACTTCATGACTTTAGATCACTGGAAATTTAAATGGATACAAAACAGCCTCTGTATTTGGTCCTTCAAATGACCATGCAAATCCTTCTGCTTCATCTTTTCCTACTAATTTATATACTGAATGTTCTTTTGTAGCCATCTATTATTATTTATATTCAATCACAAATCCTTTTTACAATTATCATATATATTTATTATATATTCATGAATCACAAATTAGTCATTCTTATTTTTATTTCATTAATTTTTCATTTCAATATTACATACTTCTATTTATCAATTTCTGATTAGAAAATTACACTGTAAACTACCATTTAATTATACCATTCTTCGTTAACAACTAATTCTATTATATTATATAGATATTAATTATATTTTATCAATTTTAATATTATTTCTTAACATTATTAATTCTTTTATATAATGAAAAATGGATAAGTAGGTCCAATCTCAGAATAATTAAAATCTAAATACAAAGAGTTTTAACATTATTCTTTTATGTAGTGTTTAGGATCAAATTTTGAACTTACTCTTTTAATTTCCATACTTGATTGTCTATTATTTAATAATAATGAACAATTAATTTAAAAATTAGTCAATCCAAACTAACCATATTCAAAATCATCATAAATAATTGCTAATAAAATTTACAATTACATTTTGAAAGAAAGAAATTTATCATAATTCTATGAATAGATTTATATTGATGATCCTTAATTTATCAAAACCAAAGAATTTCTACATGAATATTGCAATATTTATTAAATATCAATCGATTATAATTCTTAAAATTAACTAAATAAATTGAGTGACCATTTTTTAATTTCTTTTTAGTTTTTTGGAGAAATCGATATGAAAATTTCAAATAAAAAATAGTTTATTTTTATTTATAAGGAAAAAAACCAATATTATTACATTAAGCAATATTTTGATAATCGAAATAAACAAATTTAACTAAAAACTTGCTCTAAATGCAAAAAACTTAAATAAATTAATTTTATAAATCAGAAATCTAAAAATTACATTTGTAACAAATGCAATTTATAAAATAATCAATAAATATCATAATAAAATTCCTCAACAAATATAAACAGATTGAGAGAAAATTAATTTCAACAATAAAAGAATAAATAAATTACTAATACAGATATATTAATTAAAAAGCGAAAGGTGGAAAATGATATAGAACAGCAATAATATTAAGATAATTCAAATTAAAAATTATTAATTTGTATGAAATGTAAAGATAAATCACAAACTCAAATATTTACTAATAAGTAATGTAATCATACTTTTTGTCTTAAATGCTTAAATTAATTAATAAATGATCTCGATGTAAACTATTCATGCTTAGAAGTAAATTGTGAATAACCAATCGACTCTCTCTCTTATTTTAACTTTTATGAAAAATTTTAAAATAATGATGGTTAAATATAAAAACAAGAATTTTAAACTGAATATATTAAATGTGATGGTTGTTCAAAAAGAGAATTGATAAATTTATCATTTACAAATTTGTGTTTCCATACATTTTGTAGGGATTGCTCAATCAAATTTGCAAAACATACATCAACTAATTTAAGTTGTCCATATTTATAATGTTATTAAAAGATATCTTATGAATAATTGATTCAATTTTTTAAAATAGAAAAAATTCTTTTTTAGTGCTCCAAATGCATAAATAAACTAGATAGAGAAAATTTATATTTAAATTTCAATTGTTCTCACTTTTTGTGTTTTAATTGTTCTTATGAATTAGTTATGAAAAATAACTAAAATAATTTAGATCATTCATGTCCAGTTAATAATTGTTATAATTTATTAGATTCTTCTTAATTCAACAAATTTTTTGAGTAAAACTAAAAAATTGCACTGTAAGAATAAGAAAAGAAAGAATAACTCTAAGATTAAATATTAAAATAAAATAAAGAATCTTAATCTAATAAGCAGTTATAAGAAAAAGTTACAAATATAACCTAAAAAGAAAATATTTAATAAGACTTATAAATTCTAAATTAGAACAACAATGATGAATAAAAATTAGAAATATTTGACAACGAGGAAGAAAATAATGAATATACATCCTAAGGTGAATGCACTTTATGTAAAATTAATTTTTCTGCCTACAATCTTCGTTAAAAATTATAATGTAAATCTCACTAAATTGGTGTTTGCTGTTCTTTAGATAATGTCAATTGTCCTTAATGTTATAGACCCAAAAATTCTATTAAATGTAAGAATAATATTTTTATAAAAGCAAAATTAAATTTATTAAAAATTAAACAAGACTTTGATTTTTATAATTTTAAAAATTCCAGTTTGATGTGTGACAGAGTATTAGAATATGACTAATGAAAAAAAATTATTTATTTAAAATTAAGTACTAAAATGAACTCAATTTAATTCAAATTTATCATAAACATAATTCAACCTAAATTTAGTTAATTCAATATATTAAAAATATAAAATAACCTTGCAGAGACATCTATAATTAAGTAAAAAATTAGTTTCAATAATGCTTTAATAAAGATATATTAATTAGATGTTTTTGTTTATTAGTTATATATTTTTAATGCTATTCAAAATTTTCTTGAGAAACTTAAATTCATTTTGATGGTTGCATCATTATTTATTATATTATCTTGTTATAAATAAAAAGCATTCCATTTAATGATTGAATTTTCTAAATTTTTGATCTATAGATCTTAAACTTCCATTTATATTAAGTGGTTTATTGAATGTCTTATTATTCTTAATCCAAATGTTCTTTATCTAATATTATGAATTAGTTTTACTTTGAATGGTTTTCAAATTTTAAATAATATCAGAAAATTATTAAGTGATTTTTTTTTTCATAAAATTTCTCAAAATTTATTATATGTTTTCGAATTCTATTTCAATAATTTTCAAATTATATTTTCGATTAATTTGTTCGATTAACTTGCAAATTCATAAAGTTTAATAATCTTATTCTAATATTTTGAGCATTTTAAATGATTTTTATTATCATATTTTCTTATGATTACAAAATTTAATTTATAATTAGAATTTTTTCCATTCAATTTTCGTTACCTCAAATCCACTCAGTTGATAATATATTGTTGTTGTATATTGTAAACATATTGCCATTCACAATATTTTGTTATTTTAGCTCCTTATTCTCATTATTTGAGTAAAGAATATTTTTTAGTCTAATTACAATTTTATAATTTTCTTCGACAATTTTAAAAAGTTAAAGGAATTTGTTATTTAACAGGATATAACATTGGAAGCAATTCTAAAATGTTTAGTTTAAAAAGATCAATTTTATTCTTAATACTTGTTCTCTTTAAAAATATTGAGGTACTGTTATAAATAATTAAAAAATGTTCATCAGAACATATTCGATATTCAAAGAGTTTACATTCAATTTCAATAGCTTAATTGAGAATCTTAGTTCATTCAGTAGAGATTTGATTTTAAATTAGAATTATGGATAAGGATAACTAGATTTAAGTTGACTTTAAATTAGTGAATTCCTGCAAAGAATTCTAATTTATTTTTATTCATGAAAACTATTTTTTATTATAAGAATTTGTTAATACAATATTATTTTTCCTATGTTATAAAGTAAGGATTTATATATATCGAAAGTTAAATTAGTAATCCTATTTCATTTTATTTATTAAATGTTTATATAAATAGATTGATATATTTTTCGATGATCTTATATATATATAAACAGTTTCAATTTTCAATTTGATTGATTGTTATTTTAAAATTATTTTAAGGTGTTACATTTTCATATTCCATTTATTGAGATTCTAGACTTTTGGGTTAATGCTACATTAAAAGATAAAAATCTTCATCTGATAGATTTTGTTCTTCATCTTGAGGTTCTTCATTTTCAATTACATTTCTTAAAAATAAGCTTTATGATTAATTTAATTAGTAAATTTATAGTGAGGATTATTGGTTTTCAGTTGAAAGCTAGGGATTCTATAAGTTTAAATTAAATATTTTACTACTTTTATAATATTGATTTCTTCAATAGATTAACTTTCTACATTTTCTTATTTCAATTCTTATGGAACAATATTCTCAATCTTAAGATTAGTTGGCTTAAATTGTTCTTTTTCTCGTTCAAATTATAGAGATTTTAATTTAATTCCAATTTTATGACAATTCTTCATAACTTATCTATCACAAATTTAATTTAATATGAACTATAATCTTGATACCTCATATAACTGATTGGTTAGACATAATTTAGTTTTAGATATATCTAATAATTTATTATATGTTTAATAAAATGATTATGATACTTTTTAATTTTTGTACATAATCTCAATTACTTTTCCAAAAAAACTTTTTTTAAAAGTAATGTCTTTAATTTAAGGATAATACATTTCAATTAAAGTTCTTAAGACTTTAAGCTCTAGATTTTTCTCATTTATCATATAGGCAACATGAGAAAAGAATAAGAAGAAAGAAATAATAGATCCAATATTTGCCAATACTTCAGATACTTTTGGATATTCTACATGCAAAGTTTCTTATAATGTTCCTAATTCAAATTCAAAAACTATAAAGACGTTATGCTTAAAAATATGAGCAAAGTAATCTAAATCCATTTATTAAATGTAAGATTATATTTAACTAGGAAATTCAAGTATCTCTAAACTTTCCAATAAAAATCCAGTATCTATTGAAATATTTGTAGAACCAACGACAATTTAACTAAAATATGTAGTTTTATTATCAAAAGATGCATAATAGTCTTATTCAACAATATCTATTTTTTTGGTGGAAGTATTATATTAATTTATATAAGTGTGTACAGATAATTAGTTTTATTTTTGATTAAAAAACTATTTAATTGTTTCTTCTTCAGCACATTACCAACCATATGGTAAAAGCTCTTATAAACAAGCCTAAAATATTAATAAATATTCTTTATTTGGATGATCTAATGATTCATGTTCATTATTAGATAGTTCTATATTTTTTACTTCTATCAAATAAGTACCATGTTTTTCTGATTTTTTATTTGACAATAAAGTTTAAGGTGATGTCACTACATCATCTAAAATTTCATATAGAATTGGCAATAAAATTACGTTGTTAGGGTCAAATGGATCAATTTAATCTTATATACTTGTATGTTTTCTCAAACAAAATGAAGCTATAGTTACTTAATCAAATAAAAGTGAATATGTTTCAATTTTTGTTTATTAACTCGTAATTTTTGGCAAAATCTTTCCTGAATTCCATAAAATCAATTCATAAATAAGGTACGCCAAACTTAATCCATATAGCAGAACTGATAGCAACCCCCCCAAACTTGTTTTGAATTATACCTCTCCATGAGCATAACTTGGTTTGTAACTTGCTCCAAATTGATCGATTCTCCTCAAAAATTCAGCAATATTATTTAGCATTAATAATTAGAAATCACTTTTTTGGTTATTAATTTGATGACATAATCTATTTAATTAGAATTAGAATTAACAACATACGTCATAAATTACATAATGAAATAAAATTATATTTATATTAATTTAAATTAGTACTAATATTAACAATGAAAAAATAAATTATCATATTCATTTATTGATATCATTTTCAAAATCTGATATAGTCTATTAATCTTGATTTTTCAACAAAAATAATATAAATCAAGTTCAGAATAAAAATATAAGTAACCTTATTTTCTGAAATTTATTCTTATAAATTAAATATATTTAATATGAAAAAGAGTACATATCCTGCAAATTAAAATATGTATTTTTATTTTGCAAATTACTTTTTCATAATTGGTAATCCCCAACATAAAATGCATAATCCATTTAATCCAAAATAATAAAGGAGAGACATAGCAGAGATTGGTAATACAATCCAAGTTAATTGTTGTCTAAATAAATAGCATACAATAACAACAGCAATAATTCCTTCCCACATTACTGCACCTATATATATAGAAATAGATAGTTCAAAAATTTCAGCAATGAAACAGTGTAATTGATGCCAAATTAATAGGGAGACAGTTGATATAGTAATTTCTAAAGTTCCTTTTTTATAAATTTAAGTAAACAAGTGAGAGAATCCATAACAAAAATAAACTATTCCAACTACAAAACCAAATGGTATTGAATTAGCCAAAATGATAAAAAGAAACCATTTGAATGGCAAAGATAATAAAAACAAGACAGAATTCAAAAATCCAATAGTTTATAAGAATGACATTATGATGTATATAAAAACGCCTAATTTAATAGTATATGAAAAACTGCAAAGTCTTAACATGTGTCCATTCCATTTAGATTTACAGTACCAACAAAATTAATGTTGACAAGCTTTACATGTCATATGTTAACAACCTCCATTTCTTTAAATTTAAACTCCACATTAAGGACATTCATTGGTAAATAAAAAACAATATATGAAATCCTTGATATTAAAATAAATATTTGAAAATCCATATTCGAGTTGAATAGCTTAATATGATATTGATAAATCCAACCATTTTGTATAACAAGATGTACATTGTAATTATTAATCACATCTGAAATTTAAATCAATAAATCCGAAATTCTTACATTTGTTATTAGGACATGGTCTAATATCTTAATTTTTTAAGTATTCTTTTAATAAGATATCTGAGAGTTGTAATTCATAAAGTGGATATTTACATATATTTTAGAGTTCCTGTCTTGAATATATATAAGAGCAATATTAATTTGGGCAATTAAAGTTGACAATTTAAGTTTGATTATTTTTAATACCAAACCAGTTAATTAAACAAGGAATGCAATTTTAGCAATTACATGGGGATATGAATGATTCATTTGTAAAACAAATTTGACAAAGTTTCATATATATTTTAACAAATTAATAATATTTTAAAATCGAAAATTAATATAAATAGTCAAAGAATATCGTAATATTGAAGCACTTATGCTAATGAGTCTTTTTTAACAGGTTTTGAGATATAATAATCAATACCATTTTAATAACATTGTTCTTTTGTTTCATTATCTGTAAATGCTGTGCAAGCTATAATTGATATTTTAAATTTCTTTTTTATTTATCTAGATGCTTCCCATCCATCTAAAATAGGCATATTAATATCCATAAATATTAATTAATATTATTTATCACTACATCTACTACAATATGCTAATTTATATAATTAATATACTTTTTTTTTGATTTGAAAATATTAAATCTACACATTCTTTTCCATTAAAAACTTAATCTGATGATAATTTGAATTATTCTAATAAAATTGATAATGCCATTATATTAATTTATTCATCATCTACAATTAAAATTGATGGACAATGACAATCTATATTAATTTTTGTTTAACTTGGTTATTATGAAAGCTATTTTTACTATTATCCTTATGATTTCATATACTTTATTCTATTTTGATACTCATCAATTGAACATTCTTTATTAACTGAATCTTAAGAAACACCATTAATTAATTTCTAGACAAATTTTATTTAATCATGAGATCTTCTTTCTCTTATTTAATTTACTTAAATTTGAGCCACTTTATTATTCAAAAGATGAGAAAACTTTGATCTCATTTAAGTCATTCTTAAATGTTCAATTCCAGCATTAACTTAGCTTTATCTAGTGTCAATTATAACTTTTTTATTCAATAATACTAATGGACTTTTAGGATTATTTGGTTTAATAGAAGGACTAACAATCTAATGATAAACTGAAAACCAACAATGAAATCCTTTTCCTGTCTAAGTTTCAAATCTTAAACCTCCACCTTTCTCATATCTTTATTATGATAATGTTTCTGCTATCTTATTACTTATAAATAAACCCAAACCAAAACCAGCAGTATTTTTAGATATTTTTGATATTGAGGGTACTCCTTATTACAATAACAACACTAACCGTTATTATTCATCTTTTGTCATTCCTATTCCAGTATCTTAAACATGAAAAATTATTTCTTAATTCTTTTTATTTAATATTTATTCTTCAACTCTCAATCTTATATTACCATGAAGTGTAAATTTTTATGCATTTGAAACTAAATTTATCAAAATTTGTTTTATTCTATTTTTATCTGATATAATTTCTTATATCTGTATATTATTTTCAAATTCAATTTCTAAATTCTTTTTTTTAATTTGATCCTTAAATAATGATATCACTTCTAAAATTAATTCTTTAATATTAAAATGAGACACTTCTAAACTAAATGTTTTACCTAAAATACTATTGTAATCCATCATATCTAATACCATACTATGCATTACTCTTCCATTAGCTAAAATTGGTTTAAAATATTATTCCTTTATACATTTTGGCACTTATTTATGACACTCAGCTACTTAAGCTAATGCTAAAATGTAATTTAATGAAGTGTTGTATTCATGGCTAAAACTTTTAAATAATTATTATATTGTAGTTTATGTGAATACCTTTTTTATCTACAATTTATACTCTTCTAAATTTTATAAAATTATTGTAAAAGATTTACAATCGAAAATAAATATTTTCAAATAAAGGTCATTATATCCTTTTATACAAAAAACTTCGAATTCATAAGGGTATTTTTAGACTTATTTTAATTATTCCAAAACTTCCCTTAATGTATAAACTTATTAGAATTCTTTTAAATCTTAACCTGAAGAAAATTTAACACTAAATTAATCCTATAACACTTATTTTGTTGATTTATCAATTGAAATGACAGGACTTTCTAATATATTTTCAAATTTTGTATTTTTTAATATTTTATGAGCTCTAGAATTGGACATTATAAGATTATAGGTCCAATCTAATTTTATAATACCTATTAAATTGTTTTGCATTTCTTATAAACGATCAGAATCTGAATTCGTTCGTATGTGAATTGTATCATCGAAATCAGTATCATTTCTTTTTAATTATCTATCCTTCTCTTTTGGATTAACTAAAGCGAATAGGATTAAAATAAATATTATAACAATTGGCTAACCATTATTTAAATTTAGAAGGACTTTCCAAATACATAGAGAAACCAAATGCAATACTTTGCAAATGAGAAAAAAATATCTCTTTGTTTCATTTTTATTTAAGGTATCATATATCAAAGGAGGAAGAAGAAAAAGTAAAAATCTTTCCTAATTAATTGCAGAAAGAATAACTATGATATGAGAAATACATACTTACAACATTCAATAACAAAAGTAATATTGGAACTAAAATACACAATTATTCTCTAGTTTTTTATAAATATTGAACTGAGAGGAAACAAAGTATGATTGCAAACTCAATACCATGGCAAAACAGCTGTCTCTATCATATTAATAATGTACTCAATTCCAAGGACCATTTCATAGATTGTATTACAAAGCCAAATGCTAGTGTATAAAAAAGCTAATATCATTTTATATAAAAATAATGTAAAATCAAAAATATTAGAACACCAAGGATGATTAATACAATTGCACTGATTATTGAATATTTGAAGCATTTCTTGTCACTTTTTTAAAATGTGACAAGTTAATCAATTTCTTGATTATATTTATCTAAATTCTCCTATTCAACAATCATATTTTAATATTCTATATATTCTTAATTTAATTATTATACAACTTATTGTTCAATTTCTTTACTATCCTTATCACTGGAGTCTCTTTTATCTAAGAATTATTCATTTTCTACTTCAAGAAGTGGTTATTTTAAAGATAATGATAATCCACTTTATTTTTTAGATTATGTAATTAAAATTTATTCATCTTTTGGAAGGCTATTTGGTATTGAATTTTGTAAAGATTTAGGTTTAGATTCACATCTCTGTTGCTCATTCACTTAATTTTCTTAAATAAATTAAGATTCTTGCATAGATAACCTATCAAATTATTCAGATATTGATTATTTGATGAGTTATTTAACTATGGCTTTATGATGTTCCTCAAGTTTCAAAATTTTTTATTTTATTTATTTAAGTAAAAATTTCTAGTCTTTATTAGCAGTAATTTCAAGAGAAGCAATTATCGATTTGATTTCTTACAATTCCAATTTCATATCTGATTTAATTTCTCTCAATTACTCTTATCTTTTCAACTTAAATATTTAATTTACTTAATTGATTGATATTTCATCAGATTATCGTTCTATTTCTAGATTTATAATATTCGATTTTCTAACAATTTCTTTTAAGTTTCGAAATTAGTTTCAAAGTCTTCAAAATCAAAACTCATTGAACTTTCAAAATATTTAATAATAATATTTTTAAAATAAAATATGTAGATATTTTTAAATCATTTAGCAGATTCAATATAGGGACTATTGATTTCACTTGTTTAACTTAATGATACTTGCTATCGGTTTAAAATTTGAATTAAAGAAGTTTTATTACTATTAATATTAAGATCGCTCTGATATACAGTTAAATCAGGTGGAGTGCAAAATTAATTATAAGACTCTCTTGATGTATTTGAAATAATGCTTTGTGGTTCACGTTGAGCGATTTCTGAACTTGAATAGCAATAATATGAATCAGAGCTTTACTCACTAAATTCTTAGGGTTTTTTAAGTGCTTTATCTTATGCCTTTTCTGAGAATCTTTTAACAGCTTTGAAACACATCATTACATACAACAATTAAACACAAGGATTCACTCCATTAATATAGATTCTGTTTTTTCTAATTCTTTATAAAGTTTATTCTTCATGTTATTTTATTTTAGATTTCGCTTCTTTAGTAGTTTTTTTCATAAATTTCTATTAAAACATTTTCATGATGGTAAAGAACACATAATGATATTCTAATTCACCTTCATCAGTAGCTGTCATTTCCATAGTCATGATCATAGTTGCTACTTTCTTTTTAGAATCTGCTGTAACAATATTAATAATTCTATCAATATTCTATTAAGTTTATTTAACATCTGAATTAAATTTCTTCCAATCATCCAATGCGGATAATATCTTTTCATTTAAATCATAACCCAAAGGAGATTTGATTGTTAAAACAAGACTGATCAACTATTTTACTTTTATATATTTTCCACCATATTATTTAGATAAAGGAGCCCAACCATCAATAAAATCTTATTCAAATTCTTTAAATCTTTATAAAGGATTGTCGGAATTTATATAAAATCTTTCATATTATTGAATAACAATTAAAACAAATAAATTTAACATTATTCTTTAAATTGCTATTGAAAATACTATAAAGAATAGACTATGTACTGCTCCATGAGACTACATTATATCATATATTATTAAATATTAACCTTCACCAGTAGTACATCTAAAAAGTGTTAAAAGTGCATGATGAAAATTCTTAAAATTATAAGTATCATCAATAATACTTCCCACTTTAATATCAGAATATAAAAAAACTGCAAGGATTGCAAATATACAATACATTAATAACAAAAGTAAGATTAATTCAAATAATTCAGGTAATGCAAAAGTAGCAGTATCAATCAATTTTTTTAAACCTTTTAATTATTTTACCAATCTAAATAATTTTGTTACTCTCAAAACTCTAAACACTCTAAATAATTAAGGTCCAGATGATAAAAATGAATTTTAATTACTAGCACCACTCAATTTCAGAGTAATATCAAGAGCTGATGTTAAAACAACAAAAAAATCAAATTAATTCCAATTATTTCTAAAGTATCCTCTTGGACCATACGCAATTATTTTTAGAATACATTCTCCAATAAAAATAAAGTTGAAACATAAATTTAAAGTCTCTAATATTTGATTGTAATTTGTTGAGGATTCTAAAATTAAATTTATTCTTACCATCATAATTCAAAGACAACACGACAATGTTAAAAATTATAAGAAATATTATTATTCCATCAAAATATTTATTTGATATCATTTTAAATATAGTTGCTCTATATTAATTCATTGGAGGATAATATAAAGCAAAATTTGGACTAGAAGATATTATCATTTTCTATATATTTATCCAATCCTCTTAATCGGCTGACATTATCTTATCTTTCAAAGAGAAATCAGCAAATTTATAATTAACAAAGATTACACCTGTAAACAAATCCATCAATAATATAGAACCTGTATAAATAAATGTAAGAAAATATAAAATTATCCATAAATTAGCATCTCTCTTAGGACCATCTTCACTTGCATCAATATACCAATATATCTATTTATCCCAATCATCTCTTCTACTAAGAATAAATAATGTCAATATTGCATTAAAAATGTTATCAAAATTCATGTTTCTATAACTCCATTCTCCTCCAAATTACTCACATTCTTTTTAATTATAATAATTAAATTCATTTTTTGTAATCATTTCACAATAATGCATTTTATCTTAAAGCAAACTTACACCTAGAATTCCAAACATAATAAACACTAATAAAATTATAAGTGTCACATTCATTACACCTGAGAGTGAATTTAACAGAGTTGTTACTAATAATTTGAGTTATTTATTTTCTTTAACCAATCTTAGTGGTCTCAATGTTCTTAATAATCTTAATACTTTAATGTAGCTTAAATTTTTATCTGTATAAGGTATATCAATAATTGAAAATACTATAATAATAAAATCTAAGACATTCCATGTATTTCTCATGTAAGTGTTTGGTTCAGCTATAAATCCTTATGCAATAACTTTGAGGATAAATTCAAGTAAAAATACACAAGTAATAAAAATATCTAATCCGAGCATAAAGTCATTAAAATAAGTATCCAATATCAATTTTATAGTACTAAAACATATTGCAAAAAATATGATCAATGAAAACATTTTATGATTTATAATTCTTTAACATATAATTCTAAAGCTATTTTGTTCATTAAATAAAAACAGGGAAATTTTACATTGTCTAAAATCAAAATTATGAGTAAAAGCATTTTTCATAGTTGACATTCTCATATCATTTGAGCTTGAATTACTAAATTATGTTCTATCTTTATGAAAAATAAGGTTTTCTGGACTGTCCTCATTTACTTTATCAACAATTGTAACAGAAATCTGGGGTTTTTGATACTAAATAGATACTTATTAATATTCATCTTCAAAATAATTTAATAGACTAGCCATCAATAAATTTAATAAAACATAATTTCCTATGAATATCCAAACTAGTAGATAAATTATAACTATTGAATTATTCACCTCTGAAAAAAGCAATTCATATAAAACATCAATCCATTATAGAATTAAAATTTAAGTAACAACTAATAAACTATCTAAAAAAGTATCAAAACTAGTTCTATATTAAGTGTTTGTTAGTGCTCCTGAAAAAAATGACATGCCTAATAGTGTAAATATATATATGAACAGAAATAATAAAAATGTTATATAAACTAGTGAATAGAAAGCATTACTCAAAATTTAGATTAAAAAGCTTGTGTAAGCCAGACTCCTAATAAAAATTATATTAATATATACCTAACTAATTTAGTTACTCTCAATATTCTAAATGCTCTAAAAAGTCTAAGAGATCTAAATGCTTATAAATGAGATCCACTTCCAGTAGATAAAAAAAGTAAATCAATTAAGCTTATAAGAACAATACATAAATCAAAAATATTCATAATATCTCTACTATATTTAGAAATACCAAAAGTAAAAATCTTTAATAATTATTCTAAGGTGAATAAAATGGTAAAAAATAAATTTAAATTCTCCAATTGTGTTGTATTACTAACTAAACCATCTAATCCTAATACAATTGTATTGGCTAAAACAAAAAGATTAATAAAATATTCAAAACTATTTGTATTTAAAATAATATTAAATTTAAATCTAGCTAATA
This sequence comes from Paramecium sonneborni, assembly GCA_905182985.1. Lineage (NCBI taxonomy): Eukaryota > Ciliophora > Oligohymenophorea > Peniculida > Parameciidae > Paramecium > Paramecium sonneborni. Next base: position 484,423 of record CAJJDN010000053.1, read on the forward strand.
TACAAATACCAACAATGCCTTTCATGTAGATGAAAAAATTGGCTTATGTATAATTTAAAGCTTTAATAATTTGTTCATATTTATTCATCATATAAGGATTAAAATCAACTGCTTTAACTTCTAAAATTGAAGCCTCAGTTATTAATTCTCCATTCATATTTTCTATATCCTATATTTTTTGGGAATGAAATTGTTAATAAAATTTATGATGATGAAAGTATTCTTCCCTTGGTATTTTAACTTCAGGATCTTTTATTTCAACTTCATCTATTCTATTATGCAATTATTAATCAGTTAAATCTTAATTAAATAACTCTTTATATTATTTATATGAGTATTTTTAGATTTAATTATATGGTTTATAATATGATTTTCCAATGACTTTTTATCTATTGCTACCATTAAAAGAAGAAGGTGATCTAGCTATAAAATCTGCTTATCTAGCAAATTTTGATTATTAGTTTATAACATCAGGAAATATTTTCAAATTTTTATTTGATGATTCTTTAGAAGAATCATAAGTTGGTTTTCTATCTTTTTTTTCAAATTTCTTTTCAATAACTTAAATTTACAATTAGTAACGTAATAAAATTTTCATATTTCTTCTTTTTTCTTCTCTACTTTAAAGTTCATTTAATTAAATTTGTTTTTCTAATGATGGCAATATATCTTTAATAGATTCACAATGATAATCATTATAAAGAACTCTTGGATATAATTTAGTTTCAAATAGTCTTATTTTTAATTTTTCATGTTCTTTACTAATTTCTTAAATTTAAGATTTATATTATTCAACTTTCTTTTATTTTTTTTAAGTGTTTTATATTTATTTAGGAGGTTCTTTTTCAATTATTTCTTATTTATCTTCTTAATAAAGAATATCTAATTCTTAAAATCTTTCCTTTACTTTTTCATCTGTGATTGATTCAATTTCAGTTAATGAAACACTTAAAGAATTTTCTTATTATTTTATTTCTTATTCTATTTTACTTTTTCTTAAAGCTTATTTGACTGTAGTAATTATAGCTGGAGATTTTTAAAAAGAAGAGGCAATTAATTTTACATCTTTAATTAATCTTTATTAAGCTAAAGTTTATCTTGGATTTCTTTCTTTTTCTCCTTATAACATTAATTCTAATTCTTAAAGTGGATTATTTTCTAAAATACTAGTTCCTCTTTGAAGAATATTTCTTTAAGTAGCTCTTCTATAAAGATGTGCTTGATTATTAGTATCATTATTTTTTAATTTTTAATCTTTTTAATCATCATTTTTAACTCCATAAATACCGTGTAATGTAATCATAGTATTATGATGTTTTAATTTTTTAGGTTTACTAAATTCTTTAATTAATAATGGTTTAAATGGTAATTTAATTTAAGCAGTTTAATTAGCTGAATTTTCAATAAAAGTTGGCTATTTAGGTTGAATTGATCTAACAATTCTGGATCTTCTCATACTTTATTATCTTTAAAAATTTGATTTTCTTTTATTTTCAATAATTGGTTTATATATGTTTAATCTTTTTAATTGTCTATAATTATATGACACTTCTTCAATTGTAATATCTTCAATTTAATTAGATTTCTTAAAATTTACTTTTAAAATAGCTAATGTTAAATTAATCAAGAAATAAGCACTAATAATAATGAAAGTTATAAAAAATAGAACTGCTGCTTCAGAAAAAGTGTAAATAATAGATGACATTATGTCTACCCAACCTTCTAAATTACTTATTATGAAAACTTATAATAAAGCTAGACCAAAATTATCAAAACTTAAATATCCTTTTCTTGGATTTTCTAACATTTTACCACAAATAAAATTATCAAGACATTTATGACAATATTGTTATTCAATTTACATTGATTAGATTCCAAGTTCATCAAAACATCTATATTTAGTGTATCCTTAAAATAATTATAATCCAATTATTGCAAAAATAACATATGTAAATCCCAATACTAATAAAGCATTTGCCAATTCATTAAAAGATAAGAAGAATGTTGTCATAATTTACTTAAGTGATTATATTGATGAAATTGCTTTCAAAGGTCTTAATACTCTTAATGATCTTAAAGCACTTAATTATACTGAGTTACTCATAAAATATTACAAAGATCCTGCTACTATAACTAATGCATCTATTATATTCCAAATATCTCTTAAATAAGCATCTGAATTTAGTATTAAACCTTTCCCTATTATTTTTATCATAGCTTCTATGTAAAATAATATTAAAAAGGTTAGTTCAATTGTTTCTTAATCATCATATTATATTGAAAGCAATATTGAATTTATTATTATTACTACTAGAGTTAATGCCTCAAATATTTAGTGTTTTGAAATCTTCAAAGCCATGTATGAAATAGTTCTGATTAATATTAGTATTTATTTTCTTATGTGCAACATCGGATATCTTAGCTACTTTAATAGCTGATTATATACTTATCTTTATATATATATGCCTTCTATAAAGAATTCATATGAATTAAATCTATATTTATCTGTTCTGGTACATTCACTCCTTTATATTCTTATTCATATTCTTCATCTAATTCTTCTTAGAAATCATTTTATTAATGTGAAACTCCATTCGTTATATACTCTGATTTATTAAATTCTTCATTTTCCTTCCACAATTCAACCATTTGATTTAGGACAACTTTGTTTTATTTTTTTCTATCCGTAAAAGAACCCTTAATTAGCATCACTAAATACATCGTCACTCAAAAAGCCATCTTTATCAGCCATTAAATGATAAGTTATATAATTTATAAATTCATTATCTTAAAAATCCTCCTTATTGTATTTTATTAATGAATCAAATCAGAATAATTATACAAAACCTTATTTAAAGTCATTTTTGAATTTTCTAATTATCGAAGCTTTCTTTAAAAAATTCAAATCAATTTGTTTTTAAGTACATTATAATTAAATATCAGAATTTCTAATTTGAAAAATCATTTTATATAAAGCAAATAAAATCCAACATCTAGATATCAAATTTTTCGGATATTAAATTTACTTAGAATATGTGTAAGCAAATCAGAAAATTCTAAGTTTTAAGAAATAATTTTTTGAATAATTAATTTTTATTTATCAATAAAATATTTCTTCATCCTTACAATTCTTTTTCACTATCAATTGATTGTTTGATTTTTTATAAAACCTCAATTACAAATAAATGATAGAATCAATAATATTTATTTTAAATTGATTTAAATCTTGTTTCTCACTTTAATCCTACTTAATAAATTTAATAAAAAATACTGAGATATTGATATTTTTGGTATCATTTTCAAAATTTATTGCGAAATTTTAGATTTGCCATTGTCTTTACTATTCTACTAAATCTTAAAGTTTCCAAAAATCAAGAAACTCAAAGTAATGCTCTTATTGATAATTGATCTATTTTATAGTTTAATTTTTTTGAAATTAAAGTTTTATTAAAAATTTCAATGAAAATCATGAGTGAATAAAGTATATATTATTTTAAATAAGAAAAATTCTTCTTATAAGTTTCATATAATGAGAAGATGGAATTATAGAAATAGAAATTGTAAGAATAAATTTTTTAACCAAAAATTTGCAATAAAAATTTAAGAATTCCTTTTAGATTTTTTTAAACTGGAATATAATTTTTAAACAAATAAGGAGAGAACTTTAAGCAGTTATAAATACATAAGCTTAAAACCTTGATAAAAAAGTATATCAATTATGAATAATAAACAGAAAAAAGAGTAAAAATGATATTAATTATTTAATGTTATAAATTAAGATCACCATGTTCTTACTTTATATTATTAGTTGTTTTGATGCTTCAAATCTGGCATCAATATGCATCAACATAGGATTAATTTGCACTTAATTAGGCAGTATAAAATTTGAAAGAAATAAATTTTTTCAAATGTATGAAACAACGATTATATTCATTTAAATTAGTCTGATAACAGTCTATAATAAATAATTAATCCCTTACAATATTGTTTATTTACTACTAATGAATGACAATAAGAGAGAGAATTAACTAATGTTTAAAAATTTGACACTTTTAGGTAAAGAGTTTACTGTAACAAAGGAATTAGTACTTTAGTTATAATTAATGTATCAAATACTTTGGTTGACTATTTTCGCAATTCAATTTTTGCATTAGGATTATTGTTAATACAAATACATAAATAATATAAAAACAAATAAGATAATTTTAATAATTAATATTTAAGCACAACAAAATCCTAAAGTCCAAGATAGATAGACAATTAAGGATTTATGTTGATTGATAAAAAAAATTTAAATTGTATTTACATGAATGAATACATAAGAAGAAAATTGAATAATAATTCTTTAAAAGTAAAAAAAGTTGACTTTTCTAGTAAATCATAATTAGACTTAAAGTTAAAAAATATTGATTTATTTGAATTACTAAGTCAGTTTAAATTAAAAAAGATGACTTCAATAAGGATATTAGATTGTGATATATTGCCAGATCATATAATATAGATAAATTAGGAAGAGAATACTGATTTCATAAATATTACATTTTAAGATAGTAAAGAGAGAGATGATTATCTTAAGAGATAATATTTGTATTAAATAATGAAATAATTATTTACAACAATTTCTCATGAATTTGGAACTTTATTAAATTTTATATTAGCAATTGCATAAGTTGCAATAGATAAATATCCTTCTCAATAGTATTATTATTCAATAAAAAATACATGTGAAATAATGCATAATTTTATATTAGACATGGTAGATTATAATGATATTCTTGGTAGAAAATTTAAATTATAATTGGAATAGTTAGATATTTGTACAATTTTAGAATCAGTAATAACATTATTTCAAGAGTAATGTAGATAGAAATAATTATAATTAGAATATTAAAATCATATTCCAGATGGTTGGTAAATAATATCTGATTAAAGGAGAATTAAGTAAATATTGATTCATTTAATATGTAATGCATAAAAATTTACAATAAATGGTTCTATAATAATTTCAGCAATTTAAATTAATGAAGAAAATATTTAATTTTCTGTATCTGATACTGGGATTGGAATGAGTAAAGATGATGAATAAAATTTAAGAGAAATGCTAAAATAAGATTTTAAAAGTGAACATCATATTTCTGCAAATACAGCAGGATTTGGATTAGGATGTTATTTAGCAAATAAATTGTGTTTGCATTTATCTAATTAATAAAGTGGCCTATAGTTTAAAATTAATGAAGTAGGAACAACTTTTTGGTTTATGGTAGCTAATAATATATTGCCTACTTCCAGTTTAAATGGATTGGGAATCTAAAAAATTAATAAATATTCATATATTGATTTAAAATAAACTTAAATAGATAAAAATGCTGGAAGAAGATTAAGTAGAATGGGCAGTAGAGTATCATAGAATTCGATGCCAAAAGTATTGTCTTATAAAGGATTAATTGATCCAATAAAAGAAAATACAGAAAGTTTGATAAATGAGGAAGTTAATTCAATAGAAAGAAAAACAAGAACTACTACTTTGAATAGAAATATAAAATAAACATTGAAATTTTTAATTGTAGATGATGAAATGATTAATATCTTAGGATTATCATTGATTTTAAAGAGAATGAATATAGACTCTGATTATGTTTTTAATGGAATTGAATGTTTAAAATAAATGGAATAAAATAAATATGCTTATTAAGGTATTTTTATGGATATCAATATGCCTTTAATGAATGGATACGAAACAAGTAAAAATTTAATATCTCTTTATGGTAATCAAATTAAAATTATTGCATGTACTGCTTATACAGATAGTGATACAAAATAACGATGTTATGATATTGGGATGAGCTATTTCTTAAATAAACCAGTGAATGTAATAGAATTATAAAAAATACTTATTTAATTTTAACAATGATACTCTTAAAATCATAAATACATTAAATCTTTATTAATTTTCATACACAATAAAAATAATAATCTAAATTTATTTCATATTCTTTAAAATACTTGTTGAACTTTTTATAATTACTTCTTAGTTTTTTTTTAAATAGCACAAATGAATTTGCCAAAGTGTTCTTCTACATTATATCAAGTTTAAATTGAACCAGTAAGTTTAAAATATGAGGCCATTATCAAATTCGAACCAAATAACTTAGAAAATAATTTGATTATATTTAATTATGAATAATCAAAAAGCAGCATTTTATAGCCTATATATTCTATAAATTGTTTATGCAATAATAGAATGTATAAGAGCTTCTTTATCTAGCTTTATATTGCTCATAATATGTATAAGTATTAGCTTGTTATAAATTATGCAATTGGTAAAAAATGAAAACTTAAATATCTATGGATAATTAGCAATAAATGTTATGAGTGTAATTGCATAATAAAATAATCAATTTTTGTTGCTCCAAACATTTGTGGGATTTGCTCTTTTTTTGTAAATTGATGAGAAGAGATAGGATGCTCATATACTCACTTATTTAAGTAGTAATAGGAAATTATTTTAGTCTAAGTATCCATAATAAGTTTCTATTCATTAAAAAATGAAGTGTAATCATATTTTATGAGTATTTTTACAATTATTTTTGTTACATACTTTTATTGGGTTATAAAGTCTTCAAAATAGCCAAGATTGGAAAAACAAACTAGTAGAGAACTTTAGGATTAAAAAAATTTAATTGAACATATTATACCAATAGGAGGTGAATTAATTTAGTTATGCAAAAACACAATTCTAATTGACATTTAAAATTTAGAAATTAAATCTATGGAAGACACATTAAAAGATTTATTATTGAATGATGATATAACAGAATTTAACCTTTTAGATTCAATTAAAATTATGAAAGTTGATAAATAAACACAACGCAATTTAAATTAAAAGATTAAATCAATCACCTTACGTTAATTAATAGACAAATGTTTAATTCTTGAAAAAACTGATGATATTTTGATTATAAAAACAAATATTATTAAATTGGAGTATCATTAAATTAAGATGCAGTTTTAAAAAGATAAAATTTAATTACAATTTGAAGACACAAAGGAATTTGCAAAATTTATAAAAAAAAATTCATGTTTTGCTTTGATGAATAAACTATTTTAATCATTTAGTCATGAATTTGGAACTTTATTGAATTAAATTGCTCTGATTTCATAAAATGGTTATACCTAATTTCCTAATTTAAAAGAACAATTTGATTTTATTTACAATTGTTGTGTTATAATGAATAATATGGTGAAAGATTTAAAAGATTTTCATTAACTAAGAAGTAAGACATTTTAATTAGAAATTGTTGAGGTTAAAACAGAAGGTTTATTTAATGAATTACATCATTTATTTAATTAATAAGCACTTGCTAAACAAATATCTTTATTTATGGTTAATAAAGTTAATATAAATTTTAAACAAGATGAACAAAGGATAAAGTAGATTTTATAAAATTTAATATAAAATGCTATTAAATATACAAATTCAAATGGTTCAATATATGTTACAGCTGAAAAGTATGATGAAAAAAGAATTAAATTTTCAGTTATTGATTCAGGTATAGGTATTAATGAAAATGTGTCATAAAATATAAAATAAATGCTTAGCAATGATTTAATATTAACTTTTAAGATCTCAGAAGGAACTGCAGGATTAGGTTTAGGATTATTAAACTCTAATTATTTAATTAAACAACTATCATCATTTAAATAGGCTCATAAAGAATACTTGTAATTTTCATCGAAATAAGGAGAAGGAACTATTTTTTGGTTTTTAGTATGGAAATATAGCTTGTTAGAGTCACCATCTAGTTAATTTGAAAATAAATCAATATAATAATTAGAAAAAAAAGTATTTCTTTACTAAAAAACCAATAATTTTCCTCCTCCTCCAAGTTTATCAAATTCAAAAAGTTGTCCATCATAATTTAAAAGACGAAGTCACAAAAAAAGTTCATATACCAAATCATCATCAAAATAGGTGTTTTTTCCTACAGATTCTTAGAATGATGATGCAATTGTAATTGAAGAAGAAAGTCATTCAATAGAAGAAGATCCAAAACCAAATCATCTCCCAGATGGTCGTAAAAAGTTTCCATCCTTAAATTTCCCTGAATGTTAATGTTGTAAATTACTTCTAGTAGATGATGAACTAGCAAATTTGAAACCATTATAAATAATGATTAAGATGCTTGGATATGATAGTGATTTAGCAAATAGTGGATTTTAAGCAATTAATCTTGTTTAAATGAGAAATTCTTAACATTGTTAATATAGATTAATTTTAATGGATATTAATATGCCCTAAATGGGGGGATTAGAAACTACTAAAAGAATTAAACTTTAGAATCCAGAAATTACAATTGTTGCATGTTCTGCCTTTACTGATATGTAGACTAAATATGAAGCTTAATCTGTTGGGATGGAAGATTATTTAGAAAAACCAATCAATAAAGAAAATTTAATATAAATTCTAGAAACTTATTTGTGATATATTATTATTTATAATAAAAAGTAAGTTTTCAAAATTATAAACCCTTTAATCAAAAAATATGAAAAAAAAGATATTACCAAAGTTTTTATTTCATCAATTCAAATTAAATAATAAATGAATCGAAAATGAATTTTTTGCTTATCTAATTTTTATCATTATTATCATATCAAACCATCATTTAATTTTATTCATTACATAAAGACATTGTAGCTATAACTTGAACTTCCTTTCTGTACAATAAGATCATCTTAGTTTTATTATCTTTTAGTGTTTTCGATCCAAAACTCATTTTTAAGCAAAATGAATTATATTCATTTTCAAAAATTAATAAATTATAATTTTTGTTATTCATCTTCCGAAGTTTAGCAAGTTTGTATTTTAAACTTTTTAATTATTTTATTTTTTCACTTTTACAATTTTAGTAATCTAACAGATGAGAAATGACAAAAATTACCTTTTTTTATTAATTGTAAAATGCAATATGATTATTTTTTGGCTATTTAAAATTTGTCTATCATCCAGATTAGTTTTATTAATTTTTAAGCAAAATAACAATGAAGAATCAATAAATTTTATTTAACTTTACATAAACATTTTACTTTCCTTTTATTTCTATGTTATAGAAATAAATTTTTAATGTGGTCATTGTTTGACACAAACAATTTTACCCAAAATATAGACATTGAGGGTTTTGGGCAATGTATGAAATTTTTTATAATTTAATAAAATAAATGTTTAAAATTTAAAATGGTTTAATGAAATTTTTATAGAAAATTAAAATCAATTATTAAATTTTTACAATTATAATGAATTCTGTTTATTATAATTTATTAAGGCAAATCCTGATTAAATATTTATTTTATGAAGTAGGATTGATACTTAATGAGCTAGTCTAATTAATGTTAAATAATTTGATTGGTCCACAATAAATATAAATAAACTTGACCTCAGAGCTAAGAGTAATTAAAATATAATTGAAAATCTGATTTATCTGATACTAAGTAAATATATCTATATTTCTTTAGAAAATTAACATAGCAATCATGAATGATAAAAAAGAAAGAATTCCAAGTATATATTTGATATTTCAAACCTATCTCAAAAGAGAAGAATAATCAACAAAATAAGAAATGAAGAAAATAACTGCTAGGCCTCAAGAATCATTAAATTAATGGTTTATGTTTACATGTTGATTCTCTTATTTGATATATCAAATTCATTATAATAATATCATGGCCAAGAGGATGGATCCATATAGAATCATATTTGAGTTTGAATCTGAATCAGTTACACATATTTCACATTTTTTTGAGTCTGTATTCCATGCATAAGTGAAAAATGTGGATTCTAAGCATTGTGTTTATGACAAAGCTGAGACATCTAAATCAACACAACTACTTCCATTCAAACTACAGAAATTCACCGATTTAAGATCAACAGAATAGAACCAATAACATTCATCTTCTGGTATGATAGAACATGTCAATTCAGTACAAATAGTACCATTCCAATAACAAGCTAATAAATTACAATTATCTGATGTATAATCAGAACATTTTGTAATTGTTTTAGGTTCGCATTTTTCTGTGGTTTTATTTTACAGACATTATTATCCATTTGGAGTTACAAACCAATAACATGCATCATATGGAAGATAATTACAATTATCAATACTTAGAAAAGCATCTTATGTACTATCTTTACACTTTATCGTTCCAGCTTTGGAATCAATAGAATCAAGATCAGGTTCACATTTTATCAATTTCTCGTTACAGTTTTGTGAGTTCCCTAATGTGAAAGTGTAATCCGAACATTTTTTGAAGCTTTCACATTTATTTGAAGTGGAATTCCAAATACAATTAAAAGTATCAGGAACACCTTCGCAATCATCTTTTAGAAATACTGTGCAATCTCTATTTGAGCATTTGCTTGTATTAGAATCCCATACACAATACTCACCTAAACAATCTGTCTAAACCATTGCATTTACACAAGAACATTGATACATAGATTTAAGTGGTACAGTCGAAAGTGAACTAGCTAAAGCCAAAAGATAAAATGCTATCAAAATTATCTTCATTTTTTAATTATGATTTTTTTATCTTTTTGTTTTGATGCTAAAAACTAAGAAAAATGCGTATTAACACTTGATTTATTTTTTTAAAATGATATAGTTTAATTATAATTGTTTTATTTTCTTTTAATAAATATATAAATATGCTTAATTAAAAAAGAGATGACTTACTTCAATTCATAATTTTCAAATATCAAATATTATAAATAAAAATATGTTCATATGTTAACTTTCAATAATTCAAAATATCCAGCTTTTAATATCAGTAAATTTCATCATTTATAAAGAAAATCTAATTACGGATATATATTTACTACCAAAATTAGTAATTTGATGTTCAAAAAATAGATAAATTTTTCAACCCTTCTTTTGGCTACTATATTAGTATTATTATTTTTATTAGCAATAATATCACTTTATTAAAAATAGATTAGAGTTTAAATAAAAATTATAAATAACAACATTTATGCAAAAAAATTTTCTTCAGCCCATATAATTCAGTGTTTGATATTAAAAAAAATTGAGTTTTAAATAATGATTAAAATAGAATATATCTAAAATTAATTTTAAATAAAATTATAATTTGCTTTTAGCTTTCAAATAAGATTCATTTTTAGTTATATTTATTTTACTTAATTCTAGGAACTCAAATTTTTTTTAAAATATAACTCAAAATAGAAATGAATCAAAAAATAACTTTCTGATAGTGATAGCAAATTATAAAATTTACTAATTGTTGTTTGAACTTAAATTTCTCAATTCTTTCCAATAATCTGAAGCCTTGATTAAGTTTACAATTGTTGTAGATTTCATTGGTAAAAAATCTTGCTTTTTAGACGAACTCTTCATTCTGTAATTTTTTATTCAAATTTTATCTTTAATTCTAATTCTGGAATTCTACCAAATTTAAAAAATTGTTTTGTATTTTATGGGGATAATTTAATTAAATTATAAAATGAAAACAAAAATACAAATGGTCACATTTTTATTAGAATAGAAAGAAAAAAATTAAAGAAATTTTAAGAAAAAGAAAATTATCAATTCTATAGTTATAAAAAAAGAGGAAAATTTATTTGTTTCTAAATCCATAAATCAATCTTCAAATATTATTATGAGTATTGAATCAATATCTACATTTTTAAGTTTTCCATCCTCATTTCACAAAATATTGAAAATCTTTGAATTTAACACAAATTAAAAATATCTATTGGCGATATTTCATTTCGATTTATATCAAATCACCTAACTATCTTAATTTTTATATTCTCATTAGAGGATAATATTTTCTTTCTTAAATATGCTTAAAAAACAATTTCAATTTTTTACATACGATCTAATTTCTGATACAATGATATTTGTTATCCTCGCAAATTCGTTTATTTTTCATATTCCTTTTTAAATAATCAAAGTAAATGTATTTATGATGATTTTTGAAGTTGCATACTTAATTTTTCAATAGTTTTACATAATATTAATATAATATATATGATTATATTATAAAAAATGAACCTTTTCAAAGATTATAATTATAAAAGCTGATCCATAAAATATAAATATAAAGAATTATAGCCTCTGCATATGTATCAAACAAAAAAAATATTTTATCTATTTTAAAATTTTAGGCCAACTAATTATAATTTTGAAACCATTTTTATTATTTCATGATTCAATTAAACATCTGATTGGGAAAATATGAGAATTTTTTTAATTCTCTCATCTTCAAATTACTGTTTATAAAGAATTTTACAATAACCAACATGTGTCCCTTTTTGATTATATTTACTTCTATTATTTTTCTTACTCTCTGAAGAATGTTAAATTAAAATACAGATAGTTGTGAATCATAAAACTAATTATATAAATTTTCGATCAAATTTACTTGGAAATACATTATTTTAATTATTTTAAATAAAATTTAATTGGATAGAAAATATATGAATATAATAATAAAGGATAGATTAATAAAAATTTAATTTAAATTTATAAATAACATAAAATGTCAAATAAGAATTAAGCGACAATGAAAATTGTTCTCTTTCGCTTATTATTGTCTTTTGTTTACCAAAAAACTTCTAATATTTATTTAAATAATTATTATAAATAACTATGATTATTTTATTTTAATAATGAAGTATTAAATTTTTTTAATTGATCAGTCAATCATTTAGTACTATTTTTTGATTTAGAACATGAAATGCAATTAGGAAGTTCAATATATTCAATTTCTTTTTTCAATCTAAAATTAAATAAAAGTTATTCATTTTACACATAGTTTTTGTTATGAATATAACGAAAGATATTTTTATCATATTTATTTTCACTGTAAAAATTTGATGAAGAAAACCGCTTTCAAAATACTTATTATTTATCATTTATTTTAAATTATATTCTTCAGAAAGAAAAGTAATTGTAAAATTAATATTTTTTGTAGAATAATTTAGAAAAAAGGATGTACTGAGGTTTTATAAATAAGCTCTAGCTTGATGATTTTAATATTATCTCTTGAATTTGTACTTAAATTTTATCATATTATTTAAGCTTTAATCTAACCATTAATTTGAAAAATCAAAAAATATTAATATTAAATTTTATTTTAATTTGGGTAATTATTAATATTAAATTTTCATAAATTTCTTTTCAATTTGTAAATTTAGTTAAACCCATTTTTGACTATGATTGTAAATCTTAATTTATTTTAGATTCTATACTTATTTTAGTTGTTAATGAGATTTATCTAAATTTATAATATTTATATACTTTCTTATATTGACTTAATTCGTTAATAATAATTTTAATTTAATTAAATTATTTTTCCTTCTTGTTTCTTTAAATTCTAATTTTTTCAATAGTTATTAGAAAATATTAGATAAACTAGAATTTTTCTTAATCTTTGAGAAAAATTTATCTAACAAATTGAGTACTTAAATTTAGTATTTTTTCTAATACACAATAAGGATTCCTTACAAAAAAGGATAACATAATTTGATACAAAGAATGATAATAATAATTTGTAGCATCATAGAAAAAAATAAATTATTTTCTTGTTCGCAAACATATTTTGTTGAGGCAAGAAAAATAGTTATTGAACAAATTTAACCAGATTCTAGGTCTAAATGATTTAAACTTTTTAAGATGTATGGTTTATGTTTGACAGTTAATAATTAATAAAGGAGTAAACATAATCCTAATAAGGAAGTTTTCAAAAAAATTTGAGTTTCAAAATAAGTTAAGACAAGAATTATAATAGTTTTTTTTGTTAATTTAATTTACTCCCAAAAGTAATTGCTATTATCATATTCATTAAATAAATAACAGATATGTTTTCTAAGTTTAATAGTATCAAATTGACTTTTTAATTTATACATTAAAATGAATAAAAAAAAAGGTATTGCTATACAAAATAATACCAAACCTGGAATAATTAATACATATATCCACTAAAGGTGTATTTAGGATCCAAATTCTAAGGAGACATCTCCTTAAATAAAACTCAATGCTGAGATTTCTCGTTTTGACAAGACTGAGCAAAACCTAATAATAAAAGAAATATAAATTACATTTTAATTAAACCTCCAAAGTTAGATACATATAAATATATTAATGTATTTGAAATAGTTTCATAAGGAAATATTCTTTATTTAGTAAGATAAAAATATATGAGAGACAAGATTAATATAATAAGGAATTATAAAAAGATTAAAAATAGCATAGTAATAATTCTTGAGTAAATTAAGCTTTCTTAATTAAAAATAGATAAATAACAATCTAAATTATTAGCCATAAAATAAGTTGTATTGCTAGCTTCATTAACAAAAATAAATGAAAAAGAGAAAGTGATGTTAAAAGTAAAGATTACAGAGTATATCCATACATAATTTAGTAACATTTTAAAAAATATGCTCTCAAGATCTAATTAAAATATTTTTGATACCTTAATTTAATTTGAAAATAATTGAAAAATGTTTTTAACTAAGTTTGAATTTTGTAAACAATAAATTTGTTTCTTTGATACTTTTCAAAGTTAAAATAGTGGATATTAAAGCCCTAAAAAAAAAATAAAATTTAATATTACCAAAAAGATGTCATAATAAATGGTAATATGCTATCTTAATCACCAAAACAACTTAAACACATATTGTCACTTTAAGTTTTAAAGAATTCTCCATCTCCTCTAATATTATATACATCACATTCTTCACACAATCCTCCAATATGTCCTAAACTACATAAATCATTGCCAACTTTCCAACCTCCAATACAAAAATTAGGATTCTTAAAACAATAATCAGTTGAATCAGATAAAAAATTTGGTCTCCAGTAACCTTTTAAGAGTTATAATTGATTTGAACTTATACTTTAAAATTTAGTTTTATCGAAAACTGAACATTTAATAGCATTGTATGTAACAGAATAAAAACCTTAAAGAGATTAGCAAATTTAACAGCCATCTTCTATAAAAAACTCACCCAATTAACATTTTAAACCTTTTGTTTATATTACATAATCAAAATTCTTATTTGAATTTGCTAATTTACAACTCAAATAAATTAAAGATTTTCCACTTTATTGTTAATATGGATTTAAAGTAAATGAAATCTAACCTAAATTAAAATTGTTATTTTGAATATCGAATTTAATGTTTGCTTTTTCTTATGGTTAATCAAGATTGGTAAATTCCTATCCATACATTCTCAATTAGCTAACAATGCATGTAGAATTAAATATATTTTAAAGCCATTCATTTCTGCTATTTTTAAAATATAAAGTAAAATCAGAAATATAATTCAAATACCCTAAATATTTCGGTTAATAAATTAAATAGCTATAAATTTATTAATTACTTGGTAACATTAAAACATTTGTTATTAATAAATTACCTTACTCAATAATTTTATATGGCTTAATATTTAAAATATTAGTTTGTGTATTATTTAGAATATATGGCTATGAAATCATTTCTTTTCCATTAATAAAAAGTGCAATGTGATCAGGAGCTTCTACAACATCATTTCCATAGAGAGTAGCTTTATTTTAGAGTATATACGATTAAATGAAGTTTTTTGCATTTAGACGATTATCTCCATTTAAAAAAACTCCGCCTCCTTCTCTTGCATTATTGAATAAAATTATTGATTTTTTTATTTTAAAATCATTATTAATAGCTGATAAATAAATTCCACCACCAAAGAAATTTGCTTAATTGTAAAGAATTTTACAAAAATCTAATTATAATAATGAATAATCTGCCATTAAGGCTACCCCTTATCCTCCTTTATTATTAATAAAATTTGAGGTTTTTATTGAAATTTTTGGATAAATCTAATTGTTTGAAAGGATATGGATACAACCATATTCTGCTATCTGATTTTAAATACAAAAAAAATTGCGAATCCTTAATGATTATAAATTGTCTATCTCAAAAAAAACGATACCACTCGAACAATATGTGCAATTATTTTTTTAGATATTGATGTTTGAAAAAGCTACGGAATGATTATTTGATTTCATTGAAATATAAATTAAAGAATTAGATTTTTGAGCATAATTCTTAAATTCTTTTAGAATATCGCTTATTGATATTTAATAATATTTCTAAGTAGAATTTTTATATAATTTACATCCTGTAATGCTATAATCAACTTCTGAGAATTTAAGGGTTAAGCCAGATTTTAATAAGAATGCTGAACTTTTTATTATACCTACTGAATCAAATTAAATTTATGATTCTATTTCTTTTTTTTAAAATATTTAAATCAAATTAGATGGATTAAACATTTAAATTTAATAAATCTAGCAATTGCTCATTTTTAATATTAGAGGATTATTGAATACAAAAATAGGCGATAAATAAATTCCTTCAAAAAATATTTTTTTTATTGTAATTTTACTTTCATCAACATAAATAACTGCATTGCTATTACTCATAATTAATTACATTTCTGTTGTAGTAATAATTCCAATTTACGTTAAGTATTTAATGTAAACATCTTCAGTAATTCTGGCTTTTAAATCTATGATTTCCACATAATTGGCTTTGTAAGTCAAGGAACTAAATTAAAAACTAAAAAATTGATTCATTAAAGAAATGCAATTTTAAATATCAATTTTATTTAGAATTATAGTATTTTATTGAAGTGATGGTTAAATAGTGAGTATAGAAGAGGAAAATCTATTAAAAATATCAGAAAAAAATGACCCAATTATACTTAAATTTAAAATACTATATTAAGAATAAATTGTAATGCATCCACTTCCAGTTTATTTTAAATTAGTTTAAATTTATTTTGCTGTTAAATTTCTTAATATAATTAATCCTTCAAAATATGTTTAAATATCAAAAATAGCACTTTGATAAGCCAGAATCTTTTCAAAATAACAATTTATACATGAAAATTTACCAGCCACTATTTATCCTCCTCCTCCTTTATTTAAGATTGTAATAGAATTTTATATGATTAAATTAATATTTTCTTAATCTTCATCTAAATCAACTTAAAAATCAAAAAATCTTGCCCATACATCTTTAGAAAACATATTATGGCTTATCAATGTATAATTAGTTATATTGATTTCGGTAGAAGTTAATTAAATAAATGAATTTGATGAATTTGTTAAAGCATTCTAATAACAAAATAGATTATTAATTTCTAAGGAACTTAATAATGTTTAAATTGACATTAATCCAGAGGAAGTTTGTAAAGGATCATTTACTGATTGGTGAAGTATATTTTGTTTAAATGTTATATTATTGATTAAAATCTTAATTTCATCAGAAGAATAAATAGATAATAAGGAATATAAATCAACTTATTTTATTTTAAGCATTATATTACCTTCAAATGAGAGATTTTATAGTAATATTCTGCCAAAAGAATAATTAAAATATTATCTTCCAAAACTTACTTCAATCAAAGAATATTCAAAGCTTAATTATCTTTTAATTTCTACATTTTTAATTACTAAATTTGAAAAGCCAACTATCTATAGAAATTAAGTGCTCTTTTTTTCAAATTTATCCATACATTTCATAGATAAAGGTATCTTAAGCATATCCTATCTGTTTTCAAATACAACATTTTCTATAAGTATTTCTTAATTTTCTTAAATGAAAAAAGCAATACTATTCATTAGTTTCTCCATCTTTGCATTCTTAATAAATAGTTAATTACCATGAATTTTAAATAATTTAAGTTAATTTGTACCTATTTTTTCAGGTCCATTAATATCTGTTATTTCTATATTAGTAATGTTAAAGACTACATAATTATTAGTATAGATTGAAAATATCTAGAATAGAAGTGATTCTTATAGATAATTTTATTTACATTAATAATTGTCAAGGATACAAATTACATTTTCTTATCTTAATATACTAGTTGTTGTAGTAAATTAGGATTAAATAAATTTGTTAAAATTAGTTTAACTTTAGTATAATTCTAATTAATAGTCAAAAGAGATTATTTTTGACATTCTTACATCATTTTCATGGAAGTAAAATTCATGAATAATTAACTTAAAACTATTAAAACAATTAATAAAATATGATGTTTAAAAAAAAGTTTTCTGTATAATTATGTTTTCAAAATGTATCATATTTTTAAAATGATCGTTGTTTTAATAAAACATAAAAAAAGAGGAATTGTAAACTTGACATCCATCAATAATAATTCTTTTTGCAAACATAGTAATTTTGTTATTAGCTAAAATGAAAAGGTTAGTGTTGTTTAGAACACAATTTTATATTGTTAGAGAATCAATTTCAATAACACCATTAAATTTGGATAATTCTAAATTGATTAATGAATTATTTTAAAGATTTAAATTTAATAGTGTAACATTTATAAAAGTTATTTAACCAAAAAATTCTGTTTAAAAAATAGAACTTCCTGAAAAACTGCTATCTTCAATTCTCATATTAATTAAATCTAAATCTATTTTTTTTTTTTTATTCACCAAAATAAAATTCTAAATATTAGTAAATCTAATTTATGAAATTTAAATTTGGTCATAATTCTGAAATTCAAAAGGAAAGCTTCTTAGATCAAATAGGCTTTTAAGTGAATTAGAAGCTAAATTTAATCTAACAAATTAAAGACTTGCAATTCTATTTTTTAAATTTGTTTCTAAAAGAGGATAGAAATTAAACACACATTAAAATTCTTCAGAAAAATTATTTAAAAATAAGTCTATAGTTATCTAATCTACTCCAATCATATTACAATAGGCAATTTACAATTCATTTATATCGATTTCATTAAGAAAATAGGCAAAAAAACATTAGTAATAATCACTTTAAGTTAATGTTAATTTAAAATGAGTAAAACAATTTTAAGTAAAGCAATATTTTGGTTTTTATAAGTAAGGATCAATAGTTATATGAGTATCATAAATAGTAATATTGATTTGGTAAAAACTACAGAATAAAACTTTAGACTAACCAAATCCAAGAATTTTGTAATTCAAATTCACCTTCTATTACTATATTAGCGTTAGGCTCTGGATTTTAATAACATCCTCCCCAAGATTATGAATTTGTATAACCAGGTTCACAAATGAGACATAATATCTTTTAATCTGGAAGTAAAATACATTATAAACAGTTTGAATAGTATTTCTCACAATTTGATACTTGAGGAGAAATACTAAAATCATTAATTGAGGATAATGTGCAAATTTCTTATCCTTCTAGATTTATAAAAGATCTTTAACAATTTTATATCTAAGGTTCTATTTATTTACAAACATTCAAAGTAAAATCAAAAGAATAATTATTCTCACATAAAGCACAACCAACTTTTATACTCTCTTCTTCAAATTTATCAAAATCTTTATAAAGTGTACATTTATATAAATCAGAATCTAAATATTCAAAGCAATATTTGCAATTTTTTATTGGGCAAAGTTTACAAATTTTAGTAGATGTAATATAATATGGAGAAATGCAAACTAAAGAAGTGCTTAAATAAATTGCTTATATACAAATATCACCAGCCAATTAGTATCCTTAATAACATTAAACGCATTTTTAACCTTGTATAGAAAAATAGCATCTTTCACATCCTACTATTTTACATTAATAACATTCTGATGATTCAAAATGACAAAAATGTTTGAATCCTAAAATTTTAATTTAATAACCAATTAACCAATTAGTAAATTTTACTTCATTACTTGACTCAAGAATAGTATATGACAAATCTATACCATCATAAACAAAATAATTAAAATCTATATTATCTTTTGTTTCTTACACTCTTCCATCTAAGCTAGTGTATAGATCATAATAACAAACAGGATATTGAATCCAGTTCTTTGGTTTCTAAACACATTCTAAACAAGTTATAAAATCTTTCCGAATAATCGAAGGACTAAAATATTATATTTATTATAATACCATCTTAAGCATTCTTATTCATATTCAAAATAACCATGTTAGCATTAATTTCTTATACGTTTATCATCAATCAATTCAAATGAAGAATCTTTTAATGAATAACAACTTACAACATCAATACTGTCATAAGGACAAACACAAGATTTGCTTTTCAATTAATAAAATCGTTGAGAATCATCAAAACAAGTTAAACAACTTTCATCAGAGTATTCATTACAAGTTTTACAGGTGTAATGACAGTATTAAAATTCTTAATCTTGATTACAATTTTTAAATACAAAACTTCTAAGTTCAAAATTAATATAATTAACAGGATCTTATAGAATATTACCATATTGTAATTTAAATTAATTTTGTTTAAATAAAAACACATCAAAACTATGAATAAAAGAAGAAAATTAATTTCCATCTTCAAAAAAGCTAATTTAAATATCAATCTTATTTTCTTTATTTTGAACTTCCAGTTTGTGCCATAAAGATAGTTCATTTTAAATATTAAATTCTTTAACTATAAGAAAAGGATTATCTGAAAAATCTAAAGTAACACTAGGAAATGTATAGCTATAAGTACTTATTATGATTTAATGTTATTTATTTGATATTTTGTAAAATAATTAGAAAGGAGATAGATTTTAATTAGATAACTCTAAATTCTCAAAATTAGAGGTAAGTTTAATAAGCTAATAAACGAATTCATCTTAAGAACTAACTATCTCTGTTATTTTAATCCATCCCTATAAAAAAAAATAATCACAATTCAAATTCTCAGATAAATATATATTTTCATTTAGTTATTTCAAATCAAAATCAGGAATTTAACTATTTTCATTCTATAAACATTAACAATAAGCTTGACTGCCTAAAATAGACATTGCATAAGTTTCTATATCAAATTTTCCTTATCTTTATTCAATACTATATTCACCAATTATAATGGATCCAGGAAAATAAGAAAATTTTGTTCCTTCTTTAATCATATCTATTTTTGAATAACCTACAATCAAACTTCCACCAAAAGTTAATTGTAATTCCAAATCTGAAAATGGGTATTATATTTGTAAAACCTTGTGAAGTATTATTTTTGATATTGATTAAATAAGAATTTCTAACTTATTTTGTTTTGGTTATTGAAAAATTCCAAAGAAATACCAAATATTTTCATATTCAAAAACATCAATCTTTGTGTTCAACTTATATTGCTCATTTCTCCTAGTTATGTATTAAATTTCTTTTGAAATCGTTTTTGTTTGATAATTCAAACAATCATAGTAAATTAGATTTAAGTTTTTATTTTGAAGAGATATAGCATTGTGAAGTTAAAAACAATCGCTTTCAAACATTCCTACTGGGCCTATCTATTTGATAATGCTAAGTGGATTATATTTTGACCACAAACCATAGACTAAAAAATCATTAATTGTTAAATCATCATTTTTCAACAATATTATTTGTTAATATTCCTAATTTTGAGGGTCCAAGCCTTAGAATTCATATTGAATAGTTAGGTATATAAGTAAATGAAGAGAACAATAACTCATCATTTTATTAATTGTTATTTATTTATTACTACTATTTACTTAATAAAAACGGATAAAATTGTAATATTCAATATTATAATTCACCTAAATTTTTTGCTTTTCATTATTCTTTTGGCCTTTCTATATGTATTAACACTATATATACACAAGTTTTGTTGATATAAATTTATATAGTAATATTATAAACGACATATACAAAAATATTTTTCTTGGATTAAATGGAACATAATTAATTTTGAATAAAAAGAATCATTATTTTGATTTATTAATCTACACTTTTATACATTCTTATTTTTTTATTGGTTAACATATTTGGTAAAGAAAATAATCATAAAAAAATTTATAATAAATTATTATTTGTGTTATTGAACTTTAATCATTTTTTTCTGATAAAATTGGTAAGATTACTTATAAAAAAAGATGAAGCAAAATATAATCTAATAAAGAATAGATTATTATATCTTTATATAATAATTTAATATTTGATTGCAATATTTCTCATAATCTCAATTAAAAATAATATTCAATGATATATGTACATAAACTTTGAAAAGCAAAGTTAACCTAATAAAATGATCATCATAAAAAATAAAAAAATATAATTTTAATATTATAATGATATATATAACAGAAATATTAATAATAAAATGAACTTAATTATAATTATTGATATTTATTTATAGAAATAGAGAATATGATATATCATTCAAAAATATGACATATAGATAATCAAAATTATTTTTCAAGGTCATAAAAAGGAGGATGTACAACTATCAATTATCAAGATATTTCCAATTCTGTTTTTCAAGTAAATTGACAACATTCTCAAGTATCTAGAAAATAGGATGAAAATTCTAATTCAAATGAATTAATTAACTTATTTTTTTTCTATCAAATCTGATAATGAAGTTATTAATTATTTTGAAAATTAATAAGAAAAAGAAAAAAATAAATAATAAAAAATAAATTGTTTTCAAAAAACCTATAAATAGCAATAATTGATTTTAAAGAGTTACTTCCAGCAGAACTATTATCTTTTAACAAACTAAATAATATTGCTAGTTAACACTTTTTTATATTTATCACAATTATATTATACTAATGAAATGTAATTCCCTGTATTTATTTCTAATGAAATAAAAGATATTTGAGTTATATAATTGTAAGAAAGAAAGTCTTTTTTTTTATATTTCCTCATAACAAAACATTTAAATAAAGTCTGTACCTTTTTAATTGATATTTTTATTTATTTAATTATTATTATTAAAGAATAAATATATCACTTACCTTATGCAATAAATGAATTTAACTTAGGCGATAATGAAACAATATAAAAAAGAGCTAACAGATTTCTAAGCAACTATAAATCCTATAATTAATAGTTTTAATGAATAATTTGTCTTATCATTCACAATAAAGAACATCATTTTAAAATATATCTAAATATTTACAGAATAAAATGATTTTCGCTTGATGGGAATAACATTAAATATATAGGAAGAATTAAATAAATATCTCTCAAAAATACCTCTAAATACTTTCTTTTCATAAAGGATTTGGGATTTATCTTTTTCAAGTAAATTTTTCCTATTTAAAGTTAGAATAATTTCAATAAAAATTAGCTTTATTAAAAGATGACGATTTAATACGAGTTTTATTTGTAATCAAAGTCTTAGTTTAGGGAAAATTTAATACATTAAATTAATTATGGTTTTCTATACGACCTCTTTAAGTTGGTAGTATAAAATTTCCATATTAATATGATTTTGAATTAGAATTGAAACTTGAAAAGAGAGAGATTATATAATTTTAAATATTTCCAAAAAAATATCCAATCATGAATGATTCAGAGCATCCAATTTAATTTGAATATGTCCATGAAATGATTTTTGTTGATATAGTTGATAAAAAAAATAAGAATGATTTGTCACAATATGAAAAATATCTAAAAGCATAATAAAGCAAACCAAATTTTTTTACTGACATGAAATATATACAAGAATCTAGTTTTGATAAAAAAAGAACAAAATATTAAAGAATTGGAGAAACCCCTTAAATTGATAATTTAATTATAGGTCCAAGAATGTTTAAACCATTAATTTGTTAAGGGAATTAATACAGTTATAATTAAAAATTGAATTTATGGATGACTTTAGAAGATGAAAATAAGTATTATAAAAAATTATAATAAATTGAAGAGATTAGAACAAATAATTATTAAATAAAAAAATATTGTAAATTACCTTCATCATAATAATTATTAACAATAATAAAAAATATTCCAAATTTTAAAGTAAAACTAACATAATAATAATAAAAAATAATTTCACATGAAGAAGATGCTTTAGTAATTGGAAGAAGTGGAACAGGTAAGACTACATGTGCTTTATTAAAATTGTTTTCTACTGATATTTTGTATAAATTAAGAATTAAACTAAATTAAATAAAAAATACTTCATCTGATATTTAATTATAATAATAAGATTAAGATACTTAATTGAAAACAATATTTGTAACTGCAAGTCCATTATTAGCTTGTCAAGTTAAAAGATTATATGATTAATTAGTAAATAATATCTAAAATACTATAAATTCTAAAAGATAAAGATAAAAATAAAAATAATAGGAAAATGTTGATTAATAAAATATTGACTTTGAATAAAGCACTTTTTAAATAATTGAGGCACTATAATAAAATGATGAAGAGAATGATAATAAAAATTAATAAGAAGAAGAAAATGAGTTAGAAGATAGAGAAATTGATGAATTCGAAAAGGAAATGGGAAAATTTAATAAATTCAGTGAAATTTAATAATATCCAGTATTCTTAACTTTAAGAAAATTGTTAGCTCTTATTGATTCTTCACTTCTTAATTCATTTTTTAAAATATAAGGTGGATATTAAAATAAATTATCATAATGGCATAATGAATCTTCTGGACTTATGACTTTGGATTAAACTCAAGATAAATAGGCATTTAATGAAGATCTTCTTCATTAACATATTAGATTAATGGATAATTAAGATTTTATTGAAACAAATATGTAAGAAGTTACTTTGGATGTATTTGAGAGAGTATTTTGGCCTAAAATTGTTAGGGAATTGAAAAAAGAATATATTGATGTTTCAACTTTTGATCCTACTTTGATATGGAGTGAAATTTGCACAAAAATAAAAGGTCATGAAACTTCACATGAATATCCTGAAAAATATATGAATTTTGAGAATTATTCTTATTATTATAGAGTTTTATCAGAAGTTTAAACAAAATTACTTTATAAAGCATTCTAAACTTATGAAAGATTAAAATAAAGTTATGGTTATTATGATTTGTTAGATATTGTAAATCATATTAATTATGAATTAACTTAAGGTAATGATGTAATAGAAAGTGTTCATTATTTAATGTTAGATGAATTATAAGATGTACCTAGAGCTACTTTAGTATTATTAGATAGAATGGCTGAATTCGGATTATTTTGTTGTGGAGATAATGCATAAAATATTGCTAAAGGAATTGGATTTAAGTTTTTTGAAGTTTAACATTGTATATCAAATTTCAGAGGACGATAGAAAAGAAGAGAATCAAATCTAACCTTATTTGATCTAAATATTAATTTTAGATCACATAATTAAATTCTTTAATTAGCTAATTCTGTAATCAGAATTTTAGAAATTTTCTTTCCTTATAAAATAGATAAATTAATGAAAGAAATTTCTGATTTATCTGGTCCTAAACCAATTATATTATAAACAGAAGATTGTTTAGATTTATTATCATATATTTAAGAGTTTTTTACAAATGAAAGAAAGGTAGTTGAATTTGGATGTAATTAAGCTGTTATTGTTAAAGATTAAGAATCTAAAGAAAAATTACCTTAAGAATTATAAAATGCATTAGTTTTAACAATATATGAAGCTAAAGGTCTTGAATTTGAGGATGTAATTTTGTATAATTTCTTTAATGATTGCACAATAACTATTGAAGATTGGAAATCTTTAAATGAATTGGAAATCTCATAGATCTATATGACTGAAGAATAATTAAATAACTTTAAAACAAGTATTATTTATATATATTAATTTCATAGTTCATTCAACTGATATAATAGTATCAGATTATGATAATTAAAAAAAATTAGTTGGAATAAAATAAATTAAATTAAAAAGTACAGGAAGGTTTAAATAAAATGTAGATAAATTTTAAGAATATATGTCATTATGTTAAGATTTAAAATAACTATATGTTGCTATAACAAGACCTAAGAAAAGATTAATAATTTTTGATTAATCTATATAAAAGAGATAAATAATACAATCTCTTTGGGAGAAATTAGATGTTGTTGAAGTTATTTAGAAAAAGAATATAAAAGTTTCTGACACATAATTTATTCTTGATCATACAATAGATAACAAAGCTAATTGGAAAAAATAAGGATATAAAATGTTTAGACTTAATAATTATGATTAAGCAGCTAAGTGTTTTAGATTTTCTGGTGATGAAGAATTATCAATAAAATCTACTGCATATTTTTTAGCTACTTAAGCCAACATTTTTAATGAAAATTATACAAATTATATTTAGGCTGCTAAATTATTTGAGAAAATTAATATTCCTTTAAGAGCAGCATAATGTTATTTTTCAGGAAAAGAATATGGTAAAGCTTATGAATTATATAAATAAACTGATCTTAAGAGTGAAACAGCAGAATCTGCATATTTTGCAGAATATTTTGATGAAGCAGCAGATTTATTTTATTAAATTAATGATATTAGAAGAGCTCTAGATTGTTATAAGAAAGCTAATAATTGGGACAGAATTATTGAATTATTAAATTAACATAAAAATGAATTTACAATCGAAGAAAGAATGGCTTTTTTAAATAAATTCTTTCCAAGTTTTCTATAAGAAATGACTGATTAAATTGAATAAGAAGAAAAAGAAATAGAATAACAATAACAATAACAAAATTTAATTGATGAGAGATCAATAGAATAAGAAAATAATAATGATTAATCTTAAAGTTTCCAAATTGAAAATTCATAAATAAATGAATCTAAACAAATTTAAGAAGTTTAAGATTCAAAAGATAATGAAAGTTCGTAAATAAATATTATTTAATAAGAAAAACAATAAATTATTGAATTAGATGATTCAGAATCTTTTGTTGTTTAAAATGAAGAATCATTCGAACATCTATCAATTTTTGATCCTGAAGATGAATGGTTAAAAAGCAATAAATAAACATTAATAAAATCTATTGCCTCATCTAGTGTTGAATCACAATTTTCAAATGTTTTATTAATGAATTAACCTTCAAATGTATCTTTATTAAAGTCAAAATCAAATATCTTTATTAAAAATAATGTTTTGCAATAATTAATTTAAAAGTTTTAATACTTTTCTGATGAATTTAAAACTCATATAGAAAAATAATAACATAAAGCTACTTTATTATCTAATAGAACAGGTGAAGAAAAAGAATTTGATTATATGATTAACTTCTTATATGATTTAGATAATATAGAAATAGATACTATTTATTTAATTCTAGATCTATTGGAATAATTTAAAAGCTATAAATTATGCATTTTTGTTTGTAACTAATTTAAATTAGCCTAACATGTAGGTAGATATTTGGTTTCCTTAACATCACTTTATACACCTTTAACAAGAAGTTCCTTGAAAAATAATCTTTAGATTATTGCAAATAAACTATATAGAAAATAAATATTAGAATAAGCAGCAGTATCTTAATTAGCTGTTAATAATATATTGGAATCTATAAATCCTTAATTTTTATAATTTAAATATGAAGAACAATTTAATGTAACTAATAGTTTTGGAATTAATTGCTATAAAGAATTGATTGGTTTAGGCTTTTGGAAAACAGTCATTTATCAATTAAATTATGAGCATGCATTAAATTTATGTAAATCCTTTAATAGTTTCAAAGATATTATAATAATTATGTAAAAAATTAAAGAAAATAGATAAAATAAGACAATTAGTGAAGAGGAAGAATTTATTTTAAATAAATATTAATATTTTAACTAAATTTAAGAAGCTCTTTAATTCTAATAATTAAACTTCAATCCTATATTTTAGCCTACTATTTAATACTTCAAAAATAATTAAAAATTAAATTAGGATACCATAAAAGAAATCATAGTGAATAGCAATTTATAAAATTTGAATTTAACCTACACTTAGTAATTAAAGTAAATAGAAACCATAATTTTAACTCATTTAATTTTAAAATAAATGGTATCATAAAAAAATAACAAAATACTAGATATTACAAAAATTATAGAAATTTAAATTTATTTTCTAAATCAGATTCAATTATTTTCATCAAATTCTAATATTTTCGATTCATTCTCATTCCTCTATTAATTTTCTTAACCTCAAGGAGAGATCATGAATCATTATTCTTAATTTTCGCTTGTATATTTAACTTCAGATTTGGTACAATATTTACATTAAGCATCAAAAGAAAAATAGAAGGATAATCAAAATGTTTAATAATAATAATAATAAATAAAATTTATTGATATCGGATTTGAGTATATATTAACACCATATCATGTTGTTATGAAGGCTATAAATAAATCATTTATTCAGACATTAAATGATCTATTTTATAATTTATCAGAAAAAATATTGAATTATTACTCTATTTATACTAATCAAAATAAATAATTTCCTCAAAATTAATATATTGGAACTTTTTTACCATAATTCACACAATTATACTTTTTAGAGTAAAAATAAAAAAATATATTACCTTTGATATTTTATCCTAAATAAGTGAATATCTTAAAATTTAAAAACTTCTGTGATTCAGGTATTAGAAATTTGGAAATTGAGAAACATGCATCTTCAATTCTAAATTAAATAAAATAAATTCATTAATTAGATTTTTTCAAGATATTAATTAAAACTAACATTAGAACTAAAAATTTACCTACTTAAATAAAAAATTTATTAAGAAATGAAAGCATTTCTCTTCTTTAAAAACCGAAAGAAAAACTTAACCATCAAAAAATTGTTCTAGCCGTTAATTTATTAAATTACATCGATGAGCTTCCAATAGCTATTTTTACATTATAACAATTAAATAAACCTCAAGTTTTTAGTCCCTATATAAAATATATGGAGTTCTTAGAATGTTAAGAATACAATATAACTGAAGACATGTTTGATTGTTTTAATGAATTCAGTTAAGATCTCTAGAATAAATTATACCTAGATGAATGGCAATATCACTTGATTCGTGTAGGTTTAGCAATTCTAATTTCAATTTTAGAAGAAAAGAAATAAAAATTGTTGATACCTTGCTTATATGTGGAATTCATAAAAGGAGTATAAGATCAAAAGATTGAGATACCTATTTATAAAATATAAAATCATGATATCCTAACTGACTATTTGGATCTATTAGGATAATTTCTTGATAATTGTAATTCTGAACATTATGAATTTCATGGTAATTTATTACTTATTATTTTCATAATCAATCTACCCATTTTAACAAAAAATGTAATAGACTAAATATCTTAAATAATTCAATTTGACTCTAAATATAAATTTTATCAAAAAATTAAATTAATTTTAACAAAAGATTTATAAGGAAGATAACAAGAGTATATAAAACAATTTAAATCAATGTATATACATTAATATTTTGATTTATAAATAACAGAACTAGAAATAATCAATACAAAATAATAAAAAGAGCTGGAATAAATTTATAATAAATGTTTATCGAACTGGGAAAATTATTAGATCGAAGCTGATTCTTTAAAAAAGAATGGAATAAACTTACTCAAAAAATGGATGAAACATAAATAAATTATAGCTAAATCAAAATATTTAATTAGATCTTACCCCTTATTTTAATAATAATCTTGGATTGTCAAATTTTAACAATTTTATAAATTGAATCTTCGTGAGATTTACAAAAATTTGAATAAAAATTAAAAAATATTTGAAGTTAATATCAAAGAGACCTTTGCATTATAAGAGTATTATTTTTATTTTATATTTAGAAATATTTTAAATTATAGACATTAAGCAATTGATTCAATAGATCTTCATTTTTGTAATTAATTATTAGATAAACTTTCTTAACTTGAAATCTAAATTCAAAAAGGTATTGATGTAAGTAAATAATTATTGGAATTATCAAATGAATTTATTGATTGGAAATAGAATATTCAATAATCCTAAAATGAATAAGACGAATTATTAGCTAGAAATAAAGAATTATTAGCAATAAAATGGAAAAATTTGAAATCAGGTATTAAATTAAAAAAGAGAATTGTACAAAAAGAAGAAATTTAACCAATTTAAGAAGAAGAAGAAGAAGATTAATAATAATGAGCTATGAAATACATTAAAACAAATTAAATTGTCTTAATATTTTTTTCAATATTTAATTTCATTTCACTGTTTGTTTATTTGAAAAAACTTCTTCTTCACAAAGAATTTTGACTCTATTTTTAAAAGACATGTTAATAATTTACTTATTTTTCTATACTTCTTACAATAAATATCCTAAAATTGTTTTTAAAAGTCAAATCCACTATTTTCAAGATTTATAAAATAAAGAAGGAATTCATAAGACTATTTAAAGATAAGATTCCTATGTTTTAAATGTATTATAAACTAAATTATACGATTATTAAATTTGGATTTTGGAAAATCAATACATTTTTATGAATTATATCTTTCTGAAAAATTTTATTTTATTTTTAATAATCATCTAATCATTGCCATGGATAATGAATTCTTTTCCTCCGATTTACTTAATTATATTTTTGACTTAAATTATTTAAAGAACTTTTTTTGACTACATTTTAATGATTTAATGTAGATGGAAAGTTTATATATTTTATAAATTATCATTAGTGTTTTCTTCATGTAAAAACAGATTGTTGATATCAGTCCAATAATTTCCTAAATCAAATTAGAAATTATTTGATAGTTTATTTTCTTAAAAATATTCAATCCTAAGTATTTAATTTCAAAAATATTATTGAAGTTTTTGTAGGTAAATTTCAAAGTCTAATTTAGATTAAATAACATTAGAGATATCTATGTTTAGGTTAGCAAAAAGAGTTAGAAATCCAAAGAGAATAAGCACTTTTAAAAGGTTTGATTTTATTTGATATCATATTTTATTTGGTCTTTTTATAAATGAAATGAAAATTCTAGAGTAAAATCTATTCTTTTATAGTATTAAAATATTTTTCAATTAAACATGTTATTATTTCTTACATTTTATTAAATTAATTTTTTGAGCGGAAGGAATTAAACTTATTTTTAAAAAACAAGAAACTAAATATAAAATTACTTAATAATTTGTTTTAACACTCAGCATTAGCAATAATATAAAAAGCAATAAAATATATTTTGCATAAATTTATTTTTTAGTTTTTATTTCGGTAAAATTTTTTGATTTAAAATTGGAAAAAATAATATTATTTATTTTTAATTTTGATATTATAAATCTAATTCTTTTTTGATTTTAGGATTGGGCCTATAGAATTTAATTAGAGAACTCTTTTTTTTAATATGTCAATTTAATTTTTAAATTTTCTGTCTCTTATGAAAAATTCCTTTTCTCATAGGTAACAAAATCTTATTGTAAAAATTTAAATCACTTTATTGTAGTATGGGTTATGATAATTCAATCATATAAGTAAAATATTACTTGAAAATACATGAGACTTTAAAATAATGGATTTGCTTTAATAATCCAGGTTAAAGTTAGCATGAATCTCCGAAAATAAAAACTTGTATTCCTCCAAACTAAGTAGATGATATCTAACTTAATTAGCAATATATATCCAATAATGATAAAAATTATAGATCTATCATTGAAGTTTCCTCGATAATTAATATTTCCAATTCTAGTAAATATTTTTCATTAATCTTTCTATTCTAAAATACCTAATTATGTAAACTTCTCCTTTAATTTCAATTTTCGAGAATCTGGCTATTTTTCCAGGATACTTATCTTATAATAATGTAGATTTCAATTAGCCATATTAAACATTTATACCTTATAGTGTTTATTTTGAATTAAGAGAATTAATTCCTAACTATGATCTAGTAATAATGAATTTTATTTTTGTACTATCAACCCTCGTCTCCTTCTATATTATCATCACCTAAACTTTCTTTTAAATCTACTACTATTTCTCCATCAAAGCATTTTCAAAAAGTTGATTAAATTTAATTTCAAACATTTCATAATTGTAAACAACTTCTGACATACTTTTTCATTTGATTTATTTCTAAATTATCCTTTTCAAATTTTCACTTCCTTCGCATATAAAACTTAATATTAAATCAATGAATTCAGATATAATAAATTTAAGTTTACCTTTATATCCATTTCTAAAATTGACATAAAATATTCCTCCATCCTCATATTTCAGATCTAACTTAAATAATTCATCATTCAAAATTAATCCTCACCATATGTTTTTACATTTAAAATTAATCTACCTTTCTTTTTATTGAAGCCATCCATAATCCCTTTGAAATAAACGGAAAAATTAACTATATTGAATCTAATATATGCCATTTTATATAATTAAGAAGTCATAAAGCAATGTGGAGAATTTTAAATAATTTGGAAAAGAGTTACATATTTAAAATTTTACTATAAGGGATATAATAATTGATAATTTATAAATTTAGGTGAATAATTTATACATGATAATCAATTCATTTTTCCAAAAAATAGGTTCCTTTAGATTTTAATAATGGTCGCAAATCAAAACCTTAATAATTCACAAATTCTCCTTTCAAAATTAAAGCACCTTATGCTTCTAGGATTAAATATTAGGAGATATTTAGATAAGGATAATGTGTGACTAGATAACATTTAAATATATACCAATTTCTACAAGAGGAGTTTTCAATAACTCCAATGCATATTATTAATATTTATCCGAAAAAGAAATTTCTTTTCCTTTGTTAATTTCCCATAAACAAATTGAGTTATCATAACTACCAGACGCCAAAGTAGTTCCATCTGATGAGAAGCATACTGATCGGACTAAATCATTATGGCCATTTAATTAAGCTTTTTATTATCCTGTTTAAACATCCCATAAACGAATAGAATAATCTCTACTTCCAGAAGCTACAGTAGTTCCATCTGGTGAAAAGCATACTGACCAAACTGAATCATTATGACCATCTAATTAAGCTTTTTATTGTCTTGAGTTAACATCCCATAAACGGATAGAATTATCTCCGCTACCAGAGGCTAAAGTAGTTCCGTCTAGAGAGAAACATACTGACCAGACTGAATCATTATGACCATCTAATTAAGCTTTCTATTGTCTTGAGTTAATATCCCATAAACGGATTGAATTATCTCCGCTACCAGAAGCTAAAGTAGTTCCATCTGGCGAGAAGCATACCGAGTTAACACTATTGCTATGACCATCTAATTAGACTTTTTATTATCCCGTGTTAACATCCCATAAACGGATAGAATTATCTCCGCTACCAGAAGCTAAAGTCATTCCATCTGGTGAGTAGCTTACTGACTGGACTGAATCATTATGACCATCTAATTAAGATTTTTATTATCCTGTTTTAACATTCCATAACCGGATAGAGTTATCATCACTACCAGAAGCTAAAGTAGTTTCATTTGGTGAGAAGCATACTGAGTTAACACCATTACTATGACCATCTAATTAAGCTATTTTTTATCCTGTCTTAAAATCCCATAAACGAATTGAGTTATCTCCACTACTAGATGCTAAGGTTGTTAAATCTGATGATAAGCATACTGATAAGACAGCACCAGTATGCTCAACTTTTTACACATTTTTATGTCCTGTTTTAGCATCCCATAAACGAATAGAGTTATATCCACTACCAGCTAAAATAGCTCCATCTGGTGAAAAGCTTACTGATCGAATAGTTCCGCTATAACCATCCATTTTGACTTTGACTGATCCAGTCTTAACATCCCATAAATGAATATATTAATCTCTACTTCCAGAAGCTATAGTAGTTCCATCTGGTGAGAAGCATACTGATAGGACATAATCACTATGACCATCTAATTAGGCTTTTTAATTTCCTATTTTAACATCCCATAAACGGATAGACTTATCTCCACTACCAGAAGCTAATGTGGTTCCATCTGGTGAAAAGCATACTGACCAGACTGAATTATTATGACCATCTAATTAAGCTTTTTATTACCCAGTCTTAACATCCCATAAACGGATCGATTTATCACTACTACCAGAAGCTAAAGTAGTTCCATCTAGTGAGAAACATACTGAGTTAACACTATTACTATGGCCATCCAATTTGGCTTTTTATTATCTTGTCTTAACATCCCATAAACGGATTGAGTTATCTACACTACCAGAAGCTAAATTAGTTCCATCTGGCGAGAAGCATATTGAAGAGACAGTTTGTGTTTGATCTAATTAGGCTTTTTTTTTCCTGGTCTTAACATCCCAGAAACGGATAGAATAATCATCACCACTAGAAATTAATGTAGTTCCATCTGGTGAGAAGCATATTGGCCAGACAGCACCAGAATGACCATCCAATTTAGCTTTTTATTATCCTTTCTTAACATCCCATAAACGGATTGAGTTATCTACACTACCAGAAGCTAAAGTGAATCCATCTGGTGAGAAACATACAGAGGAAACAAAACTAGTATGACCTTGCAATTGATTCAATTCATGGATTTTCATTTTTATCCACTTACAATTTAATAATAGAGTCCCATTTAAATTCACTCCACTAATGTCTACATCATCAAATTCTGACCCACTAAAATTGCATCTGGCAAAATTTCCACCAATCAAAGTAGTATTCTTGATCCTAATGTTCTCGAAGCACGAATTCTTCAGGTCGACTTTCATAACTACTAATAAATATAGTCCATTGGACCCACATTGAATAAATTTTTCATCTATAGTTGTTAGTTGAACGAAGAATTTTAGCAATTAGATAATTTACTCATCTTTTGATATTTTTTAAATGAGAATTTTTCTAGATTCTTCGCAGACATCATTATCATAATAATTTTTTTTATTAAAGTCATGATGTTTAACTTATTTCAAAATATTCATCATTATCTGGATTTTATTATTTACCCCATCTTTTTATTCGTTATTTGTTAAATTGGTTGCTTTTAAAATAGACTATTCACAATTTTTAAGATTTTCATCAATTGAAAGATAATTTAAACAGTCTGAAATGTTTTCTTTTCTCATCTACTCAATTATTACCTTATATATTTTTTAGTCTAAATCTTTTGATGAAGCTAAAATATCATAAAGATCATCTTTCTATTCCATTTTTTTTTTTTTTAAAATATTTATTTTTTTATTTTATCAATATTAACATTTATATTATGAATCAAGAATATCTTCTGTATTAAAATTAAGACAAATAAAAAAAATTTTGAAAATTAGGATTTTATTGATAATTAGGTATAATCAACAATTTCAAATCATATAGCCCTATACATTTTTTATAAAAATAATTATAAATAATTCATTGAGAGAGAAAATACTCGATTTATCTTCTTAAATAGATATGGTTTGAGTGATAAAATGAACATTTTAGAGAAATTCTTTTAACTAATTAAGTATCATAAAAAATTTACTTTTTTCTCATTACGTCGCCCTAATGGAATCCTTTTTTCTTATATACATCGCCTTTATGTAATCAATATATCTTTACTCTTTTAACCATCCCATTTTCTAATCTTTTTAGTTGCACATTTTGTTTTTCCATTTTATCTTTTAATATTTACTTGTATCAGATTAGTCTCATAAATCAATTAATTTTAATTATAAGCTAATATAAAAATTTTTAATCATTATTAGAAATTATTTAACCTTTCATCAATTATGAATAAGCATGATTCTGAGCAATTATAATATTTTTATACGAGATTATTAAATTTTTTACTATTTATTATACTATTTAAATTAACTACTACTGGAACAAACAACTTAAAATATATAATTATATTATAATAAAAAACTAAATTGATAAAATATATTTTGATTATTCATTCATCCAATTAGAAGTTATCAAAATTTTTGATTGCAGTATCAATTTTCTCCCATCTACCAATTTTATTTCCTTTTTTATATTCACCTATTACAGTGAATTATTAATTGAACTCAAACTCATCATCCAACTCTATCCATGACCCAGATTTAATTGAGCCTCCATCTACCTCATCATACAAACCACCACCACTGAAACATTTTATTTTTTTTACATCAATGTATAGCTTTCACTTTCTTCCCCTTTAAATAAAATATTCCACTCTCGATTTTTTTACCATTTTGATATTCACCATTTTATAGCACTTATAAATAATTTTACAACTCATCATTCAGCTATCTCCATTCACCATTTGTTTGACCTTAGTCATTATACAAACCACCATCACTAAAAAACTATAAAATATCCCATCTACCAACTTTCTTACCATTGATATTCCCCAATATAAGTGACTTAGGAATAATCTGAAAATCTATTGTTCGACTCAATCCAATTACCATTCTTAAGACTTTAATCACTGTAAACTCCACCACCACTAAAAATTTTTATTAAATTTTTACATCAATTCCTAAACATCTCTTTATTCCTGATTATACAAAATATCCAATTTACCAATTTTCTCCCATTTTTATATTCACCTTCTAAAATGACTTATGAATATAAATTAAGCCCATAGCCTTATTCTATCCATTTTCCCATTTTAGTGTAACATCCTTCTACTTCTTTGTAAAATCCACCACTACAATTTGATTTTCTTCATTTTAATAATAAAATGTTACCCATCAAATTTGTAAATTTTTATATCCCACTTGCCGACTTTGTTACCATTTTTATAAATACCTTGGAAAGTTACTTTTGAATAAATCTGAAATCCATCACTCAATTCAATCCACATTCCAACTTTAACTCCTGCATTGTACAATCCACCTCCGCTAAGATTTGATACTTTAAAATTTACATCTATTAAAATCTATATTGCCTTTAATCCCTAAACAAAATATCCCATCGACCGGCTTTCTTACCATTTTGATATTCACCATTATATGTGACTTACGAGTAATTACTAAATCCATCACTCAACTCAATCCATTTACCTTATTTTTCAGCTAATTAATTATATAATCCCCAACCACTAAAAATTTAATGTTTAAATATACATAATATTATTTTTATAGATATAATTCCATTTTCCTTGTTTTTAATCATTTAAGTAATATCCATTTTCACATATTTATGCTTTACTATATTTAAACAAAATAGGTAATATACCGTGAATAATTTTTAATAAATTCGCTCCATAAACCTTACTTTAATCCATTATCATAGTAACCGCCAACTTCTTTGTAAACTAAACCTGACCAAAATGCTCTCCATTTACCTGACTTTTTTTTAACTTTACCAAATTCACCTTCCATTTAAGATATTTTACCTAATCAATATTATGATATTGATCATGATGTTTTTAATTTTCTTAATATTATTCGCTTTTTTAATTAAGGATGATTTCTTACATTCTCAAAATTTTTCCATCATATGAATAATAGATTAAGTTATCTTAATTAAATGTTATTTGGAATTTAACTTTCACAAATCTAAGATGAATTTGATCCCAATTTCAAGTTCAAATTCTTAATTGCAATTTTACTATTGTGCTAAATCTTGCCTAATCAGATTATTTGATGTTTTAGAATTCATCTTTAAATTTTTTATTGATTTTATTTATATAATATTGGTTGATATAAATCATTATATGAATTAGAAATCTTAATTATATTTTCGAAACAATATCTAACAATACTGACATTTATTTAAAAATTATAAAATTTTTATAAAAATATAAAAGAACTTAAATACAATCTATTTTAAAATTAGAGTGCTATAAATCATAATTACTTTGATTATAATAAATTAATAGTTTTGCTCAAACCCAGGCATTAATAAATAACAAAAATAACAATTCTTTAAAAGCTACATAATTAATTTTTTTTCTAAAATTTGTTTGGATTTTATAGAATCTTTAGTCTAATGCAATAGAGCCTTAGCAGATCATTTAATTAAACCTGATAACATGATTTGAATTATTCTAATTTCTTCTACAGAGTTTTAGAAATTATTACATTAATCTTTCAAATTATTCATTCAATAATTGGTACCTATCATTAGCCTTGTATTATCAATCAATGGTGATTCAAATGCATTTTTTGGCCAGTGATATTTTATGTAAGCATCATCGCAACAAAATATCCGAGATATTACAATCTTTATTTATTTAATTTATAATGTTATTGGCACTATTGGACATTTCTGAGAGGCGCTAGGCAGTGCATTTATAAAATATTTTTTTATATCATATTTAAAATATCTGGTGATGATCTTATGTTCAGAAGACCCCAGACGCATTTATTATGTTTATGAATCATATAAATATTTATAAAAATATTTCATTTTTAATAATAATATAGAATGCTAATAAATATATTTTTTATTCAGTCACCATTATTTTAATATAAATAAAAAATAATGTTTTTTTCTTTCAGTAATTTATTTTTCGTTTCTCAAATAAGAGTAAATTATAATGCTCATCACTATTTCTTTATTTTCAAATTGAAATTACTTTTAATGATTTAATGGATGAAAAGTTTTTTCTAAAAATATACTAATTTTTTTTTGTTTAATTAACTTATTAAAGAATCAAAAATGGACATCTTAATTAAAATGGTTATTGAAATTCAAATTTTTCAAAAAATACTTCTAATGTTCAATTGTGCAAACTTTTAAATCCTTAAATGATAAATGAAAATTTATCAGCATTCTAATGATTTTAAATTATCAAAAAATTAAAATTATTTGATTATCAATACTTATAGTTTAATATTTCATCAGTAAAACTAGATTTATCCAATAATCCATTCTTAATAACAAAAAAATTTGACATAAATCATAACATTTCATTATGGCATAATTTTTTGGTTTAAAAATATGAAACTTAAATATTAGTGAAAATAATATTTTATGAAGAATTTTAAATATATCAATATTAATTTTAGAGCGAGATAATTTAATTTCAATTTGTTCAAATTAATTAATTTATGGTAATTTATTACAATGATAAAATTGTCTAAATGTTGAAATGTGAAGTTAGAATTTTTTAATTTTCAGAATAATTTATTCCTGAAAATAATTAATGTCATAATAATTGTTATTAATGTGATAGACCAACTAAATCAGATTGTTTATCATGTCATGAATCATAAAATAGATTTTTTGTAAAGAGCACAATCATGTATTTTTTCATATTTTACCTATGACTATGAAGATTAATGTTATAGTTTTTCATTATTAAAGTTAAATCTTAAAAAAACTGAATTAAAACATAAAAAATGTTAATTTGGATACTTGTAATATGACGAAAATTGTTGGAGATAGTATTTATATATGATTAAATAGACCTTCAAAACTTCTTAAAAATTTAGTTACCTGTACAGAATGTTTGATTAATCCAAAGATTGGATAAATTATGCATATTGTGAAAAGTATTATTTCTCTGATACAAATTACAGTCCTTTCTAATTAAAGAATGAAATTCAAGAATTTTATGTATTTGATGGTAGAGATTTAAATTTATGTGAAGAATGCCAAAATCCAGGCAATTTTTACAAAGATTATATTTCTACAAATGCATATTTTAAAAATTTTTGTTAACAAAATAATCGTAAGGAATAATTAGAATATTGCTATATAGATATTTTTCTAGACTGTTAAAAATATAAAATTTAAATATCAGGGCCTGTGTGCATCAAATACAGTAGTGAACTAATTTTAGAGTCTAATAATTCTATACACTTTTTTTATCTGTAATATTCAATCTTATCTGTGAAACTCCATTTTATCGAACTTTTCACAATACCTGTGAAATAGGTCCTATTTAAAATTGAGTTTATTGTTTTGATAATAATCGGTTAGATCCATCCAAAGGTACTATGTTAGTTTAATCTAAAATTATAAATGATAGTGACGAATAATTTGTGGTTGGATGTGCATAATGGAAAGGGTTTAGTTTTGACTTTACTATTGGAGATTATGTTTATTAAAATCCATCACTTTAATTTTGTCTCATATCTTATATTAATCCTTTAGGCTAAGAGATTTATACATTATCTTCAGTAAATGATTTCAATACAGCTCCTTCAACAACACATTGCCAACAATACATATATAATTGTGAAAAGTGTTATTAAACTTTTTAGAAAACCTTAAAATGTATTATTTGTGAGAATGGATATATTATATAACCCATTAATGGACTTTGGTCAAAAACATACTAAATTAAAAATAATATAAAAAAGAATATTTTTGTTTTTTTGAATAAAAATAAGCTTGGGTTTAATTAACTTAAGCATCCTCAATTACTTTTTGGTAGTCAAATAAAATGAATTCAATTACAGATTGGGGGTATTAATCTTTGCCCTTTAAAATGTATGGATGGATATGAATTATTCTAAAATGAGTGCATTTAATTTTGCCACTAAAATTGCTAAATATGTCAAAAAGTACATTATAAACTAATTAATTTTTTATTTGTTCATTGTGTTCTTTGAACTATTATAAATATGCTCATAGAACATCATATAATAGAAAATGTTTAATTTGTCCATCTTTATGTGAATTATGCTAATAAAGATCAATGTTCAAATAATTTAAAATAATTATTTTAGGAAATTAATTTGTATTTTTTAATTTCAGAAGAAAATACCATTTACACAACTTAATGTCTTAAAAGCATTTCATAATAAAATGTGAAAATTGGTGCAAAATTATAAATTGCTCAATTTTGTTATGATAATTTTTCTGTTTAACTATTTGAAAAATAACTAAATTATCTTTATTACTTTAGTATGCAATTTTTTGTAGATTAAAAACTATAGTATCACCAGAACCACTGCTACTAGTAGTTATAAATCCAAATATTTAACAAGGCTGAGCAGTTAATTTTATGACAATCTTAAATAAACAAAAGTAACCTTACAAAAGCTGCATACTTCAATTGATTTATAAATTTACATGAGATTTATTTCGTTATTTTAAATCCAAAAATAAAATGCAAAATAATCTAATTTAGTCCTTTTGTTATTAGTAAATACTTCAAGAATACAATTTTTGTAGTCTGAACTAAAATATGAACTAATCTCTGAAAACTCCTAAGTAATAATTTAATTTGAATATGTGCTGGATGCATATATATAGGTTGATTCTCCAGAACAAATTACACAGGGAATTAAGTTTAGATTTTAATGAAAAGAGCTTCCCATTTTTAATCATTTTAAACTTATAATCTATAAAGCATAGATAATTATCTGATTTCAGGACGAAATTAATATAAGTAATTTTATTAATCTGATATATAAGTGAAATCTTTTTAATTTAAAATTTTTTGATAGCCTATGTTTAAAGAGTATGAATTAATTTTATCAATTGGTTAAATATAATTAAAAGATTTACATAAATCACATATTACTGTATAATTCTAAATATTTCCAAAAAAAAGGTGTGATGGATTAATTTTAATATTTGCTAATCTTCAATTTTATAAACTTTTTCATTATCATAATTAATAGCTACTAATAAATTGCTTTCATAAATTCTAGTTACATTCTATAAAATCGATTAAATGAAATTTCCATTTTCTGCGCTATATATTATAAGAAGTTACTCAGTTATATCATTTTCATTGTAATGTGTAATAAACATAAATTCATAACTCAAAAAAGGATACTGTATTAACTTATATGAATTAGTGTTGATATAAATTATTTCTACCTCAAATTTGATTTTGTTTTAAGATATAATACTCAATTAGAGGAGAGAATATTATGAAGCAGCTTTATTCAACTATAAATACAATCTATAATTTATATTACCCATTGAAATCATAAAATCTAATTAAATCATTAATATTTCTCCATTTGTTTTTATTAATCCTTTAAAAAGTGTCTATTAAACAGTTAAGGCCCAAAAAAAATTTGAATACAATCCAGATTCAGATTGAGCAATATAATTACTACCTATTCGTATTGATTAATCTAATATTATTCATAAAATTTACTAAAATTCAAGTTCCCAAATTGTTATATTGATTAATCAATTTTTAAATTGAATTAGTTAGAACTTTGAATTGAATAATATGGGGAAACAATCTCTTAAGTATAATCATTCAAATAAATTGTATTGGAGTTGTTGGCTTCTAATGGAAAATTATATCTCTAATCTTCTAAGATAATTCTACATATGGCATAATTTTTCAAAAATGCAAAAAGAATCTAAAATATTAAAATCTTCATAAAGTTTACTAAATATCTTTATAATCAAAATTGTATTTGAAATAAATATTTTGGGTAATATGATTTTAAATAATGTAGTTAGGACAAGAAAAAGGGAATAATTAAGTTTGGATATTTAAATTAAGAAAAAAGAGAAACAATTATTTTAAGTTTTTCAAATCTTAAAAAGTTTCCTAATTTCAATTAACATATCTAAATTTGATTAGAGAGGTCATAAAATTTTATCTTAGAAATTATGTAATTATTGCACTTTAAGTATATAGCTGTTCAGTCTTAATCAAAAATAGACTTACCTAATCCATATAATTTCTTTAAGTTACTGTTTTATTTTAAAAAAATTCTCCTAAAAATATCACAAGATTATGCTGATATAGAAGCAAAGGTTAATAGAAGTTTAGTCTATTTTGATGTAATTCCGATATTTTTTCAAATATTAATATCAAGACCATTTTTAATCATAAATCAATTAAATCTAATTACTTAGCTTCTAAAAGTTAAAAAGCTCATAATTGTTTTTTATTAAATATTAAACTGCTGAAATGTGTGATATATATTGAAACTATAATTTTAATGCTGCTAACTTTTGATTATTATAGTTATTATTATTAAGAAAATATTAGCATCAATTTAATTATAGATATAATCATTAAGCTTATTCAAGCCATTTATTTTGATTCTAATTATAATTAGGAAAATATTTAAATATTAAAGTTTAACCTATTAATTATTGAATTACAATTTCCCAATATAGATGTCTGACTAAACTTATTTATTTTGTATATTATTCTAAAACTTATTATAATTTGTTAATAAAAATTAGTAAGTTCTATTTCTAAAAAATTTCTCCTTTTTTTATAATCTTTAAAAATTTAAATACACAAAAAACTATTTTTAAATAGAAATAGTTACAATGGAATATGGAAAACTACTCTTGGGATTTAAATTTTTTCAAGTAGAAATTTGATTTCGATCTCATCAGCATTTTTTAAAGAAAATAAATAATGTTAAATTTTATTCAATAATTTTTACAATTATTTTATAAATAACTATTAAGAATATTCACTCCTAACAAAAAATGCTTCAACCCACTTATTTTAGCAATTTCTATAATTGTCAATAATATAATTAATTTTTTTTTTAAAGTATAGTTACTATATTAATTAAAATTAAATTTCAAAATGTTTTGTATCTTTTTTATAATCTATTCTTTTTATCAATCTCTTTGTCAGTAAGTTTAAGACTCTTTCTTGAATTTAATTGTAAAATAATTGATCCTTTGGTCTTGATAATTACTCTTGCTTCTTTTATTAAATAGACCTAATTTATAATATAAAATTTTTTCTATAAAATTAATTATTTATTAATTTCTTTCTTTATTTTTCTTAATAAAGCCAAAAATATGGAATTTTATTAGAGTATATAAATCTTTGCTTAATTCTTTCAAAGTCTGATCCAATTTATTTAAAATAATTCAAAAATTCAAATATAATAATCAATTAAATAATTATAGATTTTTCATTTAAATTGTTTATTTTTAACAATTGCCAGATCTTATTTTGTTCTTTAATATATATTTTAAGAGTGAGTATATTCAAAATTTGAATTATAATTTTTCGATATATATGAAAATTAATTTAAAAAAAGAATTCGTTTGTAATATAATCATAAAAATAAATTAAATGTT
The DNA here is from genome assembly GCA_905182985.1 of Paramecium sonneborni. Lineage (NCBI taxonomy): Eukaryota > Ciliophora > Oligohymenophorea > Peniculida > Parameciidae > Paramecium > Paramecium sonneborni. The sequence continues at coordinate 528,023 of CAJJDN010000053.1, forward strand.
CAAATATTGCTAATTTGATTGTTAATATAAGTTTCCATTTTCTCTTTTATACAAAATATTTAGGCAATTTAAGATTCTTTAATTAATCCGTAATTCCTGATTGGAAATTAAATGAAAATATTGGAAAACTTTTCCATAAAGTATCTAATTTTTAGTGGTATATTAGATTTTAAAAAATTAACTCTTACTTGTTGATAAAATTTATTAAAGTATTTATGAGTGTGCAAAAAGTTGGGATTTCTATTTTTATTTAAAAACAAATTATTGAGTTCATTTAAGAGGTTATTCCCTTCATTAATGATTTAAGTTTAATTGAGGGTTTATGCTGTTTATAAGATATTGTATTTTTCTTTTTTTTCATTTATCAATTATTTAATGTTAATTTAATTTAACCAATTTTAGAAGTTAGATACTGATTTTAATTTATATTCTTCTTCATCTAAAATTATAGAACCACTTTATTGTAGCTGAAGAATACTCATCAAACATGATATGCTAAATCTAATAATAAATTTATTGGATATTAGTATTTCATCATGTAAAGTTTAATCTTACTTTTAGAATTCTTCAAACATGAGAAAAACCTTAAATGATAAAGTTTGAAGAGAAATAATATATTAATATATTTCTGTCTTAACATTTTCAGAAGAAGAAGAAGGTTATTAAATTGGACAATATAATTTTTATCCTAAAAGCTATTGATTTTTCGATTATACAAATGGATCTTAAATGATTGAGTTAGGATGTTTTAATTTAATTTCATCAAAAATTTAATGAGCTTGTAATTATTCCCAATTAATTCTTTTTGTAGGCTCATACACAATCATTTGATTAATAAGTTCAGAGAATAAAGGATTCTAATTTAAACATCATAATACCTAATGATTTGGACATATAAATGGTTGATATTTTAAAGACTAGTGATATTGAAGAAGCTCCCCTCTGGCTCTAATATTTTTAATCATTCTTTGAAAGACCATTTAATGTAAAATCACTCCTAACTATAGATTAATAATTAAATAATACTGAAAAGATATCACATTAATAATCATAAGACTTTTATCCTTAGAAGATTTCTGGAGCTGCATATAATGGAGTTCCAGCCATTGTTGAAGTAAGATTTTACCCTATAATCTTACCAACTCCAAAATCTATGATCTATTGAAGTTTAATAATTATACTTTGACAACATGTTTCCCTTTATTATTCAGCTTCAATAAAATATTATCTGGTTTTAAATCTCTATGAAGTATTCCAAGTTACTTAAGAAAACAATAACCTTCTACAATTTAGTATAATATTTTAATTATCTATTTATTTGATAGTAACTGTCCATTTTTTTAAATTTGCTCTAAATAAATTCGTAGACTCATATCACACTTTTCCATAATTAAATAGGTAAAATCATTCTTTACTATAATTTCAGAAATTTTGATCACATTTTCATGTTATTTATCTTTGATTTAAGTAAAAATTTAAATTTCTCTTGAGGTTCCAAAAGACTTATTTTAAATAATCTTGCAAACTAATTCATGTTTATTTTTTAAATCATATGCATGATAAGCTACTCCTTATGCTCCTGAACCAATAGGTTTATTTAGGTCTACAAAATATATTTCCTTTAAAATAACAAAATTTTGAGTAAAGCTTTTTTCTAACTAATCCCAAGATAATCTATTATTTGGGTTATAAACAATCATTTTTTCTATTAAATTAAAAATACTTTTTGGATAATTAGGATTGTTTGGATATTAAAAACCATATAGTTTAAGATTTTCATGAAATTTTTTGAGATCTTTAGAGTTATATATTTTTTCTGGTCTTTCTCCATTATAGCACATCATGAAAAGAATTATCCCAAGCTTGTAAATTATATGTAATCACTCTTACAGAATAGATAAAACATGAATCATTAAATCTTAATTAATTTTGGTCTTTATTGAATTCTTCTGGAGCAATATAGAATGGAATTTCAGTAGGAGAATCCATTTATTCATATTCATTAACAGATCTTGAACTAAAATTCGATATCTATTAATTATAAAATACTTACTTTTAAAATTATTCTATTTGGAATTTTCTAAATTAAGATACTCTTTGGTGATAAATCTCTCAATATGATTTTTTGGTTTCTCAAACATTGATATCCTTTCACTATCTGACTACCATAATCACATATTTCATTAAAACTAAAACATTAAGTTTTATCTTTTTGTTGTAAAAAATATTCTAGGCTCATTTCAAATGGTTCGGTGTAAACAAAACAACTTGATTCATCTTCTTAAATATCATAAATCTTCAGAACATTAATGTGCTTTCCACAAATGTTTTTAAATTTCTCCAATGTATTCTTTTCATATGCCCAATTCACACAGTTAGGATTTTTGTTTATTACTTTTTACTATTGTTATACTTCTTCTTCTTTGCGATTACATTTACTTATCTGCCTTTTATTTCCATTTAAAGCATCAATAAACAAGCATTCATATATTTAAGGTTTATTTGGCTATTTGTCTTAAATATCATTAGCAACCTATTATTTATTTCTTTTTAGAATTAGATAATTTTATTACCTTACAGAGGAATTGAATTTCTTTGATTGATTTTATTAACTTGAACAATTAATCCCCATTCTATTATTTTATTAAAAAAATTTATGATTCATTTTTTCTTCAAATAATATGAATTATAGAGTATTTAAAAAAAAAATAATCTTCATTACGAAGAATTTGATATTCATATATTTTTTAAGGTATAGAGAGGATAAAAAGAATACCATATCAATAGTTACAAAATTTAAACGCTAGATAACCAACCTTAAAGATAAAAACATAAAAATTGAGCCCATAGTTGTTTAGCTCCATTCAGAACTAAAAAATATTTATTTAGAGAATTTGAAAACACTATTAACCTTCTTATTTAAGTATCAGCCTAAATTAAATTATTTCTGGAAAATTAAGACATAATGTCTATAAAGATATTCAAAAATATTGAAAATTCAAACCTTATACTTATTGTTCTAGATGATTTCAAAAAAGAAATTAGTTAGAATGATTCGATCAACTTCATATTAAGCAATTTTTTCAATTAAAGTTATCACTCATACGTTTATAAATTAAAATATGAGCAGAAATACTAAAAAGGTAGAAATTTCAAAATAAAAATATTTTAGAAGAATTATACTAATTTTAAAAGTTTTCATAATGCTTAAATTTTTATAAATTAAAATTTAATTTGTCTAATTTTATCTTCAGTCAATTAGGTGGAAAAACAAAATCCAGATTGCTTAAATAAAGCTTTAAAAATTATCTATATTAACATTTCTTCTTTTTAAATTTATTTATGAGTACTATACTTTAATGTGAGTACAAAGCATTCTATTTATTCAACAACTTTATATTTCAATACAAATTCTTTTCAAACTGCCAATCCATTATTTATCAAAATTCCTTATCAAGGAAATATTGTTATTGCAATATCACGAGATTTTTTTTTTCTGTTATTTATTTCAATGAAAAGCCCATCTTAAAAACTATTTTATGCTCCATTTCATGTTTTTCAATTTAATAAATTATCTCTTTTCTATCTAAATTCATTTAAAGTCAAAAATATGATTAATTAAAGTTGGAGTACCTGATTTTTATCTTTTGCATTTCTCTATTGAGTGTGTTGATTTTTTTGGATGATTTTAGCCCAATATTTAATTTCCATCAAAATTTAATAATTTTGGGCTATCAGAACTTTAATTAGCTATCGATTTTCATTGAATTTCTATTTTTATTACAATTTATCTTGAACATTAAATCCAAATTATTAGGTATTTTGTAATTTTAATAATTATAAATGATAATTTATGAACAAATTGGTTTTAATAAATATAAATCATGCAATTTTGAGAATTTTTAACATCAATTTAGAGTCATAAAAAATTCTAATTTCTAATATCTAAAAATTTAGTTTATTGTTAAATAATTAATTTAATTTTGCATATATTTGAAGTATATTAATTTAATTATGATCTTTTGTTTAACATAAAATGAAAAAAATCAGCTTTATTTAGTTTGGATTTAGGAAATATATGATTGTACAAGTCTCTATTTATTTCCAATAAGATTATTGATTTCTCCTACATAAATTATAACATCAGTATGAAAAAATAATCAAATTTAACTGATAGATAGATAATTTATATAATATAAAGATAGTATTGAGAAAATAAGTTTTATAATTAATAACAATAAAGAAACATATTGTATTCTATATGATTTTTTTATTGTAATATAAATAAGATAAAGGGTAATATTTAATAATTTATTTCATAATACTCATGAAAATCCAATAAATTCCAAAATTTGAATGCCATTCATTTAAAGATTTTCTGAATTAGAAATGCTCTATTGTTATAAAAAAGGTCAAATTATTTAGCTTTGTATCAAACTATAAAATAAGTATCCTTAGTCTCAAAAAAGGCATTATTTGTCATTATCTTCTTTCAATTGTAATATATATCAAATTAAAAAAAAATATTCTTTAGTTATTATAAGCTAACATCATTCAGGAGTTATAGTTTTTTCAACTTAAATAGTTAAGCATTTTAGATTTTTTACATCACATTTTCATGATTATTTCACTCAATTTTACATTTCAAGGCAAGCTAGATTATAAAAGCTCATTAGCTATTAAAATTACAAAATAAAGTAAATTATTTAATAATAGATAAAAATAAATAAACTTTTTGATTATATTTTTTAACGCAACAAGAGAAAGACAATCACAAACAATTGATTTTCATATTATTAGATTTTAGATAAAAAGAAAAAATGAGGAATAAATTTAATAAATAATTTATTGTTTAAGGGAAAGTATTTATTTCAAAATATAAAATATTTCAATAAATCCTTCTCAACTAAGAAATTTTCTTCGATAATTACTCTTAATTCAATTTTTTTCTTAAATCCAATTTAGTTAAGCTAACAAATAATATCAATTTTAATATTAGTATTAATGAAGCTTTTTCTATTTAAATATACTTATCCAGAGTTTTAGAGTTAATACTCTAAATTAAATGCACAAATTTAATATACAAACAATTTTTATATGAATATTTATTTAATTTTAAATAAAACTTTCCAGATTGCTGAAAAACCTATTCTGCTTTTTAGCAAATCAAATCATAATCTAAAAAAATAATTTTTAAATTATACAATGAATAATTTATTAAAGTTTCTGAATATATTTGATAATGAAATATTTCATAATTGTTTCATATATTTCATTTTGTTATATCAAAACTAGTTCTTTCTTGTAGCAGGTATCAGATATGTACAAAAATAATATACTAAAATATAATATATTTATTTAAATTATTGATTTTTTTACATTTTATGTTTTGAAATGGAATGTTATAATTGAATTTAATGCTTTTGGATTTTTATTTCTCTAAAATAAATTAAATCCTTCATTATATAATATACATAAAAATAACTGGAATTCATCAATTCAATTCATAAATCTCATCCTTAATATTTTATTGAATATATTATCCTTAAAAATAAAGGACAGGATCAATAAAAAAGTAAAAAACTTTTTTAGGAGATAAAAATTTAATCTGATGAATAAATGAAACAGTGTTCACAAATTAAATTTTATGTTTTTAATTCCCAATATTAATTTTTTCCATTAACCTAAAATTTTTTGAAAATTTTATTATGAAATTTATTCTAAAAATAGATCAAAAATTTCTTGCAAGTCCAAAATACTAAATAAAATATAAAATACTAACCGAAATGTCTAATTATGAAAAAATTAAAAAGATTAAATGTTAAGCATATTTATACAAACATATATATTAATTAAAACTCATAATTTGCGCAATACATTACGTAATTAAGGAATTTTTATTGAAATTTTAATTATTTTCTATCATCATTTTATGTTTTTTCATTTTATGACGTTTGCTTAGTTTTCATTCATTATATTCCAAGTTTTAGCTGATTGGAAACTTATAGATTACAGTTTTTCGGAAGCGCAAATTTCCAATAATAATTGGAAGATGAAAGATAGTTGTTCAGGATCTGATACTTCATTCTAAAAATAAACTTGCAGTTAAAATTCCCTATAGTACGTAAAATTGACACATGACGAACGATATTTAGAAAAATCCTTTAAATATAGGTGTTATTAAGTTTAAGTAATTTTTGATGCATTTTTTGAAGATGCAAATGATGAGTATTCATATTTGAAAGTCTAATACGATAGTAATCAAGGATCATAAAATGATTAAGAACTATATTCAAGAGTATACAGAGATGACAATTTATTATAAAATAGTGGCCGAATATGCGTTAGTGATTCAAGCAAATTCGATTAATAAACAATAGTCAGTACAAGTAGTGTTTCAAACACAAACGATTTTTAAATTAAAATTTGTTTTTAACCTAGGAGTGACAATATGGTGATAGGAATTAGAAATATGCTTGTTTATGTAAATACATGCTATCCAACTTGCTTAACTTGTAATGGACCTTCAGAAACATAATGTTTAACGTGTTTTAATAATCAAAGTGTATCAGGTGGTAAATGTTAATGTATATCTGATTAATAATTTTCTGAAATTAATATTGGTTGTAGATAAGAATGTGATAGGGATTATTCATTAGCTCGTTTTGATAAAATTTGTGTATATGATGCTCGCATAAAACGAAATTTATCATTATTTTAAAATTCAGATGTTCCTCAATCAAATTAAAGATATGCTCCTTTAATATTTATTAAAGATGAATTTCATCTTAAGAATACTGATTTAGTTTATGAAAATTGTAATGGAATCAGTTTTATAGGAAAACTTTAATTTAGTGAAGGAATGCTTTTGTAAATGAGCTTTGAGTAAGGAGTTAAATTTTTAAGAATTCGTATAACTTTATATTTGTTTAAATTTTAAGTTTAAAGTAAAATTATGATCCTTCAAAACAATCAAATATAATCTATTATTACAAAAGATTAATCAAATTTTTAGATTTAAAATTTATAAAAAATATTTGAATAGTTTGATAATTGTGATGATAATTATACTTTATTAAGAGTTGAAATGACATTTTAAATCTTTGACTCTAATCCTGCTATTTTGATTTAGGGATAACTTTAGGATGAAACTGAATTTTGGGGATTAAGAAATTTCACCGTTGACACAGGATTTTGTTAAGAAAATTGTTTGGTTTGCACTGATTTTTCTACTTGTGAATAGTGTAATACAACATTTAAATTATATAAAAATAAATGCGTATTATCCTGCCCCATTCACTCATCTGATTGTATAGACTATGAAGATTTTATTCCATGTAAAATTATTTAGTTATTTACTTTTTAGATTCTAGATATTTAGCCAAAGGATTTTATGACTTAAATATGACTTATCAGGAAATCATAAAATTTTATGATACTTTTACAGAATCTAATAGTTTATCATCATAATAAAAATTTTCTTTTTTAAATAATAAAATAGTATTAGGTGGCTTATTGGTTTGGAATGATGGCTTCTTTATTAAGTCATGGTCTATCTAGAAGCCTCATTATGCTGTTACTGTGTATTTTAATTTAACTTATGGAGATGATTACACTGGATCATTTTATTATAAAATAGGTTCAACTAGTGCATCATACTAAGGACCCTTTTCAAAACTTAGTGGAGGATAAAATTTAATAGGTCGTACAGGTAACGAAATTACACGTTTTTTTAATGTTAGTTTGACAAATTTTTAATCTAACAATCTCTATGTTGAATTTAAATGTGATGTATCAACTCCAAATATTACAAAAGAATTCTGTGCAATATCAGAATATTTTATAGTTGTTCATTATGTAATAATTATTAATTTACAATAGTGTCCTCCTTTTTGCTCCATCTGCACAAGTTTAAATGTTTGCTAAGATACAGGTTATACTAGCTCTATTTGTAGTAGTAATTAATATTTAGAATTCAATTCATTAACTTAGGATTACACTTGCATTAACTGTAATTAACCTGGATGTAGTACATGTACAAATGCAGAAATATGTACTTAATGTATTTCTAATTAATTTGTTTTATCAAATGGAATTTGTTTGTGCAATCCATTTACATTCTTATAAGGCAATAATTGTGTATCATGCAATAAATATTGTGAAAATTGCTATGGTAGTTCTAAATAAAATTGTCTTACTTGTGTTAAGGAATTTCACAGAGGAATTTAATTGAATTAATGTTTATGTTTGCCTGGATATTATGATGATGGAATAAATTTACCATGTTTTCCTATTTGTGGAGATTAATTAGTAGTAGAATAGGAAGATTGTGATGATGGAAATAATAATCCGTTTGATGGTTGCCATAATTGTAAATTTGCTTGCAATTTTGCATGTGATATTTGCTTCAATGGAAAATGTTATTAATGTAAAAGTGGATATGAAGTTTATAATAATGACTGTCGATCAATCTGTTAAGGAAAGGAACTTTCTTTGTATTAATAATGCCAAACAGAGTTAAAAAACTGTGTAAATTGTTAATATACTTGCTCTAAGAATTGTATAAATTGTGAATTTGGAATATGCATTGAATGTGATGAAGAGAAAGGATGGTACATTTAATTTGACGGTACATGCAATTCTATTTGCGGAGATGGAATAGTTACAAGTTTAACTGAGATGTGCGATGATGGAAATACAAATCCATCAGATGGGTGTAATTACTGTTAATATTCTTGTGATCTCTTTTGTCAAGTCTGTGTAAATTCTCTATGTATAAGCTGTTAAAATGGTTATTAATTAATATAAAATAAATGCATTCCTAATTGTTAAGATGGAAATTTAGTTTTTCCTGAATAATGCGAAGATGGTAATATAGTACCATATGATGGTTGCTTTAATTGTTAATTTTAATGTTCAAATAATTGTATAGATTGCTAATTTGGTATTTGTTACAAATGCAATGAATTAAATGGTTGGTACTTATAAGAAGATAGATCATGTAAAAGTGTTTGTGGAGACAATATACTAGTTCTTGAATGTGAAGAATGTGATAATAACAATGTAGATTCTTTTTGCGATCAATGTTAGTTGGTTTGTGATTAAAATTGCCAATAATGTTAAAGAGGATTATGTTTAGTTTGTATTCAAGGATATAAATGGGAATATATAACATAATAATGTGTAATAATGCAATAAGATAATATTTGTTTCGTTGGAAACAATCAATCATATGATGGATGTTATGAAAGTAAATTAAATTGCTAATAATCTTGTACTTTATGTAGTTTAGATGGATGTTTAGAATGTAATACAATTGGATGGCAATTAGATTAGTAATAAAAGGAATGTAAAACTGTATGTGGAGATGGGATAATTGTATTAAATTATGAAGAATGTGATGATTTAATAGATGAAAATTGTTTTTCATGTAAAAAAAAGTGTTAAAATTCTTGTTTATTCTGCTAAAATGGTGATTGTATGGGTTGTAAAAAAGGGTGGGTTTTATTTATAGATAAAAGATGTTATCCGATATCAGGAGATTCATATATAGTTGGAAATGAACAATGTGATGATAATAATTAAATAATGTTTGATGGTTGCTATCTATCATAAAATTAATGTTAGATATCATGTATCATATGTGAATTTGGAAAATGTATTTAATGTAATAATGGATATTATAATTTAAATGGTAAATGTCAAGAGATTTTGAATGATGGGTAAATAATGGGGAACGAACAATGTGATGATATGAATTTATTAGCCTAGGATGGTTGTTTTCATGGCTAATATGATTGTCCTGAATATTGTGAACATTGTCATCAAGGTTAATGTTTAAAATGCAGTAAAATCTCAAGTTAACTTGATAATCTTACTAATTAATGTCTATCATTTTGTGGAGATGGATATTTAGCAAATTAAGAATAATGTGATGATGAAAATAACATTCCATATGATGGTTGTTATGAATGTAAATTCTAATGTAATTAATTTTGTCAGATTTGTGAAAATGGTATATGTTTTGAATGTCAGTTAGGTTATTCTTTAAATAAATTAAAAAATATTTGTGATAGTGTTTGTGGAAATGGTATTATTACACATAATGAAGAATGCGATAATGGTGATTTATAATTATTAAATGAATGTTCAAATTGTAAACTTTAGTGTCAAGAATAATGTATTATTTGTGTTAATGGATAATGTCTTGAATGTATATAAGATGGCTGGTAATTAAATTTGATTGATATGAATTGTTAACCAATTTGTGGTGACCAAATAGTATTAGGTAATGAATAGTGTGATGATGGTAATGATAAAGAGAATGATGGTTGTGCTAATTGTTTTTTTAAATGTTAGGATGAATGTACTAAGTGTGAATTTGGAGAATGCAGAGAGTGTGGTTATGATGGTTGGGAACTAATTGTTAATGAATGTTTTCCTATATGTGGAGATTATTTAGTTTTAGGTAATGAAGAATGTGATGACGGAAATATGATTCGTTCAGATGGATGTTTTGAATGTAAATATTTATGTTAAGATTAATGTACTGATTGTGTAGGTGGTTATTGTAAAGCTTGTAACACTAGAGGTTGGGAACTTAATAAAAATAATGTTTGTGTTACTGTATGTGGAGATGGTATCGTTATTAATTTAAATGAATAATGTGATGATGGTAATGATATACCATTTGATGGTTGTTATTTATGTGAATTTTAATGTGAATAATTATGTACTTTATGTGAATAAGGAATATGTTATGAATGTAATTAATTAGGATGGATTATCAAAGATAATTAATGTACTCCTTATTGTGGTGATGGTCTTATTATTGGAAATGAATAATGTGATGATATGAATTCCATTGCAAATGATGGATGTTATGAATGTAAATTTATGTGTGATTAATATTGTATTGAATGTGAAGATGGAATTTGTAAAGAATGTCCTATTGGAATGCATCTTTTTGGATTATTCTGTTAATCAAAATGTGGAGATGGATATCATCTTTAAATGTTTGAATAATGCGATGATGGAAATAATGAAAATGGAGATGGATGTAATTCATAATGTGTTATTGAATAAGATTGGGTATGTATTAGTTATTTAAACACATTCTCACTTTGCTCATTTGAAAAAAGACCAGATTTCTCTTTAATCGATCTTAAATCTAATCCTGATGGCGTTCTCAATATCTAAATTGCATTTAATTAAAAAGTTAAATTCTCGCCACATATAAGGAATAATTTAAGTGAATATATTCAAACTAGAATCATTGGCCTTGAATATCAGGATTATAATATTTATATGACTACTGAAGTTATAATCTCTTATGATCAAGTTTCCTAATTAAATCTTTAGTTTGGAGTTACATTCCTCAAATCTATTGAACATCCTATTTTTTAAATAAAATTTCTAAATGATTCTATCCTATCTGAATTCAACTAAACACTTATCAAGAATGAAGATACTATTAAATTATAAACTCCTCTAATTTTAACATCTTCACAAGTACTTATTGCTTAATAAACTTAAAAATTTAATTAAGCTGTAATAATATCACTAGGCAGCATATCTACAATTTGCTTATTGACTGGTTAATAAGAAATTTTTTGGAATCTTATGGATTAATTGTAATACTTATCATACATCAAGTACATTAATATATAATTTTCGCCTAATTTAAATATCTTTTTTGATGTGTTTCAATTAATAACAGTCTCACCATTAATTTCTGCTTTAGGTTTCCAAAAATTTTTTGATGCTTTAGATGGTAATGGAAATTTTACTATAGAAACTACTAACAAATTTTTATTAGATGATATTAATGCATACTTCCTCCTGAATTTCGAGAGTTTTTTATTCTGCCTTATAACAACATACATGAGCTATTTTTCTGCAAAAATTGCTTATTATTTCCTCAATAAAATACAATAAAATTAAATTGATTGGATTGGTTTTAAATTTGGCAAAATTATAATAAGTTTTAGGAAAAAATTGAAAATTTAAATAAAAGAATTCTACTATAATGCTATTTTAAGATTACTTCTCTCAAATTCTTATGATATATGTTTTGCTTGTGCAATTTAAGTGTGGTATTACCCAAAAGATAATAATAATATTTACATACTAATCAATTATTACTTTTCATGTCTATTTTATATAGATATATTTTAGTTATCCTATTTTTAATGAATATTTCTACTATTTTCTCAAAATAGACTTCACTTAGAAATCGCTCCAAGTATCAAGAAATATTTGAAGGAATTAATAATAGCAATAAAACTTGGACAATCTAATATAATTCTGTTTAGATGATTAAGAAACTTATTTTTATTTCTTTTATCGTATTTTTATAAGACAATGGATTAATTCAAACTTTAATAATTTCTTTTTTCTAATCATTATTTTTCATACACATTATTCTCAATAGACCATTAAATAATTATAATGAGTATGTTAAAATAATATTTACAGAATCATTAATAATTTTTAATCTAATTTCATTTATATTATATTATTACAGAATTGAATTGGAATTAACATCAGAAAATTTAATAAATTTAGGATGGTTACATATTGCTACCTTTTCTTTGATCTTTATAGCCACTTTTCTAATTGATATCACATAGTAAATTAAAAAATTAATAAAATTATTTCAAAATGCTAGAAACAAACAAGAATCACTAGAGCCAATATTTTACTGAAAAGTCATTTGAATATGTATAATTTTAAAACATTATAATATTTTAACATTTTTAACTTTTTAAAATTAGATGAACTATATTTTCAAAGAACGAATAATAATTCTTACTTTTCGAGAAGATTTAAATTCAAATTTAATCTTTATCTAATTAAACATGATCATCAATATCAAATTATAAATCAAATATAATTTTAATCAAATAAAAAACTTAAAATTCTTATGAGCTTTGTAAGTTTGATAATCTCTTTATAAAAAATACATAATTCTTCAATTGATAACAATAAAAATCATATATAGCTATATCTAAACATTATAATTCTTTACTGTTGATACTCCTTCAAAGGCATATGAGATGTCTCAATTTAATTATTTATCAATTTTCTTTCTCCATTTCAATTTATATGTATGAAATTTATTTATTAAAGTTTCAAATTATTTATCAAGCCTCTTATTGAATTTTATTTTAAATCATTTAAGCTGATCTTGTCTAGATTATTCTAATGGAGAGTCTCTCACTCTAAAAAAACCCTTTTTTTGAAGATTTTTGGCTGATTTTTGTATTAAATTTCATTTCCTTCCACATTTTAGGCATCAGTTTCGTCAATTTGTGCTCCTCTTTGAAAAATCAACTAACTGAGTTGTTTCATTATGTTCTGAACTCAAAAGTTCTTTTTCTGTTCTTGATTAAATTCAACTTAAAATTTTCAATCATATTAATTATATTTAATTTCAATCAAGTAGTTTATTAAATTAATTCATTAAAACACTAAAAAATTAAAATCCACTATTTTAATAATTAAGATTGATATGAAAAATGTCCAATTAGTATTTGCAAAAAATAAAAATAGCCTGATGAATATTATCTTAATTTAATTAAAGTCATAATACTAATAAAAAAATAATTATAACTATTTTTTAAAATATCATTAATTAAATGAAGTTGAAGATTTTTCATATTTAAGGGTTTTAATTATATTTGTTATCATTAGCTTTTTAAAAGTTGTAAAACAAGGATTTTTAGTTATTCTCAATATTATTCATTAATGGCTTAGAGTTTATTCTTTCTGAAAGTAATTAGCTTGAATTTAAGGCTACTTCACTTTGGAGACTTTTAATCTATGGTGAAATAATTAAATTTTATTATTGTTCCAATCCCTTTAAATTAATTTGATGAATAGTTGGAACTTTTTCATTAAGCCTATTAATTCATATTTATATTACTTTTTAAATTGTAAAATTCTTTTGGCTTTAGGTAAAAGATAATCCCTTAATTAATTGTATTTTTTTCTGATTCTTAATTATTTTTATTTCCTCCCTTCTAAAAAATTATAAATTTTAGGATAATGTGAAATTAAATGAGGGAAATATGTTAAAATGGTTCCTGAAAATTTTTCAAATATTTTGTCTAGTTTTTAAAGATATGATAAAATAATTTGTATTAACATTTTTATAACATAAAAAGAATTTACGAAGCCTATGATAAAGTAAGAGGGCAAAATAATTTCATTTAAATTTTGTTATTACACAGTGTATATACAACCGGCCATAATAATTGATAAGGCACAAATGATTGTTGATTGGGTGTCTAATCTATTTAATTGTCCTGTAGTATATGGTTTATTAGAAGTTGTTAAAAAGCTATAACCATATAATATAAGAAAGACTATTGAAGCCTTAATTTATATATGATCATGATAATAAATGAGTACTATTATAATCGCTTCCTTTTAAATAATCTTAAGTGTTTCCCAATAATATGCATAAACTTTGTACTCATTATATAAATATCCCCATTTTTTCCTTATGATTATTTTATCTAATTGTTTTTTATTTTTAAAAAGACTATAAAATAAAAAACATGGAATAAAAAAGCCAATTATTATTAGTAGTGGAAGACAAAAAGTATAAATCCATTTTAAATGAAGTTCTGTATCATATCTATATGAGACATTCCCCTGAATCCAACACTCCTCAGAAATCTTTCTATAAGATAATAATGAAATAATTTCACCAACTAAATTTGGCTATAAATAAATAAATAAAAAAATAAAAGGCGTTGAAATATATGAAATTTCAAGCCTAATCAGTTTTACAGAAATAGCAATACCAAGGATAAGGAAAAAAGCAATTAAATAAAGGGATGCCATTATCAAACTCCAAATTATTTTAAAGTAAATGATTGAAATGCTAGAAAAATCTACTATAAAACAATCTAATGAGTATGCCATAGATCCAATAGGATTAGCAAAACTATCTAGAACAAGTAGAAAATGATAAGGTATTTCTAATTAAAATGTTGAAAGGGCTTAAATTATTTATAAATAATTTGTAAATATTTTAATTAAAATAGCAGGTGAAGCTTCTTTGATAATATAATGTACACCAAAAAATTTTAATCTTAACCCTCTAATAACATCTTTTAGCATTTCAACAGTGCTGGTAACTGAAATTAACACTGAAAATACAGTCCATAGACTAATTAATATTGAAACTAAGATATTCTAAGAAATTTAATCACAATTTCCACATTGAAAATTCTTAACTAATTGAAAATTAGCCATCTCCCCTTATATTATATAAATCACATTATTCACATAAAGCTCCAATATGTCCTAATTAACAAGATATATCCCCTGGTATCCATCCTCCTCTACAATTTTTAGGGAAATGATAACAAAATTCGATCACATCACTGTAATAATAGGCTCTCCAATAATTATGTCTTAATTCAATCATTTATGACCTAATTGAATTTATTTTTGAATCATCCTTAAAACTGCAAGTCACTGTTTCCAATTTGACAGAATATTAATTTTTATAAGCATCACAAACAACACATCCTCCTGATGTATAATTCAAAAATTCTCCAATTTAACATGGAAATGTTTAAATGTCAACAAATATTTTGTATTAATCTAAATTTTTTTCTACCAAGAAAGGAGGTTAATCATTATGTAATGGTATTGAAACATAATCACATTATAGATACAATCTTAAAACTAGATCTTTACTATAATTTGGATTGAAATAAATGATTAGATTATCTAAATTATAATCGCCACTTGATTAATTATAAGGAACATCATAAAATGATAGACTAAATTAAATATCCGACTATTCAGACTAAGCAGTGAAATTATAGACTATAGGAGATAGCTGACATGAAAAATTATTTAATCCTTTGATTTATTTTTAAAACTTATCCAAAACTATTATTCTTAATCTATACTCATATGAAATAGTTTCAAAATTTAAATTTACGTAATCAAAATATTAATAATTTGATATAGGCTATCCAGATGGTAATGTTAAATAAATTAATTTATTCGGAATCCCATAAGTTTAATAGGGATTGATTATTATTTATTCAATTATTTCAGTCTTAGAACTTATGAAGGTTTTTTTATTTAAAAAAGTTAATCCTCCATCTAATGATAATGTTAAAGACCTTGGTGTCTCTAAAACATCATTTCCATATAGAGTTGAATTATTATTAATTAAAATAACATCTAATTCTTTGGTTTGTTACAAATACTGAGAATTGATATGCAATCCTCCACCAATTTCTGCAAAATTAAATATTATATTAATTTCTAACATTAACAATTATTTCTCTTAAGAGTTAAAGTAGATGGCTCCTCCTTTTTGGGCAGAATTAAAATAAAATACACATTATCTAATTAATGTTTCAACATCTATTAAAAATAAAGAACCTCCTAATATTGCTGAGTTATTTTTAAATTAACTTTTGACTATAAGTAACTACTTATTCATCTGGCTTTCTAATGAATCATAATTAATATCTCTTAATAAACGATTATTTATATATAACTAATTTGAATTAATTGGTACATCAATAGAACTTATAATAGATATACATCCAGTATTTCCACATTTACAATTTTCAATCTAAATATATGAAAATATCATGTTAGATGTCTAACTTTATACAAAACCAAGGATTCTCAAAAGGCCAAACTAACTTGTTTCACAAATTGAATTTCGAAAACTTACATTATTAAATATTAATTTGTGTTGAGAATTTAATTAGTCAATTTCAAAGAGACTAAAATTAAATTTAATACTTGAAAATATTAAAATTTGATTGCAAAGTAGTTGATTTTATTTTCTCAAGGTAAATTCTTGATCATTTATATTTATATTATCATGTTAAGGTCTATCTGGACAAGATAATTAAGTTTCTAATGTTTGATTTAGTTTGCTACATATTCCTTACTAAACCTTTTTAAACTCGATAACATTGATAAGTTATAAATCTAAAATCCTTAAAAATCCAGGAAACTCTAGAATTAATAAACTAAAAATTACCTGATCTTAAATTCATTTTGAATAAAGGAGAATTTAGAATTGAGCTATTAATAACTTTAATGTTAGTGAAAAAAATATTATCGGCTTGTTCTAAATACAACAAAAACTGCATATAAGTTGAATAAAAATTACAATTTTGCAAAGTAAAATTAGAAAATTTAGCATATATTAATGGATTAGAATTTGCCATTTAATTAGCTTAAGTATTAGTTATTTGCTCTACCACAGAAAGATACATATAAAGTCCCTCCTGTGTTTAAATAAAAGTTATATTTTTAAATTTTATGAACGAAATTAAATTTTCAATTTTACTAGGGGAGTAAGAGAAAAATGAGTTTTTCAAAGAAAAGCAATCTTTAACTTTTAGATTGATTAACTCGATCTAATTCTAAATTTCTGAAGGAATAATATGGATACCTCCTCCCTCTTATTTTGCTAATGAAGTATCGATTGATAAATTAGCTATAGAAAATTTTAATTAAGACAAAGAGGCATCAATATATAGGCATCCTCCTTTAGAAAAGGAAGAATTCTACAGTTGAGCTTATGTGTTTTAAAAAAAAGAGTTTGAAATTTAAATTGTGCTCATGCCTTATGTAGAAATGAAGAATCCCCCTCCAAATAGTGAATTAGATTTATTAATACAAACATTATTGAATATTAGGTCTTAAATAATAAAATACCCATTTCCGCCATTTGATTTTATTGGGAATGCTGCATCAAAATCAAATAAACTTATATTTTATCTTGAGGGAAAAAGTAAGCTTTTAACAATGGATGTTAGATTTTTTATACTGTTATTAGCAAACTGT
The DNA here is from genome assembly GCA_905182985.1 of Paramecium sonneborni. NCBI lineage: Eukaryota > Ciliophora > Oligohymenophorea > Peniculida > Parameciidae > Paramecium > Paramecium sonneborni. The sequence goes on from CAJJDN010000053.1 coordinate 545,870, forward strand.
AAATTTTCTAAATGCAAAATCTTTGATTTAATATAAATTATTGAATCACTTGAATTTGTAACTCTGTTATTAAGAAATTAAGATTTTTATATTACAGTAAACCCTTATTATAGGGTTATAAATATTGTACTCGCTTGTTAGATCTTGAAAATATTAATTTAAATGATTATTTTCAAAATTTGAATTTGAAATGTTTATGTTGCATTATTAAGATGAAATTAAAGAGATCAAAGCGGCATTTTTATTAGCATCAATAATTATTAATAAGTTATCAAAAAAACTTGAGTTTTAAATTATTATCGACTCATTTATTTAAATATCCATGATGTCATACCCTTTGAAAATTATGAAAGGATTATTGAAACTTAAGCAATTAAAAATGTTAAATGATTCTATCTAGATAATTTAGTAATGACCAATATAAAGAATGAAATATAAATCCATAATAGCAAACTTTTATACACAATCTATAGAAGTATGCAAAGTTTTTGAAATATACTATTAATCTTATGATATTGCGAAATTTTTTATTGTCAAATTTTTAGAATTAAGAATGCTTATTTCTGGTAATCCATATCCTCTATAAATTTCAATATTGTTTAAAATACAGATTTAGCATTCAATATAAATTATGGTTTAATAATACGATATTTAATTCTGCTACAATTTTTTTGTTAGACTATTATTAGATAACAATAAATTTTCTACAAAAAGGTAAAAACGAGTTGTTTCTTCATATTATTTAATTAGTATGATTTATTAAGGATTATCAAATTTATTATTAAGAAATTAACAAGACTTTATTAAAATTTCTGATGCATTAATCAAAATTTATTGTTATTTGATATAATCTACATTGTTTGTAATCAAATGACTATTAAGAAGGAAACTATTATTAAAAATTAAATTTTTAATTCTAATGATATTTGATGAATAAAATCTAGAGCTATTTAAAAACAAGCAATTATTTAATTCAACTAATTCCAATTAAGTTAATTTCCCGCATGATGATTAAAAAAAATTTGATTTTGTTATCATTTATAGATTTTTTAACTGTAAATGATTCATAAAAATAATTCCTGTAGTAAAATTTAAGAGACTATTACAGAAAATGAAATTAGATTAAATAAATTTACTGTTAATTAATTCAATTTAAGAAAAGTTTGAATGATAATTTAAATCTTTTACATTGGCAATAAAGTTAAATAATGTTGAGTTGAAAAAGTATGAATTTCTGATAGTTATATTTTTCAAATTTAGATGATTCCTATCAACATTTAGTGATGCAACAAATTAAAATAAATTTGATGAGAAAATATGAACATTTTCGAAAACTAAATTGTTAATATATAGTGAATATGGAATATTCGAATTAATTTAAAGAGTGTAGTTTCTGTTTGAACCATTTTGAGTAACAAATATACAGTTTATCAATTATAAGACTAAAGTTGATTTTAAATTATTTAAATTGATGATAGTGTGATCGACAGAGGAAAATATACTTTGACCAAAATTAAATTGAATATTTTGAAATGTCACTGATGTGTAATTACTCAAATTAACTTATGATTGAATTTTTAATTTTGTATATTATTTTTCTCCTATAAAACTTATGTCAATTTATTATAAAGAAAACACATTTTACAATAAACTTGAGTGAATATCAAGTCTATCTTTTATTAGACATTCTTCTATATTACCTTAAAATAAAATGAATTAGTAATATACATATTTGACTGAAATTTGATTTAAATAATCGTAAAGTGATTGAGATTCAAATATATGAATGTATGAGCCTAAAAAAAATATATCTAGAGGGATATTATTCTTATTAAATTCTTAATAATCATTCGATTGAGATTATTTTTAATAGTAGTCTGAATAATCGCAAAACAGATTTTATTTAAAAATTATTTCGTTATAACATTTTAAATGTTAATTACAAGTTGTAATAG
>CAJJDN010000053.1:558362-574517 GCA_905182985.1 Paramecium sonneborni
ATAAAATGAGTTCACTTTAGTTTACGTGTTCACATATAATTAAAAAATAAATTTTTATTTTCAAATACGAATTTCAAACTTAATATTTGAATTCCATATAGTGTTATCTATTTTGTATTTAACAAAAGCATGAAATCTTTAAAAAATTTTCATGAAAAACAACTCAAATTAAGAATTAAGATCAGACAATCAATTTTGGAGGAATAGCTGTCTGATCGATATTTTTTATATCATTAGAATATAGCCCTAATTTTTAAGGAGATAGGCAGAATTTTATACAAATTCCAATTCAATTTCAAAGAAAATGTACTTCAATTTTTAGTCAATACAAAATATTACAATTAATGAATTAGATGCAGTTATAATAGAAAAATTCATTCTCCATACTTATCACAAGCCTAAATTGTCTGACATTTAAAAAACCAGATCTAAATACGATAAGTATTTTTAAAATAAAAAAATTTTTAATCATAGGTCAAAAAGAAGACAAGCTCAAGGAAGGGCTAAACCAAAATGGAAAAGATCCCTTTTCCAATTAAGCATTAGATCCTTTGTATCTATTTTACAATCGTAATAGGTTGAGAGTCACAGCAGGTTTGGCAAAGGAAAAAATATTTAGTTTTATTATCTGAAAGATAGACTGCATAATAGTCAAAAAAAAATAAATAAAATTTGAGGTTATAGACATCAAAATAAAATTACAAGGAATTAGGATGGCGGGTAAGATGTTTTATAAAGATGTAGAAGAACTCCCTAATCAAAATTTATCAGATGAACTTTAATAATTAAAATTATAAACTTTTCATAAATAACATAATGAATAGTAATTTGATAAAGAAAGGATAGTTAAACAAGCTAATGAATCATGGGATTACCAGCATAAAAAACCATATTTTATCGATGAAGAAGGATATAAAGATCACATCATTGTTCAATATATGGATTGGGATTTTAAACCATAAAGTGTAAAATTTCATTAAAAAAGAAATGCACCGAATGCTTGGATACTACTATAAAATAAAGAGCTGGAGAAGATTAATAAGAGAAACAATCTAAATAAATAGACTTAAAAAAAGAATAACATACAAGAGATAGAAATAAAATAATTAAACCAAAATTAGATCAATTTATAAAGGTTTAACAGGAGGATCTAGGGAAGGAATATAGGAAAAGTAATATTAAAGAAGAAACAACAATAAAGAAAGTATATCTCCAGTAAGAAATGTTGTTACACAAATCCAAGGAAATCATGAGGCAACGTAGAATTTTGGTGGTAGACACAATTATTATTGAAATAAAATAATTTAAGAGACAATTAGTAAAAAATTTTGTAATATCCGAGCAGAAGTTGATGAAAATGAAAGATATTTTTTATTAATTGACTTATAACCTTATATAAATAATAAACTAATATTTATTCAGCTTTCATATAAACTTCTATTATAATTTTATTGAAGCATTTTTATTATCTTAAATAACTGGACCTAGTTGACGATTACCGTTCTAAGAATAAAAATCAAGATAATAAAAGGATTTATATGTATGAGTTATTTCTAAAGCATATTGTTTTTCTTTTGAGAAGAAATTTGTTCTTAATATCATTCTCTTATTATTATAAAAAATTTTCAAGGGATGTTTTCAAATTTTAAGGTGCAAAATCTTTTTTGAGAATATTATTAAGATTTTCAATTTGATCACTTAACTAATAATTTCCTGTTTCAAACAACGTTAATTATTTTGGTTGTTTAACATCTCAAGAAAACAAAAAATATATTTATTTATTAAATAAATGATTAAAATTTATTAAATGTCTATTTATAATTTTGAATCAACTACTTTAGTTTTAATTCAGAAGATATCAATAATAATAGATACTTTGTCATTTCTTTTTTTTTAATGTTTATAATTTCTGTGGTTAGGTGTTTCATAATGATTACCAATTTCAATTAGTGGGTTGAAGCAAAACTATTGGTAGCCAAATACTATTTTAGTTTAAAGCTATTTTAAATGAAAGTTAATTAATAAATATCAGTATTTGTTTAATTGTATTTTATATATCAATATCATTAGTTGTGATAATAAATCAAAGTAATCCTCAAATTTATTCATCTAAGCTTTTTGATATTTAATATTCTTAAGACATGTATATATATCAAAGCTTTGAATAATCAAAACTCAAATTTAAAGTATTTCGAGTATATTATATAATTCATTTGATTCCACGATTTGCTTGGAAAATCGTTTCCAAAAAAATATAAACCTAAAGAAAGGGATATCTTTTTTTCGGATTATGTGGATATCTCCAGAATTGATACAATTCTGTCAATAAATATATCTTTAGAGACTAAAATAAGTTTAAGCTATAAATTCTCTCTGTAATTGTACTTCACTTTAGTTTCTTTTAAGTTAAACTACTGAACTTTCTTCTCATTCTTAAACTCAATCCAATATCAATAAATTTTAATAATTAAATTAATGTTTAAACCAAAAATGAGAGAAAATCAATAAGATTTTCATTGTTAGAACAAACATGACTCATCAATTCATCTAGTTGTACTTGATTAGAATTTAGATAAGAAAGAAAGACTTTTATGTAATGAATGTATGGAAAATTTCAAATCAGATGCTTAGACGATGGAATTTAAAAAAGTAAATTAAATTATTGAGGATATTATTGAGTAAAATATGAAAAGCTTTGAAAATATTTCCTAATAAACAGTTTAATAACTATAAACTTATATAAAAAGTTTATAAGAATTAAAAACATAATTCATTAAATTATTTGATACTTTAATTAAAATAGCTGAAGATTGGAGTGTAAATTTATTGGAATAAATATAATAATACAACTAATACAGCTTCTATGATGAATTAGATAGCTTTATTAAGAATAAGAATACTAATTATGTTTCTAATTTATCACTTATTAATAATATTAATAGATCCTGAATGACTAAAATATCTAATAACTTAAATTAATACCTTCAAAACAAAGATAAAGTTAGATTTAAGGAGATTAAGTCACAATTTATTAAAATTAGTTGTTCAAATTTCTCACAATTCGGTGAAATAAATAATTATTTAGAGCAAAATCAATCAATCATTTTATAAGAAGGTGAAATAAATTTCAAATTAATTGATTAATCGGTTAAATAAAGTGAGGCAGCATGTAATGCAATCGTTTTGATTCTTCTGGGTCAATTATATTATCAACCGAAAAGATTGATATTAAAGTATGGAGGTTTGCAAATGGAAAACTAGAATTAATAAAAATATTGAAAGGACATACTGATTGGATATAATGTTTAGTTTATAGTAAAAAATAAAACTCTTTTATTTCAGGTGCATAGGACAAGACAATAAGATGCTGAAAATAATTGGACTCATCTGATTGGATTAGTTAATAACCTTATGAATAACATAAAGATTATGCTTTGTGTATAATATTGAATTAAAATGAGGATTTACTATTCTCTGGAAGTAGTAATAAATCAATAAAAGTCTGGAAAGTTGATTTTAGTAAAAATATTTTAATATACATGTATTCATTAGATAAACATGAAAATGAAGTTGTGGCATTAAGTTTAAATTTGTCAGAAACAAAATTAGTATCTTGTGCAGATGGTAAGAGTTAAATTATAATTTGGAAAAGTAGAGAATAAGATAAGTTTGAATTTAAATATTTTGTTATAATGGATGAAATTTATAACATAAAAGGGATTTTAAATAATAAGATATTAAATTATTCTTTCAACCCCTTTATGTATAAATAATCAATTTAAGTTTTAAGTTTATTAAAGTGAATTAATTTATTTGGTTAACTCGTAAAAAAGAAATATATAAAATGTATATATTTGAGTTAAAAGAAGGAGTCTTTTAAGAAAATTAGGAGAAGACATTATAATTAATTATAAATAATTAGATAAAATGATTAATATCGTTTTCCAATAGTTTACAATAAGGAGAGAAATTTGATATTAGTCAGACATAAAACTTATATTTATATGATTAAAGAAATGAATGATGGGAAATTCAAAATAGTAGATAAATTGAATTGTGATATAATTGGTATTTTTGGAACTGTCACAAATAATGGACAATATTTGGTCTATTGTGATGATAAAGGAAAGGATATTCAACATATGAATTATGAAATAAATGAATAATAACAATATAATTATAATATAATTAATTTATAATTCTTTTTATATTTTTAAGTAATTTAAATCAGTTTTGATTGTATAAATTCAATAAATACAATATTAGATTAGAAGCTTCATCTATAATAAATGCAATCTAAATAGCTTTTATTCGTCTTCATTTTCATTCATTTTTTAGCTTCTTCATATACATTAGTACATTAGGAATCTATTTTGAAGCGCATATATAGAAATTGTGGGGTATAACATTTGTTTCTATAACTGTACAAGAATAATTAAAAATATAACCTTTACCAAATAATTAAAGGTTAATCTCTTTAAATTTTCATTTAATTTTCTTTTCTTACCATATACGATTCTAATCATTTTCCCCTTGAATTAATATAGTCTTGAATAAATCAATCTCTTATTATTAACAATTTATATTGATATACTTTAAATAATAAATTATTAGTTAATATTTATTAAATCGTCCATTTCCAATTTTCTAGATAGTTCAACATGATAATGCATTACAAATTCATTTAAATTTACAACTTTGATTATTATATAAACAAAATTATTCATAGATAAAGTTAGTAACGTTTATAAATTATACTTCCTTTAATTTTAGATTTATTCGAAAAACTTTTTTTAATTTCTGTTTCAATTCCTTATAATGTCCATTTATTAATAATTATCAATGATAATTGATTTCATGTTTGTATTATTTTATAAATTATAAAAGAAAAAGAATTGGTAATAGAGATGGCATGGATATCTATATTTAAAAACCTATGTAGAAAAAGAAATATAAAATATCTTATCTTAACTTTAGTGATAAAATGATTTGTTTAAGCACAACAAATATTTAGTGTCACAGCTATTTATAGAAAATAATTATATCTTATTTGCTAGCTTGATGATCTAAAAGAGAGGTTTTGAGTGTTTTGAAATTTAAATCGGAGTCATCTGATTAAAAGTAATGAGTATCAGAACTTATTCAAAGTTCATAAATTTTTTGTTCTAAAAAATCATATTATATTGAAAATATTTGCCATCGATATTTTAAGAGTTTGCTCTTTTATTTTTCTTAAAAATTTCTTTCTGCCAGTTTTTGAATAGCTATTATTTTTTGTTAATCAATTTAGATGATAATACCTATTGTAAGGCTGCTCCAATTGTCATTTTAAGCTATATTATGAACTATTTTTTTTCCAAGTTTAAAGTTTATATATTGATTTCATTAATTAAAATATTCATGTTTGAAGATGTAAAGCCAGAATCTGTTGCAAGCAATAAAAAGGTACTATAAAATTTCACAACCAATAATTATAAAAAATACAATAGTTTGGATTCAGATTAGTAAAAATATATTCAACAACAAATTTAATAAATTGCTTGGATGAATAATTAAATTATATATTTAGATGCATAAATGAAAATAAATACATTAAATAAAAGAATTCAAGTTAGGCTCATAGAAATGTCGTCTAAAAATATTAGACTCAGACCGTCATCCCTTATGAAGAAGAAGGTATTAAGGCTAATAATAACATGGGTTCAAGACAAAGCAGCATCTATGGATTTTGGAAAAATTCCAATAAAGTGTATCTTTAAGAATTTCTTGAATCCTAAAATTATGTATCAGGAGACAAACTTTATTTCTATGTGAATTTTTATTAAAATTATTATAAAGAATGCCGGACTTAATGAATAAAAACATATTAACATTGCGTGGAGGGGGCTGTGGATCTTCTTAAATAATGCCAACAAATCCAAGTCTAAAAGACAAAGATTAAGATATTGAAAATTTCATCACTAAATTCGATTTTTATGTTGAAAAAATTTGTGCAAAAGCCGCTGTTGCTGCTAATTAATCAGAATCGTAAGAAATAATGATAGCCATATAATGGTTCATTTTTTAAGAGGAAAATATCTACAAACTCAACAAAAATGCTGAAAAGGTCAAAAAATCATATAACTTGATCGAAGGAATCCGAAAATTATTGAAAAGCTGTTTAATTTATGTCCGAACAGATCCCTTTAAATGTTTTTATATCTTAAAGACAACAGCATCACTATCAAAAATCATATTTAGCTTCCATATTATAAATGATAAGAGATTTATGAAATGTGATTTATAAAAAGAATTTCTGGATATTTCTGATGAATTAAAATAATAAATGGAAATAGAAAAGAATGACTTGATTCAAATTTAAATGGAACTTTATCTTTTTTTAACAAAAACCTCTTTCGAGTTTGCTCCAAACAATAGTACCGAAAGGTAAGATATTATCAAAGGATGTTTAGGGGGTGTAATTGAATCAATAATAAAAATGAAACCTAGTGGTGAATTGCTTAAATCATTGTTTCAGTGTACCTGTCTACTTTACAAAATGTATTCAGTTGAGAAAAATAGAAAATAATATGAAGTTTATTATTAAATAGATCTGTTGTAATGGGAGATAATAAGTTATTTTTAAAATGAAGAAGAAAATCTAGAAGTAATTATTAAACAAATTCAGTCAATACATGATAATCTTGTGAAAAATTCATGTAATTGGAAAAATCACTTTTTGTGGATTTAAATGATTGCTCAGATCTTAATATATATTCCTCTAATAACAAAACATCAATTAAATCAGCTGACTAGCTCATCCAATTTTGAATTAAAATCAAGGTAAATTTGGAAGGAATATCAGAACAAAGGATTATTAGTCTAACTGAATCAAAACAGTGACTAGGCTATCATTATAATTAATAAACTAAAAAATAAAGAATTGTTAAAACTTGATAGACTAATAATTGAAGATTGTTTCAGAGAATGGGAAAATTTCGTTTACCTTAAAGACTTCTTATTGAATGAACATAATCCAAATATCCAATTTACATTTTCCTCTTATTTAAAATGTAAATTAGAAGTTGGAATCAAAGAAACTTTAAAAATTGAAAATATTTTGGGTGTTAGTCAAATCTAATAATTTTTTGATCTCATAATATCAAACAAATTAATAACTTAAATAAAAATAATAATGAAAAATTGGAAGCAATCAGTAAAAGTTATCGAAATTGTATGAAAAATGTAATGTGGTTTGATGAAAGTATAAAATAAACCATGTATAATTAAGAGATAATTAAGATGATTTAAAACTTCAAAGATTATATCCAAAACACTCAAAATATCTTAAAAATGATCAGCCTGAACTCAAAGAAATAAATTTGTCAATTCAATTAACTTGAATAGTAACATGAATTAAATAACTTTTTATAACTCAAATATTTGATGAAAGTATTAGAGTAAATTCTATAATCACAAATTTGAGAATGGAAAGATATTGATAAATATAAAAAATCATTAATTTAAAATGCTGAAACGGATGAAAAGGCATAAATTTAAAAGGAATTAACCAAACTACAACTAAAAAATTCATAGCTTGATGATTTGAAAAAGAAACTTTTGGCTTTACTAACAACTACTCTAAATTAAAATAACTTTTTGAATTCAGCTTCAAATTTAATTCTTTTGATTTCAAATTCTTGGAAACAATTAGAATTATTTGAAAAGCTAGAAATTTCTTCACTTCAAAAGAATAATAACATAATTTAATTTTTTGAGATATAAATGAATAATCTTTATATAGACTATGAAGAACTGAAGGATACTAATGAGCCAATGTAATTTCTTAAGAAAATCTTTCAAATCAAATATTACTTTGAGTCGCATTAAAATACTGATAATCTGTAAGAAATTTTTAAAGAACTATTTGATGATGTGAATTTAATAAAATATATTTAAGACTTAAGGTTCAAAAATCTAAAATTTTATTTGAAATTAGACACTATCAAAAAATATTTTTATGCCATATTAGCATTAACATAAACAAACCCAGAAGAATTAAAAAAACTATAATAATTTATAAAATTTGATCAGTTCCTTGTTTTGGTAATTAAAGATTACCCATAAAGAATAATTTGTTGTAACAGTGATATTGAAAAATTCATTCTTGCTGAATTGAAAAGCGTATAATTCACTGAATAAGACTATTAAAATAAGTTATCAAAGTAGAAAGGATTGATAGAATGCCTACAATTTCTTTTATCAATACAAGAATAAAAGATTTTTTAGGAAGAATTAGATTTAGAATTAATTTACAAGGAATTGGGAGAATTATTCACTGAAGAATCTCCTTCATATATATTTATGGTAACAATCATGGAAGGCCTGTCTATTGATAAATTATAATAAAATGTGAATGAGGAAAAATTTAATTTATAAGAATCGAGATTACAGTAAGAAAAATTTGAAAAATTCTTGATTGAATTGGGAAAAATAAAAGATTCAAGCAAATATTCTAATTTAGATTAGATTGAAATTGGGCATTTGAATTAATTAGCCATCCAAACAAATATGGTGATTGAAACACTGTAAAACTTTGAAATTTTAGATAAGGAATTTTTTTTAATGTTGATGAGTGAAGAGTTAACAATTTTATAAAGCTTATTATGCTAATATAAACTATAATCTGAGAATTATTAAAGAGCTATACTTTAATATAGATAAGAAATTAAGGAGAAAGATGAACAATTTTTCAATAACAAAATGAATTAAAATGAAGACATTTAATTGATTTCAAAAGTAGAAAAACAAAAAGAAAATAACTAAATTTAAGAAGATGATCATGCTGTTGTTGAGAAAGGTAATCAGAAATTTAAGTTTTGTATCAAAGAGAATGGCAGTACATACTTATTATTTATCATTAAAGTGGCAAAATTATAATTATAAAAAATTAAACAAGAGAAGGAGATTTTATGCAAATTACTTGAAGACTTTATTATTTTCTCTGATAAACTAAATCAAATTCAAAGATATCAGAAAGAAGTTTAAATTAAATTCTAATAAAAGTTTTAAGATCGATTTTAAGAACTTACTAAGAATTATTAGTAATCAACAACTACAAAACTAGATTTATAATAAAAGGAAGATGAAAATTTTAAGCTGTACTTTGAAAGAATCTCGTCTAATTTATCTAAAGAAACAACAGATACAGACATGGCTAATTTAAAAATGAATATTTCTGATTTTCTCAATTCTTTAAAGTCGTATTGTTAAGCAAAATTATCAGAACAAAAATATATTTCAAACACCATAATTGAATAAGAATTTATGCTTTAATAAATTAGAAAACTTTACTTATAAGATAATTAACTAGAAGAAAATGATGAAAAATCTAATCAACATTTAGGTGTATTTGATACTTTGAATTTAAAGTTTAAAGATTTTAACAATAATGAGGAATGGAAAATTAGATAGGGTCTAGCGTTTACTATCATTTAGATTTCATCAAATTGCTTTACAGATGCAATTATTTCGTTTTGCTAGAAAACTTTAATCTAATTTTGGGTTTCTGAAAAAGATTAAAGAGTAAGAAATTTATTAAAAAACGAAAATTTAATTAATTTGTAAATGTAGATTTTGAAGAAAGATTGGTAGAGTTAACATGATAAGATTGCAGGAGAAATGCAATAAATGTTAAAAAAAACCGATTAATTGCAAGAAGAAATTTCTCATGAAGCTAATCTGAACAAACGTGATCTATAGCTAAAAGAATTGGATGAAACAACTTAGTAATTAGATGAATACATAGGAAATATTAGTGAAATGGGTTAATAACTAAGATTGATAACTGACTTTGTTAATCATATCAGAAAAGGGTTATTAAGAGTTGAAGGAAAAATAAAAGAAACGAAAGAATAACTCAATAGCATAGGTAATGACATTAATATTTTTGAGAGGAAAATCTGTTGAATAACTACTTGAAATTAGAAAATGGATAGTATTGAAAGAAGCAGCATATAAAAATGTTAAATCCATCTATGTGCCATTATAAACTTTAGAAAAAGGGAAAAATGAATAAAGTAATTTGATGAATTTAGACTAATTTGATGAGGAAGGAGGAGAAGTAAATGAATTTTTATAATAAGAAAAAAAAGTAATGCTAATACATGGAATAGCTGGATCAGGTAAAAGTACAGCAGCTAATAAAATAGAAGAATATATTTGGAAATTACATGAAGCTAATAAAAAAATCGCCAATCAAGTACTCATACCTATTTATATTTCATTGCCTTCTTTAAAAAATCCAGTTTTTTAAGCTGTCGAGGAGACACTTCGTTAAGAAGATGATTATGGTTTTGATGATCAATAATTGAAAGAATGTAAAGAAAAATTGGAGAGGAAGAATTTAGATTATTATTAATTATGGACAGTTACGATGAGATGAAACTAGAGAATATTTAGAAAAATTGATACATTAATAATAAAGTTAAATAAAATTGGTCCGACCCGCTTGTTATTTTTACCACAAGAAGTGAAATTTTTACAAGTATTAATTATATGGATTGGTTTGCACCTGAAGAAGAAAACAAATTTAAAGAAATCTAGCTTCTAAGATTTGATAAGGAATAAACTAAGGAATATCTGACAAAATTTGCAATGTTAAGTGTTAAAATGTTGATATATGAAATATACGAATGGTAAATATAAATAAAAAAAGGAAGTATGGATATTAATAACTTCGAACTGTACTGGGGATAATTATAGTCATCATTTTTGAAATTTGATGCTTCAAAACTAAATCTTGAGCTCTTTTGAATTAAAAATAAATAGAAAGAATTCTAGTATTTCTTAAAGACAGTGAATTTTTTGTATTAAAAAATGAAGCTCTAAAAAGTCTTAGTATTAATTTATAAAAATTATGGAGCATTGAAAAGTATGAAAATATGATGAATTAGATAAATTTAAATAGATTGGTGGAAACTCCTTATATGGTGGAAATCATAGTTTAAGTTTTGCCTTAAATGATGGTTAAAGCGACTGAGATAACAAAAATGAAAGAAAACTTCATTAATAATTTCACGAAAATGCTTCACAATTTTTTGAAAAGCAAATATCTGATTTCACTCTATAAATGCTAATAAAAATTACATCAAATAAAATTAACTAATGAAATTGAAAAAGAATTTTAACAAGATTGTATTGGTAATTAGGGAGAAAAATTGCAAGTTACTCAAAATGATCTGGAAAACTTAGAAAAAATTGATTATCAATAGATTACTCTCAAATTTTGGAATAAAATGGAAGAGAATTCAATCCCTTTTCAACTTTAAATCTCTTAGTAATTGAGCGGATTAGATAAAATACTTTTAAGGATATTAGATCCTAATCATCTATTAAAAGATAATACATTTAACAAAGTGGAAATTTAAAATGACAATATAATTTCTTTAGTTTGTGATGTATTAAAAGAATACAACCTTACAAGCTTTGACTTTTATAATGAATTTATTAATTATTACTATTTGAAATAAATAGGAAAATAGAAAAACTTAGGAAAATCTATAAATATGGATCGCTTTTTACATGATATATAAAAATATTCAATTAAACTTGCAAACACAATGAGTAATAAATAATTGACTTAAATTTAATATAAATAATTAGGTTTATTATATAATGAAGGAGGAGAAGAGGAAAAATGGTTAGACGAATTTTTTATTGATGATGGCCAATATGGATCTTATAAGAAAGACATAAGAAGTTGCTCATTGGTTTAAAAAAAAGGTCCAAACTTTTCTTTTGTTCATAAGTCTATACAAGAGTTCTTAATTGCAGCTGATTTATATGAAGTGTTAATCTTAGCTAAAGATCTTAATGGAAAAGTATTTAGCTCTATGATGGATGAGTTTTTAAGAGAATAAAATGAAGATTAAGATTGTTTAGAAATGATCAAAAAGTTATTGAATAAGGAGTCGAACTATTAATCCTTATTTGTAAGATAATAATAATGTAATGATAACATTAAGTAAATTATGAATCTTATCAAAAAAATATAACGACATGCCTTTAATTTAATAAATTATTCTGCTGAAATGTATACAAAAACAAGAAAATATCTAATATAAAAAATATCTTCAGAAATTTAGATTATTGAATTTTTAAAATTCTTAGTTCTTCTTACAAAGATAGATCAAAAATTCATTTAAAGTGGTAGTAATTCACTAAATTTATTAGTTGAAATGAAAGTTGATCTCACTATGCAAAACTTTGAAAAAATTAAAATTAAAGATACATCATTATTTGGGGCTAATTTTGCAAAATGCAATTTAAGTGGATCCTAATTTGATAGTGTAAATATTAATGGAATTAATTTTAATGGTGCTTTATTGTTTAATTGTAAATGGAAAAATTTAAGAATAAATGAATAATTTTTGATGAATGGTCATAGTGATGATGTCTTATCAGTATGCTTCTCACCAGATCGAACAATTTTAGCTTCAGGTAGTGAAGATAATTCTATTCGTATATGGGATATTAAGAGTGGATAATAAAAAGCCAAATTGGATGGTCATAGTTAGCCTGTCTCATCAGTATGTTTCTCACCAGATGGAACTACTATAGCATCTGGTAGTTAAGATAAGTCTATTCGTTTATGGGATGTTAAGACTAGATGATAAAAAGCTTAATTAGATGGTCATAGTAATTCTGTCTACTCAGTATGTTTTTCACCAGATGGATTTAATTTAGCATCTGGGAGTTAAGATAAGTCAATTCGTTTATGGAATGCTAAGACTGGATAATAATAAACTTAATTAGATGGTCATACTAGTTATATATACTCAGTATGCTTCTCACCAGATGGAACTTCTTTAGCATCTGGAAGTATTGATAAATCTATTTGTTTATGGAATGTTAAGACTGGATAAAAATTGGAAAATTTAGACATGTTTTTTAAAAAAATTGCTAATTTTTCTGATTTTTTCTGCTCAAAAAGAATAATTAATATTAAGGAAAAAAAGATACTTCATTCAGAGTAATACTCTGATAAGCAACGATTTGCTTTAATAAAATGTTATGTTTTTTTTCGTAATTATTGTTATTTAAAAAATAATTTTTTAAAAATATTAACTAAATAATTAAGTGTAAAGTAGAATAGACCATATATTAATTCTTCCAAATTGTCATTTCCAATAGCATTCTAAATTTAAAGAACTAATAATCATTTCTTTTTGTAGAATTTTAATTTTAGTTAAAAATATCTTAATAATTTTATTTTTACATAATTTCCATCATCTATCTAGTCCACCAAATCACAAAATATTCTGAAAACTACTAAGATAGTAGATTTTGAGATTTAATTATAACCTTAGTATATTTGAAGAGGATACATCCTAAAATACTTAAAATACTTTATAGATAAATATCCATATCCAGACTTAGTAACTGTAAAATTATTTAATTTGTTTGAGAAGAATGGCTATTAACAAGTAGGTTCCTTGGTTATAAAGTGTTTAAAGAATTGGAATTTCAAAAGTTTTATTATATCTTTACATTCCTCCAATATTTATATATAAAACAAGTGAGGTAATTGGATAAGTTCTTGGTTCTTGTTTTAAATTCTCCAAAGCATTTCTCATTATCATCCCAGATTTCAAGCAATGATACAGGAATCTAGAGGAATAAAGGTTATTTTTAAGTTGATTGTGATAGGTAATTCATTATAAAATAATAATTTATTATCAATATTTAATCTGAAATAATACAAAGAAGCAATTGAAAACTTTGATAAAGCAATTTCACTGGATCCAAACGATCCAAACGCCTGGAAGAACAAAAGTTTATAAATAATTTATTAAGATAGATAATTCCTTATATAATTTTAAATAATTCAGAGAAGCAATTGACTCCTATGATAAAGCAATTAAATTAAATCTTAATATGCAGGAGTAACCATAAATTTATTTTAAAAGAACTTCATTATAAAATATAATCAAATAGATAAAAAGTAACAAAAATGCAGGAGTATATAGAAGCCTCTGAAGCCTATAAGCAGGTAATATAGTGAAGTGATTTAAAAACGTAAACGATAAATAAAAAACATAAAATAAGCATTAGAAAAAATCATAACAAATAATTATGGTAATATTGCCTCTAGTCAATATTTTTTTATTTTAATATTACACAAAGGCACTTATGTTTATTTAATCATCATTTTAATTTTTTGCGTATTGTCGCATATATTTTTTATATTTTATGTATATTAAATTATACAACCGATTCTTATTAAACTCAAAATAGTGTATTATCAATATATTAATTAAAAATAGCCTTTATAGTTTTATGAGTATTCAATATGATTTTTTTTTAATTTCCTACAGCTTTTCTTTTAATACAACTAAATAAAGTATTTTCAAAAAAATTAGACTTTGATCTCTTTAGTACTTTATCCTTTGCAGGTATTTTCTAACTTTATTTCATTAATATTATTTTTTTTGTTACAATATTAAAATTTTTAAAGTGATTATATTCGTTGCAAGCGAATGCATTCAAGTCAATAAAATGTTAAGTTCACATAATTTAACTCTCCTAACACATTGGGAATAAAGAGTATAATTTATCTATTAAACAATTAATAGAAGAAATAAGAAATTAATTAAATTAAATATTTTTCTTTTTTTAATGATATGAAAATGTATATGTCTTCAAGTGAAAATGAGCTTAAAAATCTTAAGGATTTAATAATTTCAAAATAACCATTAAATTGTTTCTATAAAAAGAATTATTAAATTTTTTTAGAATAAAAGAAGTAAAATAATTAGTCAGATTTTGCTAGTGAATTTGCTATGCTCTATTTGAAAATTTATCTAAATAATGAATATTAAAGAATTATTAAAAAAGAGTTTGAAATCTCAAAATATTATTAGAATGAAATTGTAATTAATTTCATTATTATCTATATAGAAAATTATTATAGCGTGGCTTTTTTTTTCTTTAATTTCAATATCTTTAATAACACTATGATAAGTACGGNTTAATATGCAGGAGTAACCATAAATTTATTTTAAAAGAACTTCATTATAAAATATAATCAAATAGATAAAAAGTAACAAAAATGCAGGAGTATATAGAAGCCTCTGAAGCCTATAAGCAGGTAATATAGTGAAGTGATTTAAAAACGTAAACGATAAATAAAAAACATAAAATAAGCATTAGAAAAAATCATAACAAATAATTATGGTAATATTGCCTCTAGTCAATATTTTTTTATTTTAATATTACACAAAGGCACTTATGTTTATTTAATCATCATTTTAATTTTTTGCGTATTGTCGCATATATTTTTTATATTTTATGTATATTAAATTATACAACCGATTCTTATTAAACTCAAAATAGTGTATTATCAATATATTAATTAAAAATAGCCTTTATAGTTTTATGAGTATTCAATATGATTTTTTTTTAATTTCCTACAGCTTTTCTTTTAATACAACTAAATAAAGTATTTTCAAAAAAATTAGACTTTGATCTCTTTAGTACTTTATCCTTTGCAGGTATTTTCTAACTTTATTTCATTAATATTATTTTTTTTGTTACAATATTAAAATTTTTAAAGTGATTATATTCGTTGCAAGCGAATGCATTCAAGTCAATAAAATGTTAAGTTCACATAATTTAACTCTCCTAACACATTGGGAATAAAGAGTATAATTTATCTATTAAACAATTAATAGAAGAAATAAGAAATTAATTAAATTAAATATTTTTCTTTTTTTAATGATATGAAAATGTATATGTCTTCAAGTGAAAATGAGCTTAAAAATCTTAAGGATTTAATAATTTCAAAATAACCATTAAATTGTTTCTATAAAAAGAATTATTAAATTTTTTTAGAATAAAAGAAGTAAAATAATTAGTCAGATTTTGCTAGTGAATTTGCTATGCTCTATTTGAAAATTTATCTAAATAATGAATATTAAAGAATTATTAAAAAAGAGTTTGAAATCTCAAAATATTATTAGAATGAAATTGTAATTAATTTCATTATTATCTATATAGAAAATTATTATAGCGTGGCTTTTTTTTTCTTTAATTTCAATATCTTTAATAACACTATGATAAGTACGGGTTTGGGTTTGGGGTTGGGTTTGGGGTTGGGGTTGGGGTTGGGGTTGG
>CAJJDN010000054.1:0-167003 GCA_905182985.1 Paramecium sonneborni
TTTGTTTGTTATTATTATTATTATTATTATTATTATTATTATTATTATTATTATTAAAACTTTTTAGCTATCATCTTTTTCTAAGAGATGAATCGAAGAAAGTTTCAATTGATAGAAAACCTTGTGTTTCTAATAAGGGATTGTAAAATTTTGATTAAACTTACTTTATATGTGTCTAATATATTTTTATAAAAGTGGGTTTATAAATTCTCTCTTTTTTTTGTCATATAAAATTTTAGATATTTTGAATTTCTGTATAAAGATTTAATTGTATTAGCATCAAATAAAATAATATTAAATATACTGTAACAACTATGATGGATGAGCAAGACTTCTTAGTAAGAGATCAATTAGTCAGTGATATTAAATCTATCAAGAAGACACTTAAAAGTTGGACTAAAGTGTTTACATAAATCATGGAATTACAAGTGTAGAATTCCAAATAGCAAAATCAGAATGTATCATCTTATTAATGTTGCATAGACTATTCTGATTCAGTAGATATTGTAATACTTCTCTAAGCCAAATAAGAAACCTCAATAAATGCCAATCTCTCCAATTCGAAGGATGGGACATAAAACTGAGCCAGATGATTTCTTTGTTAGAAAATAAGAAGATACAGAGATATATAATAATGAAAACCTTCAAAATGAACTGAACAATCCTAAAAAAGTAAAATTAATATTTATTTTAGATATCCATACTTAATTATTAAGGAACACCTTTTGATAGTGCTTACTAAAGCATCAATAGAGAAATGCAATAATATTATGAACCTGAAAATTAAGTTACAGAATAATCAGCAGATGTATTTAAGAATTACAACAAAATTGGTCAGTAGAATGTAAAAGCTTCTATTCAAATGGAAGGATACTCACTTCCTTATAGCACTAAAAATAACACTGAAAGAAAACAATTAATTTAACCCTGCACACTTTCATCAAAATAGCTGTAAATGTAAGAATCTAAAGAAAATATGAAAATTTCTAAATAACTTGAAATGAAAAAAATTAAAATTAAAGACCAAAGATTATCAACTGTTGTTGAAGAACCATCTGCCTTTATAACTAGTTCATAAGCAACTAAATGTATTTAGTCAATTTATTTTAGAGGTACTTCTTAGTATTGAAGGATCTTAAAATATTGCACAATCCTGTTAAAATAAAAATTCCATTGCAGGATTTGAATTCTAAATTCCTTTACAATCATCTATTTCTAAAACACCAAATAACAATACTAAACCCTAAAATTGTTTTGCAGATAATACCAGATCAGGCTCTAAATCTTTGTATTAAAATAACATTCCTTAGAATATTCAATTTATTAACAATTCTAATAATAAATAAAATCCAATTAAATATGAGTATCTTAGTTCAGTATTGATATTTATTTTTATTTAATTAGAGAGCAAAAAGTTATAGTGATTAAAATAGTAAAAGACATTAGAGTAAAAAATGTTTAGATTTAGAATTAATTGACAAATAATATGAAAATAGTTAAGAAATCCTGAAAAAGACAAACACTATGCGTAAAACATGATTTTTATGATTTTATCATATTGCAATACTAAATTCATTCTTCTGTTGACTTTTTCATTTCTAACATCTTTTATTTTGCTTCGATTTTAGTGTTATGTACTTATTATGTCATCAATGAAATAAAAATAGGAACCATAATCATTGATAAAGTAATTATAATTATGTATTGTAACTATGAGTAAATAAACAAAAAAAATTACATATCTTGTATCAAAAGAAAAGCTTATATCTTTAGCATAGTTATTATGAAATCCTTGTTGATCCAAATCATTATGCATACCATATCTTAAAGTACATCTTAACAATCCAATAAAGGTAAAAAAGAAATTATCATGATTAATCAATTTACCTTATAAGGTTAGAGACCAAGACATTGCGCAAATACTGATAATGTAAATTAAAACTAATAGTAAAAACCATGATTCTTTATTGAACTATATAATTATGTTATATTTTTACTCTAATCATAACTAGACCATAACATTTCAAATATGGACTCCAATTACCCAAAAATCTTACTATTGAAATCATCAAAAATAGCATTAAAACTGCTGAATAAATTCTAGAAAAAATTAATGGGGTAAATAGAGAAGTCGTGTCTTAAAATTAATCTGATTCTACATCCATTAGGTTTAATTAATCCTTATATTATGTTTCTACTGTTCTCTTAATCAGTAAACCAAATTAACACAAAATATCTAGATAAATCTTTATTATTACATATGATATCAAATATCAAAGGGATTCTAATGACAATAAAAATTACTTTTAGATTAATTATAAAATAGTCACTTAGAATCAACTCTTTTTATTACATATCTTTATGATCTTGTTCATTTATTTCCTTTCTTTTAGCTTACATTTTTTTTTTCTTTGTAACCAATTCTAAGTAAGATAAATAAAGGACAATTAAATGATTTTTTGTTCCAACTAAATATATCCCAAAAAAATCTAAAAATAAAAAAAATCTTATTACCAAAGAATGAAGAAACCAAAAGTACAATCGAACAATATAGCATTATATTCTTATATAGAGTTAATTAATCTGGTTCTTCGCTTAAATCGAATGCTTCAGATGAAATACTATTATAGTTCAGTAGATTCTAAAAATCAAAAATAATTAAACATCGTTAAATAAATATAAGGTTGTTATCATAACTTGAACTATTCTTGTAGTTGGACTATTAAAGTAATTTAAAATAAATTTTGATTGCTTAATATTATATTTTATCCACTGTTCATTCTCCAATCTTTCTAAACTTTCTAGAAAATTCTCTTTAGATGTTAAATCTAATTCCCAAACATAACCTCCATAATTTTGATTGTAAAATTTAGGGTTGTAATTGGTAAATGTAAAATCTTCATCGAGATCATCAGTAATAATATGATTGAAATCTAAGCAAGATTAATTCTTCTCAAGAAAAATCAATTTTTAATTTTCATTCAAAATGTGACAATTTTCAATTTTATCCTAAATATAAATTAATAATTACAATACCAACAAGAGTTTACACCAATAATGCAGACTTTAAAGGATAAGTTGGATTTTAATGTTTTTCATCTGGAATAGTTTATAGAATAAGATCAGAAATGTTTTTGACTGGATTGATAAATGATTTGGTTAAAGAAATTTATGAATTCATTGTGACCAGTAATTAACTATTAGTAAAAAATTTATTCTCATCAACTTCTATCACTGCAAATATAATCAACAATGATAGAAATATAATAGACTCCATAAGATACTTAAAGTTTGTGAGATAGTTTAAATATGATGACCAATTAATTTATTTTTGTGCTCTTTTAGTTGTTCTCAATTATTTAGTCATAAGATCATAAATACCGTCATTGTCAATTTCAGCATCTGTAAATTTAGTATTATCTTTAATTTTTTTCTATTTGATAATTTAAATACCAATTGTAGGTTAATAATTTTTAAGTAATTCATAAATCGAGGGATATAATTCATCAAGAATATTCATATCTAGTTATAATATATTTCCTAATTAATCTGTATAAAATATTTCCTTTTCTTCAGCCATGAAACATGATTTTACTATTGATTTTAATTCTTTGAATGTTTTGATATGATAAGGAATTCTAACTTCAAATTAAGATTCTCCTTATTTTAATGTAACATAATAACCATTTTCATTATTTATTTCTTCAATTTATTGATCTTCCTTTTCTTTTGTCAAATTTGGTTAATTCAAAACTAAATTACCGAATTATTGTTATTTTTTTGCAATTTCTTACTCTTAAATGCTTTCTAAGTATTCCTTCTTACTAGTATTTAAAAGAAAGAGTTGTAGTGTTTCAATAACATTTTTTTCTATCGTTTCATCAAGTCCTTAATTTTAGTCTGTTTATTTAGTGTTTTTTTATGAATGATTATGTTTATTAAAATCATCAATCTATTTTACAAGTTGTTCAAATTCCTGAATTTAAATTTTATTATTACTTTTTCTGCATGTCCAATTTCATCAAAATAAAAATCATTAAGTTTTTCTTCTTACTAATATTCTTGTTAAAGTATTTTCAACTCTTCTCTCAAAGAATCTCTTGACTTTTTAAATGGAGCCAATTTTTTGCTATTATATTGATTGCTGTTCATTAACAAATAAGAATTTTTTGGTAAAAATGAGATATTATAAAATCTGAATTGAATTCATATAAAATTTATAAGTATATAAATAGTAATCATATTATTGAGTCTAAGTACGATTTAAATGATTCTTAGCTTGCCATCAATTAAGATATATTCTGCTTTATCATACAAGACTTAATCTCTAAATTTACTTTGCTTAGAATGTGTTTATTGTTCTAAACTATCACTTGATATTCCTCTTATAAATCATGATATTCATCAAATAAATGTTTGTTATTACTTATATGATTCATGCATTTTTATAATAGCTTAAAAATATCTTCGTTTTCCTTTCTTTATTCATTTTTTTATTTCTTAATTAAAATTTATAAAGTATTCAAGCTTTTTTATTTAAGAACCTATATCTTTTAATTTGGTAATTCTGTCTCATTGTTTAGAGTTTTTTGCTGAGTAAATTAATTCATATTTTCATGAAGAAAAGTAGAAAATGTGTTTTCATTGAAAGAATACTTTGGTCTATGATTAGCCATTTTTGACGGTGGAGATTATGCTTAAGATTTAACCTAAGTTTTCTTATGCATCTTTATATACTCAATTAAATTCTTTATTTATGAGTTACGATGCAAACGAGCATCAATCTAACTAGATTTTAGAGTTTCAGAGTAATTTTCTAAAAATTCTAATTTAGAATTCACAAATTCCAGACTCACTATACTTAAGTTATCTAACATATTCTCTATATTTTTGACTAATTATTTATATTCTTCATCCAAACATTCACATTGTTTAAGGATTGACTACATTTATTTTAACGAACAAAAAAAATATTAATTATGACTAACATTATTGAGGAATCAATGATAATTAATAGACTTACTTCTCCATAAAAATTTAATACTCCAAATTAATCACCTTTGCGTTTAACACCAATACAACCTAAGACTCATAAATATTCAAGTAAACAAAACAGTAAAACCAATTTGCTTGACATTCATAATCATAAAAATGTAGAATAATAAGATTCAGATATTGTTGATAATCCTATGAGTAGCTAATTTGATTTAACACAAGAGGATGCTAAAGAAAATGAATTAGAACTTGATCTAAAATAAGTATAAACTGAAATTAATGACTAATAAACAATCTCCTATTAAAATCTAGATGAAATCTAACCTGAAAATTAAACATAATAGCCTCAATTACTTACTAATAAAAATGCAAATACTATACAAAATTAAATCTAAAAACATAAATAAATTATCTTAAAAAATACTTAAATTGCAACAAATACTATCTAAAATCAACATGAATAAAAACAATAATAATAAGTAAAATAGGAAGAATTTTCTTAAGAATAAAGCTAATCAAAACAACTTGAAAAATAAATGGTAGAAAACTTGAAAGAAATTTACTTATTTTACTCAAAATAAGCAATTACAACAAATAAATATTAAACCTTTGATAAATTGCAACAATTATCAAGCATTATGATTTTGTAAAAGTTTATGTTTTTTTGCAAAGATTTTTAACTAATAGACTTAGAAATTACTAAGGAACTCATATTAAAATTGGGAGGTAAAATAAATGAGTTAACCTTTAAGAAAAATTAGAATCAATTTAAATTCAATCATAAAAAAAATTTCATTGTTACTAAATTTAACTTAGTAGAAATCTATAAAAAAAATGCAAATTCACAAATGGAACTTTCAAATGAAAATTTTTAAATGGTTATCATTAAACTAGCTTAATTAATCTTTCCAGAGCAAAATGAACTTATGTATGAATATTTGAGCTTAAATAATCCAAAAGGATACAGATAGAAAATGCAAATTATAGGTAGGCCATTTTATTCTAAAGAATAACAGGAAATATTGACACAAGAAAAACTTTATGAAAGAAAAATTTATTTACCTTCAAAACCAAAAGTTAGAGTAGAAAGTGTAAAAAAAGAGAGACTATCCCTTGAAGTTGAATTTCCTAAGGTAAATTTAACTTCAAGATGCAAAAAAAAGTATAAACTGAATGAAACTCGAGATAAGGAGGGAAGTGGAATTAATTGGGATGATTTGGATGATTTATAATAGCATTTTGATCCAAAATAATTTATTTTAGAATAAGACTTAAGTGATAAGGAAGACGATTACTATTTATCTGAGTATTCTAAACATGGACAAAGCTTAAAAAAAAAAATATAAGATTAAATGATGAATTAAAAAGATCTATAAATTAAAATTCCTCAAATTTCTATTTATAGTAATATTCTTAGTTCCAATCATAAAATTGAGCATAAACTTACCAACAATATGTTAACTTCTGGAAATACTAGGCTTTCGAATAACAAATCTTTTGATTTGCAAGAAAATTCAAAAAGAAAGAAGTCAGTAGGTTAGTAGCCTTTAAAAATTGAATAAGCCAATCTAGAGAAATAAAATTAGATTTACAGAGCTTTTTTGAATTAGCAATCATATAGGGAAAAAATGGTTAATAAAAAAAAAATAATTTTGATTTGAATACTTAATTAATATATATAAATAAATAATAAGTTAAAACAATCCAATAAAGTATTTTCAACCCTTATTCAATTTTTAGAAAGGTATAATCACTCCAATATTAAATTATTTTTTAATTTTTATATTCTTAAGTACTTAACAAATTGAAATTAAATAATTAAAATACAAAAAGTAGAAAATACTATGAAAGAAGAATCATCTAAAAATAAGCGAGCCAAATAAAATGCTATATAAAATCATAAAGAAGAATCAATAAGAGAAATACTAGGATTTTACATAAATTAGGTTGATTTGAAATCATTTATGAAAAAAAAAAAGATTTTTGAGAAGGTAGGGGATTTGGTTGATAAACATTAAAATGAATTCTTGAATCCTGCAGAATTTCATGAAATTTAAGGAATTTATGAAGATTTTAATATTGGTGATTTAGCAATAGTATTTCCGAATCCTGATTATGAAGGTTATACTTAAAAGCCTGTAACATTTAATGAAGCTGCTAAGACTTTTGATGAGATTTTGACAGTTATGACAGAAGAAGTGACAAAAAATTAGTTAAAAAAAGAAAGAGATTCTTTCCTTCTAACTTATTTGACACTTGATGATTTAATTGATCATTAAAATGAAGGTTAAAGTAAAAAAAAAAAAAAATTAAAATAAAAATAAAATAAAGATTCTAAAAAATAGAATAAATCAAATAACAATCAAAATAATTCTAGCTAAGAATTAAAACCTTCGAAAGAGGAAAAACCAATAAAAATTGAAAAAAATTCATATGAAAAATATTTGGATTTTATGAGAATCTATCATAAGTAAAGAGAAGAAGAGTTAATGAATGAAAATGAAGGATTTGACTTAAAAAATGAAAAAGGATTTTTAGATGAGATAGGTGTAGGATAGTAAGGTTAACAAAATGTATCATAAAAAGTAATAGATCCAATAAAAGAATTAATGAAAGTTGACGTTAATGATGATAGATAGTTTAAAAAACTAAAGAAAAAATGGTCATAAGGTGGATATTTAATTAAAAAGATGTGTGAAGATGGAGTTGATTATGATTGGATTTCAAACAATGGAGCTCCAAAAGATATGATGACTCTAATTAGATTTACAATATTAGAAAAACTATCAAGAAATGGATATTTGCATTGTCGTTAATTTGTATCTGGAACTGGAGAACATATATATATAGTGATTAAATCAACTAAAGAAGTTATTTAAAGATAGGCTTAAAACATGAAGGTAACAAAACAAATAGAAATGGGATTTGCTGATTTGTATTCTTTAGAACCTGTTGATGCAAATTTTAGACCTTTACGTTTGAAGAATTATATAAAGTAAATTTTGGGTCCTAATTATGGTGATTTAAAAGAAGCTTTAGATTCGATTAAATCTAATGATAAATTACATTTTACAACGTTGAAAGAAATAGATGATTATTGTGAAAGTAATTACAAATAAGAAATTAAATAACTTAGAGATATTGAATTAAGAGCTGTTGTGATTAAGAAAGTAGAATAGGTTGAAGAATATCTGAAAGTTATAACAAAATAATTAAATATTGATTAATCTCATGAGAAAGTTGAATTGAATTCTGATTATTCAATAAGTGATGAGGAATGGTAAGTATATTACATATATTTGGATTTGTTATCTCATTTATTATATCTATTATAATAGCATTATTAAGAGGCAATGAAGGAGGAACATTTTTAATTTAGGGATAATTTACCATTTTTATATAGATTGATTTTTGGAAAAGCATTAAGAAAAGCAAATGAAATATGGTATTCAGCACATAAAAGCTGTTGGTCTGATTTGTTAGATGAAAAAATAATATTAAGAAACATATGGGATATGCTTGAGATGGAACCAGCAGCACCATACACATAATATTTTTAATTATAAAATGATTTTGGTAAATAAATGTGGAGGAAATATGAAATAAATGAATTAAAAGACAGATCAGAGTTTAATAATATGGAAAAGATTAAAATAACACATGCAATTATTTTAAAGTAAGTAAATATGTCAAAGATGTTATAAAATCTTATTGCAGTTGGATATTTTCCGATACATGATACATATGCATTATTTGGAGAAGAGAAAAAAGATAAATTTATGAAGAAATTAATTGAGTAGGAATTTATTACAGAAAAGACATTTGAAGGTAGTAAGAAATGCCTTTTAGATTTATATAAAGATTTATAATCTTATGCTGAATCAACTGATTTTGATTTTTAGAGTGTTAAATAAGATTTGAGAATCAATTTCAGATGTCCATGGTATATACCAGTACATCATCTTAGAGATTATTTTGGTGAAAAAATAGCACTATATTTTGCATTTCTTGGATTTTATACCTAATAATTATGGTATATTGGATTAGTAGGTATTTTATGTTAATCTTTATTATCTGAATCAGCAGAATAATATAAAAAACCTATTGTAATTCTTTTCTCATTTACAATAGTTATTTGGAGTTCACTTTTCATAGTATATTGGAGAAGAAAATAATTTTTATTTAGTGTTTAATTTGGATAAATTAATTTTGAAACTGGAGAAGCTTTGAGGCCAGCCTTTTAAGGAGACTTTTTAAGATCTATTACTGATGATGATTTAAATGAATAATTTTATCCACCTTTTAAAAGAAAAATAACATAACTATTTGGTCTGGGTGTGAGTTTTTTAATTATTTTATGTGTTATTGGATGCGTCTTAGGAATTTTCTTTTTTAAAAATTATATGATTGAAACTAAAGCAGATCCTTTTTTCTCTTAATAATTACCTGGATTACTAAATTCTATACTAATTGGATTATTTAACTTTATTTATCAAAATCTAGTTATGATATTCAATTAATTAGAAAATCATAAAATTTTATCATCCTATGAAAATTCTTTAGTTGCAAAAGTTTTTATATTTCGATTTGTAAATACGTAATAATAAATATTTATTATCTAGTTTTAATGCATTCTTCATCATATCTTTCTTAAGTAATTACTTTACATCCTTGGAGTTATGCAAAGTCAATGATTAAACCTACGATTGTTTTTAAATATTATCTCTTTAATTAAGCACTATCTTTATCTCTAACTTTTCAGGCTTAATTACAGCTGTTCTTGTACCTTACATTTAAGAAAAATTGATGAAAAAAATGAAGGCTATAGATGAAATACCTGTTCCACATGCTTTCAATGATATTGATCCTTTTATTGAAAGCTAATTTGATTTATAACCATATTAAACAAATGAAGAAGTTGATGGAAGTGTAAAAGATTATATGGAATTGACTATCTAATTTTGTTTTCTTGTATTATTTGGAGTTTCTTATCCTGCTTGCTTTATTTTAGGTTTTGCTCAAAATGTTGGTAAAATTCAAGTTGATAAAATTAATTTCGTAAGTTTATCAAGAAGACCATTTCCTTAAGGAGCTGCAAGCATAGGTAATTGGTTAGTTATTTTGGATATAATTACATTTTTTGGAATTCTTTCTAATGCCGGTTTAATTGTTTATACTTCAAATTCTATTGAAGAAAGTTAAATAGAATACTTTGCATCTATTTTAGTAATCTTTTTTGCTTTAAACTTTGTGATTAAAATAATAGTTTCCCCAGAATCTGAATCTGCTAATTTATTACTTTAAAGACATTAGTACATTATTGATAAGAAAATTAAAGTATCAAAAATTATTATTGTTTAGGGCTTTTCATCTAGTTTGAAAACTGTTGTGGATAGATCCAAATTAAATATTCAAATAAAAAAAGTTGGGTATCATTTATATAATTCTGGTGTTATTCATAATGATTTTCTTAAAACAATTAAAGGGGAGAGAGAAATTGCATATGATTGAAATTATTTTAATTAATTATATATAATTTAATTATTTATGTAAAAAAATTTAGAATAATAGTATTTAGACGCTCTAGAAAAGAATTTACTAATAGAGGAAAACAAAGAAAAATTAGCAAAATAATAATTTATTAATGCTGCAAATAAAATTAAGTTAAGCTACAAAACATATAAATAACGATTAAAGCTTTCAAAATAAATTAAATGCATTACTAAAATTTAAACTTTTTATAGAAGATGGAAGGCAAAGAAGAAAAAAATTTTACTATATCAAAAATTGAAATAAATCCAAATTATTCGAAAATATTTTCTTAGATTAAAATAAACAAAAAGAAAAATCTTATTGACATTATCTGTTCAACAAAAATAGCTTCTTAAACCAATTGTAAAATTAATTCTTAATTTTTCTAATATTAAAGCTGCTAGAAGAAGATTTTTTATTCTTTCACTTATTAAATACAAGAAAATATAAAATTAGAAAATTAAATTCAATTCTGTACTTTCCTAATATAAATTAAGCTATTATAAATAATAAATAGATTATCAACATAAAAAGATAGCGATATTAAATGAAATAGAATTTATAAGTAATATACAATAATTAAATAATAAATATTTTGAAACAGGACTTCAAAATTATTAAAGAGAATTGGAGTAATTTATAAAATCAAAAAGTCATGAATCGGATTTTATTGAGTTGAAGGATCAGAAAGGAAATTTATATTGGCAAAATCTCAAGACTTTGAAAAAATATACTGTTAACCCTATTGATCAATTAATTTAAAATAATTTTACAAAAGTAGAAGATGAGTACGTTATTTAGTATAAAGAGCAAGTTCTTTATTTAGAGGAAGGAAAAGATTAGTTGATTAATCTTCTTTAACAAATTAAACCTGAAAAAATACCCTTTCCAAAATTACAGGAATAGTAAAATTCAAGGCATTCTTGAATACCTATATATGTTTAAATAATTATTTAAAGATTAGATTATGTTCTTTCTTAAACCTTAATTATAATAATAATATTTATTGATTTAAATTTATAGAAATGGATAATATTGTTTAATAAGGGGAAATTAATATATTGAAATTGGAAAACATAATGAAGTTAAAATTATAAATTAAAACTTTATTTGAAGCAAAGAAAAATGCTCTAGAAAATTATAAAGAATAAGTAATATATAATGAAGAAAAATTGTTGTTACTTCAGACAACAATAAATGAATTAAATAATAGATGTGAGGATCTTTTTAAAAAGAATAAAGTTCTAAATGATGATTTATAATATGAGAAGTATCATAATATTTTATAAAGACTTAAATTTTAAAATTTTACAAATTAGGATGAAGATTTAAGCTAATTCAAGGATAATTATGAGATAGGGTGTTGAATAATTAAGAAAAGAAATAAAATTTTAAGAGCAATAATTTCATTGAAAATAATAGTAGTTAGATTAGTTAAATTAAGATTATCAAGTGCTATTTAATAAATTTTAATAATATTTATTAGCTCTATAAACAAATTAAGCAAAGCATCAATATCAATATTAGATATTCATTATTTTAGTAAATCAATTATCTAATCAAAATGAGTATATTTTTTTATATAATAATTTATAATAAAAATGTATTCTAATTCGGATCAAAAAACTAAACCAAAGAATGTTCATTAAAGAGGAATGTTATCATATGATAAAAGACAAATGAGTTTAAAAGATGAGTTTGAAGCAATTCTTGATTATTAAAAACGGAAAATATAATTATTAACTTAGTTTTAATCATAATAGACAATAGATGGATTGATGGATTATGTGTTTGAAATTTCTAGTCCTTTGCTTAAACATTTAGAATTTCCAATGTAAATTCCTTATTCAAGGACATTTTGTGGGTAAAAAATTTTATAGTCGATTGAGTTTTGGACACTTTATTAAATAATTTTCTATCTTTTAAACTAATAAAGTAATTATTATTTTAATCGTTTGGAATAAATATTTAAAATCAGATTGCATAAGTATTTAACAAAAGAACAAATTATAAATACTCATTAAATAATAGAGCAAATTGAATAAGTTTAAGACTTTAGGTTAAATTTTGAAAAATTATGTGAAAGCAATAAAGAAACTGGGAAACCTTCTAAAGATAATAATGAAATTTCATCAAGCTAATTTAGTAAAAAAGTGAATTTTAAAAGATTGAAGATTATAATTAACACAAAAGATAATTAATGTAATAAATGGTTTTTATGAAGCTATCAAGAAGGAAGAATTAGAAGATTAAAACTGTTTTTAAGCCAATTTTGAAAAAGTTATAACAGAATCAACTAAAAATGATTAAACAACTTACAATGATTTGATATAAAATTAAAATTAGATATAACAAGAAGTATCAATAATTTATGATTTAGTTTATAAAAGATGATTCTTAGAAAGCAAGTTTGACCCAAGAAATAAAAGAATTAGTAAGAGAAACTATAAATGATTTGATAAATGATGATAATAATAATAATATGAATAATAATGAATTAAAAGAAACTGAAATATAAAGAAATGAAAATTTCTAAGAATAAATAAATTAAGTAAATAAAAAATTTTATGAAGTTTATTTCACTTGAAAACTTATATTTATCTTCAAATGTTGAATTTGTAGTTTTGATCCATAATATAAATAGGAACAACTCTAATTCTCTAATTCAAGTTTTGGAAGGTGATTATGAAGGTCAATTTGCTTTATATTAATTCAAAGAGACTTTAGATGAAAAAATTTAGAAAGAAGACTTTAATTATTATCAAAACTATCTTGAATATTTAAAAGTACGTCAGGAAAGACCTATAGTTGTAATGCACTAAAGTTAATAAACTAAAGAAAAATGAATATATTTATTAAATAATAAATTAATTCTATTACAAATATGTATGAATAGTATTTAAAAATTAGTTTTTAGAATTTAATGATATAAATTCATTGTTTATTTTCAAACCTTTTTAAAACATTAACTATACTCTTTCCAAATATCATTATTTGAATAGCTTCTAGTTTTCTAGGTCCAATTAGATTCCTGTAAATAATGGATTTAGAGGGACTATTTTGTTAAGGTCTTGCTAATTATTAGTTTTAATAGGATTTTGATATAAAGGTTGGGAGATTATAGGTTTTTAAATGTGGTGAACTAAAACTAAATATAAGAAGGAGAAAAATTTCCAATTATTGTTTTTCTAATAGTAAGAGTAACTGAAGAACTTTTTTGGTTGATTACTTTGGTCCATTTATTTAAAAGAAATTCTTTACTTTTAATCTTTTTCAAAAATGAAGAATCTTTATCAGCTTAAATGATACACCCTGTCTTGATTTTTAAAAAAGCTCATTCACTTCTCCAAATTTCTATGATTAATAGTTAATTAAATTATTTTTAGATACTCTTTATCAATTTAAAAAGTAACTATATTTAATTTATGGACCAATTAAAATTAAAAATTAATATGTTTTCTAATCAAAGTTATAAACAAAACATTAGAATTGAAATCATTATAACATTTAGATTTGAAAATATAAAATTAAGGTGCTTTTCAAGCGCAATGATATTATCATAATCTTTTCCAACTATTTACGTTTATGATTTATAGTAGATAACTATTGTTATTTTTTTTTAATTTATTCATCTATGAAATTAACTTTAAATAAAATTTATGTTGATTGCGTAGAAATTAAGATTTCTTAAAAATTTCCATTTTTTAGTGTTAATTAATATAATAATGTTAATTACTCATATTGATGTCACTCAGAAGTAGCTAATCCCATAATATTTTAGATTAAATGAGTCATTATCAATTTTTGAAACTCTCATTTAATTGAATAATTCTTATAGAAATCGGTAATTAAGGTATAAAAGAGTAAATTTCTACTCATATTGAAAAACTAATATCGAATATTAATAAAAATCATTAATTTTCATTTATTTGATATTGATTCAGAATTTCTAATATTGAGGCTTCAGTTTGCTACTTACTGATTCTAAAAATTGAAAAGATAGACGTTATAAACTTTAAAATCAGAAATTGTTTAAAATATTCTAATGAGTTGCCTATTATGCTCTAATAATTGTAAATAAGGATAATAATTCTTTATTAATATCCAAAAACAAAAGAGAGTCAAAATAGATATTAATAGAAATTTAAATTTCTTATTTTGATATCTCTTTTTAAAATTAAGATATAAATTATCAATGATATTGAGAAGATTCAATAAAATTATTAACCAAAAATAGGATAATATCCTTTAAAATAATGCAAATCTATATAAATTAATTAATTATCTTCTTGTGAATTTTTTAATTCATATAGTAAAAACATTTCTATTTTATGAAGTGTATTTGCTAGTTTTCTAATTCTTACAAAACAACATGATTAATTCTTCCCGATTTTATAATAAAATATTATATAAATATTATTATTTAAAAAATGTAGGATATTTAATAAGCTCATACTTCAAAGCTAGAATAAGAATCTGCCACTAGTGCAAAAAACCACTTATCGTTGGTGAATGTATTATCTATTTTTACATTGAAAATAGAACATTACTGATTTAACTAATGAACTTCTATAAAACTATAAATAGGATATTGATCAATTGAAACAAGAATTGCATATCATGAAATAAAGGATAACTAATAATAATGAAGAAATTAAAAATACAACTTAACCAACTTTAGATGCTATGTTAAGAGATCTTAGATAAGTATTTTATATTAAATTGATTAGGCTATCAACATATAAAAAGATGAAAATTCTAAATTACAATCATAATTAACAGAGTTAAAAAAAGAAAAAAGTCAGATACAGTAATTAATATTAGCTGCTACTTAAAAGATGGTAGCCTTAGAATAATAAGTAGGAAATTATACATCCTCATGATTCATAATTATAAATCAACAAAACAAAACAGTATCAAATTTTGAAAATTGCTTTCTCCTTAGATTCTAGGGCTTTTTCAAATTCTTCTAATGTAAACTTATTTTAATAAATAAAATTACTATTTTTGTTGGTAGAGTTTTAAAATATCCTTAAATATTGTTTAAGACTTCATTCATCATCAACTTTAATTGAATAATATTTTTAGTTTATAAATTATCTACAAATGAAAATCTAACAGTATTTATCACAATTACCCAAATATTTTTTTATTTTGATACATTAAATTAGCACAATAGATTCCTTCAAGTGATTGTTTTGAATGATTACCATAAAGATATGTTCTTGATCCATAAGGCATTAGATTTAATATTCTACTTAATTAATCACCTCCAACTGAATCAAACAAAACTGTTGTACTTAGTATTAATAGATGATATAATACTTATATGAAGAAGACATGAGTTTTAATTTTTCATCAAAATCCTCTTAATTAATATTTAATATAAGTTTAGCTCCTTCATCCTTTAATATTTTTTCTTCAGTTTAGGATTATACAATATTAATGACATTTATTCCTTTATATTAGGAATATCTTGTAAGCATTCTTCCTATATTAGTAGATGCTCCAGTGGATATTATTCCATGAGCATTTCCAATTAATTAATGCATCATTAAAACAGATAAAGGATTGATATAACTACAACAACTTTCTTAGAAGGTAACATGTTTAGGTAATTGAGCACAATAATTAACATCTGCAATGGCATATTAACCAAAAGCTCCAAATTAATGTTCTGTGTAAAATGCTACTCGATTTCCTTTTAATTGCCAACCTAATAATCCTCCACTAAATATTTAAAATATTTATAGTTACCCTGAAGCTATCACTGTACCTGATCCTTCAAATCCAGGGACACTACTTACTAATGGTTTTAAAGTTATTTTATGTCCATTTAGAAATTCTTTATCAAATGGATTTACTGGAGCATATTCTACCTTAATCAATACTTAACCATTTTAGGGTTAAGGAATAGGTATGTCTTTTAAACAAATTGATTAATTGTCTTCAATATATAAAGATTTCATCATTCCACTCATATTTTGTAATGTAAA
This sequence comes from Paramecium sonneborni, assembly GCA_905182985.1. Lineage (NCBI taxonomy): Eukaryota > Ciliophora > Oligohymenophorea > Peniculida > Parameciidae > Paramecium > Paramecium sonneborni. The sequence continues at coordinate 16,524 of CAJJDN010000054.1, forward strand.
AATTTAATAATTAACAAAGTTTAATTCAATAATATATTGAACGAGAAATGCCTCGTGTAGTGACATCCAAATAATTTTTTTACTTTGGATTATTTTTATCTTTTTCTTTTCCAGCCCATTAAACAATCATTGGATATTATCCTGGACCTGGAACAGGAACTTATTTTGATTTATTCTTTTTTGGATCTTTAAATCTATCTTCTCTTCCAAAATTCTATAGATTTATATTTAATTTTTTTACATGTTTATCAGACTTATCTTTTTTTTTTGAGAGTAATTATAACTTGTTAAATGAAGTAAATTCAACTGGTTCAGGATTATATGTTCCAATATCTGGTAAACATGATTTACCTCTCTTTCTTTCTTATTCTTTATGTTTTGCTATTTAATCAGATGGCTTAGTTTCATTTAATTTTAGTTTTCTTTCAATTCTCTACGTTAATGTTAAATTTAATCTTACATGAGGATTATAATTTCCAGGACCAGGATTAATCACTGCTAAATGTTAAATTTCATTTAAATAAGTTGGTCTTTCAACAGGTCTATTTATTAATTTCAGAATTTATATTACCCTATTTTCTTTTTCTTTTCTTCTTGAACTTTTTTCAAAACCTCTTCAAGTGTTGGTATCACATTATATTTTCCAGCTCCAGGAATTCCTCTAACTTTTGCTTCTTTGAATATTTAATCAATAAATGTGCATCTATTTTGAATATACTCTATAGTTATATACCTCTTCTATGGAGCACTTTTTACTCTACCTTCCTATTTTTCTGAAACCCATGGTTTAACAATATCATATTTGTTTGGTGCAGGTAACTTTTCATATAACTTTTTCAAATCTTCTAAATAATGTCCTCTTTTTGTAACATGATTTCGATTCTTTTAACCTTTTTTTGATCATTAATATATATTACCTTTCTTTTAAGTTAAAAATTTTCTATCTTCCATCTACCGAATTGGATCAACGTACTTCTTTGGAGCTTCATATCCCTCTATTCCAAAAACTGATGTTTATCTTGTGGCTATTTTAAACATATCCTCCATAGGAAAGTCTATATTTCATTATCTATCATACCATAATTAGGTGCTGCTGATTAAGCTCTTTACATATTATAATTATATATATAAAATTAAAATTAAATTCTTTATAAATAAGTATCAAATTCAATTTAGTCTAATTTATCATAAATTACTTAATTGCTTTTAGATATCTTCATTGTATTTTCATTAATTAATTAGATATAATAACAAATATGAAAGTTCAATTATTATTAATTTTAATTTTTTATTATAGAAAATGCTAATGAATTCTGGATAAGTTAAGAATATAAATAATAATAGTGAATTAATTATCTGAAATAATATATGTAATAGGATCCAATAAACAAAAAAGTTTATTATAAAGAAGTATGTTCTCTGAAACATTAAAATTCAAGAATTTTAGAAGCGAAATATCTTTATGATAATTAATAAATAATCAGTATAGGAAAGAATGATCATTTTATTAAATATGAATAGTAAAATAAAGAGTGGGGATTTGGTGGGATTATATTAGAAAATTAATAATTATAATGTTGTACTTTTAGTTAAGAGGAGAATAGTTTTATTTATGCACATTAGAAAGGATAAATAGATCAATTAATTTATAATAAAGAATAAGAGAGATGGGTAAGTAAAACAATAAGAGAATCTGAAGGGAATCAAATACTTGAAATATAATTAAATAGTACATCAAAAAAGATGGTGTAATGTTTATATGATTTTGCAGTAGTATTAGAGAAATAGAACTAAGAATGGAGGGAGATTTGTTCATTGAATGAGAATTTTACAGAAGATGAATGTATATTTTCAACAAGTGTAAGTTTTAATAGAGATTCTTCAGAGATAGCAATTGGTTTTACAGATGGTCATATATCAATTTGGAAATAAATAAATAATGAAGAATGGTTAATTAGTGAGAAATTGGAATTGCATACAGGTTAAATAACAAAAGTGAGATTTAATAGTTAAAAAGATATTTTAGTAAGTAGTGATGATAAAGGTAAGATTGTAATATGGGAGAGAAATGAATAGACGAGAAAGTATGAAATATAGTGTCAATATGAAGGTGATAATAAAATAGAGATTATATATTGGAATATGGATTCAAATATTGTAATAATAGGATCCGGTTCATAAGTGAGAATATTAAAAAGGTAGAAGGATAAGAAATGGATGTTTATGTAAACAATAGAAGTGAAGTAGATAGTTTCATGTATTGATATATCTAAGGATAATAAATAATTGTTGATAGGATAGAATGATGGATTGATAAGTATATATGAATATATTGGTTAATGATATAAATGTAATAAATAAATTGAATGAGTTAATTGTCTACATCTTTATCAAAAATATTTGGAATAATATTTGTAAGATCATAGGATGGTACAAGACTATATTCAAAATATTATCCATAATTATTTGCAAAGAATTTGTTAAGGGTGCAAGAAGGTGTACTAACAGATATTGAGGTATAAAAATAATTTGAACATAATGTATGGGAGAAAGGAAAGAGAGTAGGAGCTCGTTTGACAAAAGGAAGTGAAAGTATAATTGATATTTATAATATTTAAGCTGAGATATTTCAATATTGTTAATTCAATATTGTAATGAAAGCATTTAATGAAGTTCATTTATTTGTTTTAGGTGATTTTGAAGAGAATGAAATAATATTATCCTAAGTAATAAATGGAATATATGAATCCCTTAATCATATAACTAAAGAACATATAAATAAGAAAACTTTATTAGAAAACTTTGATCAGGTGATAATAATTATTGATGAGATTTGTGATTAAGGGTATAAAATAAAATCGAATATATAATAATAGAATAATTATAACAATAGATCCAGCCGTTATTATAGCTAGAGCAACTATGAAAGACACTGAAGCTATAAATTTAGATAAATAAGAATCAAGTGGTTCATCAGGAGGAGGAGCTTTTTCATCTGTGTTTGCTTCTGCTAAAAGGACATTTGCATAATAATTTATGGGATCTGGTTGAATAATTATTCATGATTTATTAAAATAATAAATACATATTCTTTTATTATTAATATGAATAGATTATTACTTAAGTTCAAATTTACAGAATGGCAATCAACATATTAACATTTTAAAATTAAAAGATTTTATAAAGAAGCTAAAATTGAAAGGACATTTGGAGTTGGAATGTTGAATCAAAATCATTAATGGATAATCAAAGTTTATTATTATATTAAAAACATTAGTTAGATGGAAAAATAGTTTAAACTCATTTTTAAAATGAATTGATTTTGCCAACCTCTTAATTAGCTTAATCTATAGCTGATGAATTCAATTCATAAAAGGAATTCATATAAACTACTACTATGCCATTATTGATCTTAGCTAAAAATGCTGTTGGTATTGAAACTAATCAAAGAATAAGATAATTTATGGAATATTCCATTATTAATTATTTAGAAAGAGATACTGTCTTATTTAGAGAATAATCTTAATCACAACTCTATTAAATATAATAAAATAAATTAGATCCTTAATTAAAATTATTTAATCAATAATTTGGAATGCATTTATAGATTAATTATGGTCTAGAAATTAAACCTTTAAAATAATACGATAAAATCAAAATTCAAAATATTCTTAAAAAACTAAACAGTTGGCAACTTGTGAGTCTAGACTCCTAAGTTGGTATGCTTTCAATTATAATCAGAAAATCTAAAATCATGTATTCTAGCTCTGTAAATATGGAACAATCATATTACCATTTAATAAGCTGTTTAATTATCTAGAATTGAAGAAGATTATTAAATTTCTTAGAATCAAAAAATTGAAAAACATCATGATGATTTAGATGAAAATACTATCATTGCTAAAGTTAATGCTGCTAAACTCCTTATCTAACTTATTTAAATATAAAGCATTACTTATTGAGTTATGGATAGTTTTATATTCATTATAATTAATATATTTACATTAAATGTATAACCGTCCAAGTTCCAAAACTAGATATTAGTAAGAGCCTACTATGGATTCAATCAATCTTAAAGAAAAATAATTATATTTATAATCTAGTAGCATAAGTAAATATTTCAAATAATTCTAGATCCATTAACAGGTGCAGTCTTAAGATCTGATTAATAATACAATCAATAACAATATAATAGTCCTAATTTTGATAAAAAAATTGCTTTATAAGCTAGCTCTATCAGTATTTATATTATTGAAATATAGATCCTCTTACTGGTGCCCCTCTTGTTAGAAATCCAATTAGTTATCAATAAGAACCGATCTAATAAAAATAATATACACCTTATGGTGTTTAATAAAATTAAGCTGTTTATACTACATCTGCAGGCTAAATTGGATCTGGTGGATCTAATAATAATAATGATGCACAATTTCAAAAGAATTTAATTAAATTTTTTGCTGCTGATGATCCTAATCAAATATAACCTAAATAACATACTAAATCTAATAATTCTATGCCCTCTGATCCATAATTTTAAAAGAATCTTGTTAAATTCTTTGCTGCTGATGATCCATCTATTCCTAATAAATCAAATAATAATATTAGATAAAGTAATTCTAGATCAAATAATCAATATTAACAATAATATTAACCATAATATCAAGCATAATAGTCAAGAAATCAAAATGATCAATAATTTTAATAGAATTTAAGTAAATTCTTTGCAGCTGAAGATCCAACTTAAGTTAAAAAACATAATACATAAAAATAATATAACAATTAACCATAATCATAATCATAACCTAGATATCAATAATTTAATGATGCTCCTCCTGATCCTAGATTGGTTAGTGATCCAAATTTTTAAAAAAACCTTAATAAATTTTTTGCTGCTGATGATCCTTCATAACCAAAAAAATAAATATCAAAATAATCTCAATAATAACAATAAATTAATGCTATTGAACAAAATAAATTGCAAAGATTAGAATAGGATCCTAGATTCTAAAAAAATCTTTAACAATTTTATGGTGTTGAAGGAACATCATAACAATCTTAAAATCCCTAGTATACATTATATTTAATTATAGAAATGGTTTAGGAAATATTTAATAATAAAATAAATCTATCAAAGTGCTTGCAATTACTGATAGTAGTTCAGTGGCAAGAAATCAAGTAGCTGCATTTTTTAGAACTAGAGGAGTAGATGATTTTGATGTATTTACAAATCCAGGAGGAGTGTTTGGATTATAGAATAATCCTGTTTAAGAATAAAGTTTAAAGTATTACCTTGATACTATGAACAATGCTTATAATATTAAGGAAGTTTATATCATTTCTGTTCTTGATAACAGTAGTGTAAATTATAAAATTATTATTTATAGAATGCAAGAATATATACAAGTACAAATGATAAGAGATCTCATCAAATCGCAATATAAGATCTAAAGACTGTTTTGGAAAATAAATTAAATGTTTAATATAAACTACATGGAATCATTATAGATTAAAGAGGAGCATCAGAAAAAGCATTTTGAAAAATATGTTCAAATTATTATCAATATAAATTACGATTCGTAGCATTTTTAAATTTTTAGGGTAAATTGTTAAATCTTTATTTAACTTTATTCATATTAAATAATGATAATTATCCTAACCTCATTAAATCATTTTTATTATTATTATTATTTTAAAATGAATTTTTATTTGAAATATATTCTGTTTTGCAAAATCTATTTTCATCTAATTTTATGCTATCTTAATATAAATTTTTATATCTTGATTATGTATTTGAATATGTATTATTTTTAGTTGATAATAAAGAACTCAGTAATTAAGATTTTCTATTTTTAAATTCTTATCTTTCTGTTTTATATTCATTCACAACATTTAAAGTTTAAACTTAACATTGTTTTATAAATTCTTGCAATTCCTTCATTGAAAACATCTTTTTTTATAATCCTAGCTTTTATAGTGATGTTTAAACATATTGATCCAATCTCTAACTTTTTATTTTATCTTGCTCTAATTATTCTTTTAATTTCAATCTTTCAAACTTTATCAACTTTTCATAATCTTAGTTACCATTAATACCTTCATCTTCATCCTCTAAAGATAATTATTCAGATATATCATTCGAACACATTTATAAATGGATTGGCCGATGATGTAAAGATTTTCTTTGATTATATTCTTAATATGCTTTAGTTCTCTACATTATTGAAATGCTAGCTATTATATTGTGTAATCTCCAACTTTTTATTTACATAGAATCTATATATTCCTCTGGTTTCTGATCCTCATTAAAAAATGTATCTGATCTCATCAGTTACTTTTTCTTTGTTTTGCTACCTGATTCATAATGGTTTTATTAATCATCTAATTTTTATTAAATATTTTTATCAAGTTTCTCCACTATTGGTACCATTGAAGTTTAAATTCTTGAACATATATCAGAATAAGCAAAACTATATAAAAAACTCTATAATACCTGCATTTTGGCATAGGTTCCAAATTATATTTACAAGATTCTGCTAACATTCCTTAATCTATTTTCTTTTGTATTTCAGATGACTTTGTCAATGAAGCAAATACTTTATTGCATTTTCTACTTTAAGGCATTGCTTAATTATTTTTGCTATTCATCATCTATTTTCTTGCAATCAAAAGCCTTGTTAATTATTTTAACTTAGGATCGAATTGTTAAGACATTTTTAAAAAATCTTAAGTATATTACAATCTTCTTTATGTGTAAAATTATATTTCTTCTTTAGTCAAGGCCTTCTTCTTATTTCTCATGATTTATTAATTTATAATTTATTTTTCTCATTTCATAATAAATGCTAAAAAACTTATCAATGTCAAAAACATCTTAAAATTCATATATCTAAGCAAACAAAAAATAAATCTTATTCTTATTTTTGTAAATTTCTTGAACTTAATCATTAAATTTAAATACTAATGTAATTTCAAGAATTTTATATATTGGATAAAAAACACATCATTTTACTTTCAAAATTGCAACTAATTAAATTTTTTGCTTATTCTAATATTTATGATTATTATGATTATAGAATTATTTTTACTAAATAAATTTTATATAGCATTCTATGTGTTCATTATATTTCCTTTAACTTTATCATTATATTAAAATTTATAAGAAATATTATATAGAGAATATCTGTTGTTTTAGGAATGATTTTCATATTTAAATTAAAATTGAATATAAGGATTCTAAATTTATTATTTATTTATAAAATTACGTCACTTCTAGTATAAGCTCAATATTAGGTTGATATAAATTTAATTGTCTTAAAAGAAAAGAAACATCAGATACAATATGATTATTTATTTTTAAGATGAACTAAATTATTAAAACAATCATTAATCCATAAAATAATCATTGATTCATAAAACATCCAAATTATAATTTGGCCTATATTTAACTATTAAATGAATTCTTAACAGTGATATACATTCATGGTGTAAAGTTTTCCTGAAAAATATTTTCTATATACGAATAATTTTAGATTAAATTTACTTGTTTAGCAAGTTAATTTTTTTTTTATTAAATGAGTTTATTAATTTTAGACTCAATTAAAAATTTTATTTCTGAATAAATAAGCTCATTGAGATTTTTAATTGCAACAAAAAACTTTCTCAAATTATAGAAAAATAGTATGAAAATAATCATCATCTTATATAAGATTTTTAGTGAATATTTTTTTTGCTCATATATTTAAACTTAAAGACTTTATTATAGAGTAAAGAAAAAAAAATACTCTAAAATTCAATTTAATTATATATTATTGAGTTAAAATACTATATAGTTAAAATTAGTATGTTTTGTTTAGGAAATAAAATAATTATTAATTCTTAAATTTGTACAATAAGCTTTATTCTCAGAAAATAAAATGTTATTCGTAGTTCATTTCATCATCAATAAATTAAAATTTTTTTAGACTATTTTTGCTTCTCAATAAATTTGTTTTGTATAAGAAAAATATAGCTAAAAATGACTAAATTCTTGGTCAAAATAACCGTAATAACTTGATAAGAAGTAATCATAAAACAATTAAAAAATGGAGTATTTTTAAAAAAAAACTTATGATTACAAAATCATTAACAATAACGAAAAAGATATTTTGGGGAGAGGATGCTTTACAAAACTCGCAATTCTCTATTTTATAAGCATTTTAACCTTCTGATTTTAAAATACCCATAAATAATCTTATAAATATTATTAATTTCTCGTATAATATCTGCCGAATCGCAAATCTAATGATTTATAATCACAAAGCAATTTACTTTAATTGAAGATAATTATTTTTAGATTCTATGAAATACGCAAAAATTTCAGATGAAACACGATTAGCATTCATTGAAAAAGTAAAACAAGGTGCTTGTACTATTAAGCAAGCCGCTAAACAATTTGGAATAAAATTTTCAACAGGAAAAGCAATCCTATCTCTTTATAAACATGAAGGAAGGATAGGTAAGAAGGAAAGGAGGACAAAAAGATTTAAAAAATAGATAGAAGAATAAGAAAAATAAACTTAAAAATGTTTGAAAGAAGAACTCTCTGTAGAAGCTAAATAAATTTAGGAGGTTTAGAACTGCCAAAATTATTAAACTTATTTTAATTCTTATTAGCCCTAGTTTTTCAACTATCAATAATGGTATTAAACACAAATTTGGTAATAATATGTGAATGGTCTTTCTCCAATGAACTTTTATAATTATAGAAATATATTTTGATTATTCATTAATATTATATCATTTGAAAGATTTCATGATATATTATATATAAAAATAAGCTTTTTATTTATAATTCGATTATATAAACAGATTGTTAAGAATGAAAGAGAATCACTTAAAAAAAATGGAGAATATATAATTAAGTCAATTGAAATAATAATAATTTCAATATTTTAAAAAAAAATTTTTATATTTCTCTAAAATAATCAGTTATGAAGAATCTAAAATGCTCTATTCTAAAATTCTCCAAAATTTTTTAATTAAAAGTATCTATTTGGTAACTCCTAAACAACTTTCACATTGAAATTTCTCTAACCAAAAAGTAGGATAAAATTAAAAGTTATTTATTTGCTTTCCTATTTAAGAAAGGTACACAACTTATTCCATTAAAAGATTAGGGGCTTAATAATAATAAGATTATTTTTATATAAGATAATCTGGAATATTGTCAATTTATACTATTTTGGTTTTATCATTACTAATTATATTTATATTCCTTTATCTAGGTATGGCCTTTTATAAATGTACAATTATTTTGACAAAAGATTCCTTGACATAATTTCTAAAAATCAAAAATTTATGCAATCTTATTGTAATAACTAATATATTTTAAATTTGAAGAAGTAAAAATGAATAAATTAACATGTTTACTTGTCAACTCTAAAAAGTATGTCTAAGAAAGATTCCAAACTATAGGTTTTAAAAATCAAATCTTTTATTTCATTATAGCTCTTCAGAATGAAGAAAGGTTTCAGTTAAATAAATTGTTATCAAGTAAATTAAGCATTTATTATTGGAATAAAAAATTTTATATTAGATTTAATTTCTTAATTAATCAATAATTTTTATTGATTGATACAGCTATTATATAATAGTTAACAAACTTCTTAATTTCATTAAGAAATTAAATCGGAAAAGATTATATGAAACATAATCTTTTGCTAAAAGCACTCATACACAATAATTTTTAATTCGCTAACATTACTACCTATTAAAGGGTTTTCGAATTATTTTCTTCTATTTAATTTAAAACTTAGAATTTTAATTTGTTAATTAATTATAGCAATGATATGGGAAAACAGAATCCTTAATTTTAATTTTTTAATTCATTGAATTTTGACTATTTAATTAAATGATCATCAATTAAATGTATATAAGTAAATTTACGTAACTACTTTATTGCATTTTGCACTTTCAAGCAGTAAATAAATTTCTAAAATTATTATAATAAAAAATTCTATATTAATAAAAATTATCATTTATTTATTGTTTTTAAAACTTTTTTCTCATTTTAAATTACTTTCTTTCATCATATATATTTTCCTATTATTAGATAGAGATTTAAATTTAATCTTCAACCAATGGTTTTGGAATATTAAAAAATATATCATGGCATTTTGTTACTTCTTGTTATTTAATTTTCTTATTCATTCAAAATTAATCATGTTTTTATAATTAAGCAATTTTTTTAAAATGAAAATTTCTAATAAGAAATCCTTAAAACAACAATCAATAGTACTAAAATCATAAAAACAACAATTTAAAAAAATAAATATATCTCTTTAAACAAAGAATTTTTATTGTACAATAATATTTCGAAATGTAAGCATTTTAAACAAATTTTTCTCAAGAAAATTTGAATTAATCAACTCCCTCATTCTATTATTATTTTATAAGACTTATAAGAATTAAATAACTTTAATTAAATTGGTTTAAAATAGATTTAATTAAATAATGGAATTGCTTTAATTTTTAATCAGAAGAATAATATTTTAGATTTTAATTAAAAATTCTATTCATTAATTTCTTTTTCTAAGTTTGATTCTTAAGAGGTTAGCAGCATAAAATGAGAAATGAGAACAAAATTTTGCTTTTTAATTAATTTTAGTTCTCAGGTTTTAATCTCACAAAGAAATCAAAGTTTATTTATTTTTTTCCCATGAGAATACTTTTTCTAATTTTAATTGTTTTTTTAAACTAAAATTTTGAAGAATATAATAATAATTTATATTGTACTAATTTATAAATTAAAAATAATAAAGCTTATTAGATAAAAGAAATAACTTTATTTACATAAACTTGTGAGAATATAAAAAAAAATATGTATTCCTCTTTTAAGATTACTAAAGGCGACTTTTAGAAGAATGATGTATCAATTCCCATTTATTTCTTATAAAATAAAATGAACAAAAAATTGCTATAAAATACTTCCAAAAGATCAATGCTAATCACTTATTAATTAATTTTAGTTGTAATTGCTCTAAATTTCATTTTGTTTTGTTTTATATTATTAATAAATAGCATAGTTATTTTTTTAAATTTCCATTTTTTTTTTTAGAAATTTTTATTTAAAAAAAATAATATAAAGTAACCCTGCTATCACATACAGAATTTTAGAAATCCAACTTTTATTTATAAATTAATTGATCAGATAAATAAATTAAAAATTAAAAAAAAGAAACATTTATTCAGATAAATTAATTTATCACAAAAAATTTCAAGAAGGAGTAATTTTTCCAAAAAAACAATTGTTAGAGAGACTTTTCGTTTATTTTTAGTCTCAATAATGTTTTATTAATATTTAGTATCTATTATAAGATAAAATAAACTATTTAAAAGTTAAATTTTTTTAACTTTTTAGATCAGATTAAAAATAACAATTAAAATTTATGGGGTGTTCAGTCACAAAAACTTAAGAAGAGAAAAATCTAAAAGCATCTAAAAAAGATAAATTTGAATAACATTTGATAACTCAAAGCCATATTTAATCGCCCCCAAGACTACCCCAAAGCAAATAATTTTCGATTGAGAAAAATGCAATAATCATAAGAAGAAGATTAAAGTCTTAGTTAAAGACAAGAACTCGTTCAGAATTTGATAAACAAGCTTTTTCTGCTTGATTGACATAACCAATTTTCTGCCATGATGTTAATATATTAACTTAAAATTATTCTAATCATACCTATTTTATTCCTCTAAAATTAATTCATCTAATATAAATGAATAGTTTACAAAAGCATTGATAATTTATGGCTTGCAATTATGAAAATTTTAGAATTATTAAAGTTCTCGTTTAATGAATTCAAGCGTATTAACAAAATTACAATAATATGAATAATAAACAGTAGTTCAGATTGCTCGATATTTTTATAAATTTCGTTTTTAAAAATTTTGTTTTCAGAATATAAAATTTAAGTAGTTAAAGCATTTTTTAAAATTTATTATCGATATATTCCATCTGATAAATATTATTTATTACAGCCTTGTCCTATAAAAAGGGATTTGTTTAAAAAAATAATTATTCAAATAATATTTAGTTTTTGATCTCCTGACCTAGGTATATAAATGATTTATCTAATTTCATAAATTTTAAAATATTCTCCAATCAGATTTCTTTTGGTCTCTGATAAACAATAGGAATATATTGACAATAATCTGATTGGCAACTGGTGAAACAACTACAAAATTATTGGTGATTTTCTATATATTTAGAGTAATTTGTAATTCTGATAAGCATTTACAAAAACACATATATTGCTAATATTACGATAAAAATAATTATCATTTACTAATTGTTATAATTTATAAAAATTTATCATAAAATTCAAATTAATCTATTTATAGTATAGAATAGCTGAAAATAACTAAAAATATAATTTTAGATAACATTTCTTTATAGAATTATTTTAATACACTTCTAAATATATTTTCATGCGCTTTTATTCACAAGAATTAAAAATTAACATTAATAATAATAAGAATAATAAAGGATAAATTTTTAAAACTTAAAAAAAGGAGACTCAGACCACACTATAAAATTAATTCTAATAAATATCAATAATTATATCATGGCTTTGGTATTACTAGCATTTTTTATTCTTTCCTATAGAAAAAAATTAGAATGCAATCTAAACGATTATATTATATTAAGGAAACTAGAAAGAGACAGGAAAGAATCTCTAGAAACTCATGTATAGACATAATCATTATTAGAGAATTAAATTTTCTGAATTATGAGATTATACAAAAATTTAGAAATTCATTATATAAATCTCAAAATATAAAAGACATTAAAAAAAAAGTGATTTTGGTTTATAATTATCAAAATAAGAAAAAGTCGACATAATAAATGGACAAATATTTTTTTAAAACTTAGGGAAAGAATAATGTAAGAGGATTTCCATTATTTATTCTTTTGAAATATATTGAGGGGTTAGAGGAATAAAAAAATAAAAAGCTAAATTTAGATTTAAAGGAGAGTCGATTGATTCTTATATTTACAAAGAGAATAATGTTTAGAAATCTATATAATGAGTAGTGAAACTTAAAAGGCTTTTGTTTTAGACTCAGATATAACTCTAAAACAAATCATTTAAAATTCTTATTATAGTCGTTCTTATGTGGAAAGCTTGAGAGAAATCGAATTTGCCAATGGAGTGTTAATTGAAAGCCTTGATATGTGTCTTGTAATTTTAGCAATTAACCAAGCTGATGGCTTTGAATAGTTATTTTATCAGTAATATTTTTAGGAAAATTTTTATGATTTTTCTTAAATAAAAGATTATAGATTTTTTCTTCATTCAAAGTCCTTAGTTATTGTTTATGTGGAATCTGATAAAAACAAGGTTAGGATATGTAAATTATTTAAAAAAAATAATATATTTTGAATTACTGAGAAGAATTGGCCATTTTTTTGTGAAGTCGAATTAATTTGATAAATATTAATTTTTTCTAATATTAGCGATAATAAAAGTTATGGGTTGTTTACAAACAAAATAGCATGCAAGAATAGTACCAATGCAAACTAGTCATAATGATTCAGTATTTACATCAACCACAGACATCCATTCTATTTACAATTTTGGTAAAGTACTTGGAATAGGTTCTTTTGGCAAGGTTGTTTAAGCAACAATGAAAAATAATTCAAAGAAACAATATGCCATAAAGATTATAGACAAAAACAATCTTCATGGAAAAGAAGCATAATTGGCTAATGAAATATATACTCTAAAAAAATTGGATCACCCAAATATAATTAAGTTTTACGAAGTCTATCAAAGTGAAATATATATTTATATATGTATGGAATTCTGTGAAGGAGGAGAGTTAGTAGAAAGAATTGCAAAACAACAAATAAATTTAACTGAACACTAAGTATAAAGAATAATATCTAAAGTATTCATTATTCATTATTTAGTTATGTTCAGCTGTTGTCTATATTCATGAAAAAGGAATAGTGCATAGAGATATTAAAGCGGAGAACATTTTATTTACTGAATAAAGTTTGTATTCTGAGCCTAAATTAATTGATTTTGGGTTTGCAAACAAATTTGATATAATACATAGAAGAAGGAAATTAAAAACTTTTATAGGTACACCTCTGTATATGCCACCTGAAGTTATAGAAGGAGATTACGATGAAAAATGTGATATTTGGAGTTTAGGTGTCCTTCTTTATAGTCTTTTATGTGGATCTCCTCCTTTTCTGGGATAATCAAAAGAGAAACTATTTCTTAATATACGTAGTAAAGATGTTAAATTTGAATCTAAAGTTTGGAATACTATATCAGAAGAAGCTAAAGATTTACTAAATTAAATGCTTTCTAAAGATCCTTAATCAAGACTTTCAGCAAAAGAGTGTTTAGATCATCCTTGGTTTTAAACTAAATAGAATCCCTCTTTATAACTCAATAATAAAATGAATGTTGCTTAAATGTAATAAGATCGTACTATTTATTAAATGCTAAAAACTTATAGAGGAGGAGCTAAATTCAAAAAGGAAGTTACAAAGGTACTCATCAATTAAATGAATGAATCTGAATTATAACATTTAAAATAGATTTTTTCTAAAATTGATGTTGATAACTCAGGGACCATAACTGTTGAAGAACTTAAAGCAGCCCTTATTAAAGAAGGATCAATTGTTACACATTGGGAAATTGAACAATTGATTTAAACTATCGTCTTAGAAGAAGATGAAGGTATCTAACTTATGGGAGAATAGGAAGGAACTCAATTTGTAGAAACTAAATCACCTTAACCATTGATGATTAAATATACTGATTTTTTGGCTGCTTGTATAGATCAAAGAAAACTTTTTACTAGAGAGAGAGTATATATCTAATCTATTAAAATTAGTTATGGTCTTTGTTTAAGTATTTCGACACTCTAAACGTTGGCTATATTTAAAAAGATGATATTAGAGAAGCACTAGCTAGACATGGAAGATAAATTTCGGAAAGCAATCTCAATGATATGCTCAATGAAATCAAACCTAATAATAATAATTAGATCTCTTTTGATGAATTTTGTTAAATGATGTGTGATTAAGGAATCGATAAGACCATGAATATTAAAGATGAGTTCAAAGAACCTCCATCAAGAGTAGATTGATTTCTATTTATATTATAAAACTTATATTAAATTTATCAATTAATTTTACTAAACTATCTAATAATTACTTAAATTATTTTTATACTTCAATGACTTAGTTAATATTATAAATTTAGTAACTACTATTATGTATAATGTAGATTGGTAATGACTTCATTTTTTTCTATTATTGCATTTTGTAACTATCTTTGTAAAATTGCACTATTTGTTATATGCTAATTTATTGATTATACTAATCCATCATTCTCACTTTTTAATTAATAATATCTTTTAACCAAGTTCTTGTAGTTTACTCTTAATGTTTCTGTATCATTTGTTTTATCCAAAATAAAAGTATTTTATTCTAAAAGTCTCAAATTCTCATCTCCATACTCTGATAATTTGTTTAACAATCTTTATTGCTCCAATTCTTTTTTTTTGAATTCATTATTTACATTCGATAACTCATCTAATTGTTTTTGCAATTGTTAGATTCTTTCAACATACTCACTTTTTTCTTTTTCTAAAAGATTTTATTTTAATTTAAAAGATGAATCTAATAGTTAGATTTATGATTTTTAATTTTTTAACTCTTCTCCTAACTTTGTGTTTTCTTGAACTAATTATGAGCATAATCTGTTTTTTATTAATAAAGTGTATCAATATCAACTAATTCTTGTTCTAATTTTTAATATCGAATTAATTTTCCATTTAAGATTTCAATTTCTAACTCTTATTTTAAATTGATTTCTTGTTATTAACTTAATTTCTTGGATTTAATTTCACAATCATTAGTTAGATCATCAATTTTTTTTTTATATGAATCTGAGATAGAATTTTATGTTTCAATTTCTCTTTTGTATTGTTTTTGAATAAGATTTATTTCATCATCAATTTTTTTTTGATTAATAAGTTCAAAGTGTTTAGCTTGACTATCAACATCAAATTGATGTTTTTCTTTTAAAGAATTTAATAATGAATATAATCCTTCGTTTTAAATTAATAGTTCTGATGCATTTAATTTCAAATTATCTAGATCTTTTTAACAATCAATAAATTTTTATTAGACTTCTTGATAATTTTTTTTAAGTGTGTTATTGTCGTTATTTAATTATTTATTTTATCTTTGTAGTTGATCACAGTATTATTTATTTTCATATTATTCTTACTCTTTGAAAACATTACTTTGCATTTTTTGAACTTAAAATTGTAATTCTTAATACTTCTTTTTAATAATTTCACTATCATTATATTGGATTTATAAATCATATTACAATTAGTCGATAATTTTAAGTAAGAATCTTATTTCCCCTTGAGGATCTTAAATTTAAATATCTTCTTTATCAAATGGATAATGTTCTAAAGAGGATGAAATATTAGCTGGAGATTAATGAATGACAGGAGATCGATGAAATTTATGAATTCTTGGACTTGTACTAATTTTGTAGCTACATTCTTAAGAGGAATGAATAGGTTCATTATCAAACTTTCCTTTCTTACTATCATATTGTTGAAGCTTTTCAATGAGTTAAGATTCACTCATGTCAGTTAATAATATAATTATAGAAGTAAAGAAATGGAAATGATTAATGAAATAATATTAATAAAAATACAATAATAATAAAAATAGAAAAGAAATTCAAGAGGTGGCTCCTTAGAAATCGATTTGTTTTTCAGTACTAATTTTTCCATTAACCCATTCAGATTAAATTTCTTTAGATTAATCCATTTTTAGTATACCTTTTCCATGTTATTTACCTTGTTTCCATTCTCCTTTATAATATTTACCATCAGACCATTCAAAAATACCATATCCTTCTTTAAGATCATTTTTATAACCTCCCTTGTATTTACGACCATCAGGCCAATTAAAAGTCTTAGATATAGAAGGATAATATTACTCCTTCTCCATCCATTCTATTTTCTTTCCATTGTCCATCATAAACCTTTCCACTTTTCCAATAATAAATTCCTTGTCCATCCATTTTATTACTTTTAAATTCTCCTATATACATATTTCCATTTCCCCATTTAAAAAAACCTTTTCCTTACTTTTTACCATTATAATATTCTCCTTCATAAGAGGAACCATCCTACCAAGTTTCTTTGCCTTAACCTTATTATTTATCACTCATCCAACTACCTTCATAAGTAGCTTTATTTTTGTATCTATGATATTTACCATCACCATTAGCTTAATCATTTTACCAATAACCTTCATAATAATCACCAAATGAATGTATTAATCTACCATATCCAGAAGCTTCATTGTTAATAAAACTTCCTTCATAATAACTTCCATCTGGCCATAATAGTTTTCCATAACCATGTTTTTAAGTATCCTTCCATTCTCCATAGTAAATGAAATCATTATCAAATTTAATTGGAGGACTCTATACTCCTCTCTCAATAAAATTTGGTATTTAAAGTATTGGTAATTAACTTAAGACAGTTCGAACAATCTAATTTGAAATTTCAGGAAAAGAGTCTAAACGCTAACCTTATTTTGGTGCTTCAACACTAACTAATCTTTTAATTGGTAATAGTTAATTGAATAAAGTATGTTCTTTAACATTATTTGTTTCTGAAAAAAATCATATTAATAGAATTACTTAATCCAATTCTAACAAAATCATCAGCTTCTTATTCTCCTACATCACAATCCTCATTTTTATTTATTTATTTTTCTAATACTATCAATTAATTTTTATTTTAGACAATAGGTTGTGAACAACAAACATTTGCATTACCCATTTTATTATTATTTTTATATTACAAAATCAAAGTGATATTTTATCTATATCACATGGGACAAGAATGTTAGAAATGTTAAATGAAACCAGATGTACAATAAAGTGAAATTAATAAAAAGGAAGAAATTAGTTCTGATTCTGATTCTGATCCTGAAATAGAAGAAGAAGATGAAAAACAGCCTTGTACTTATAAACATTATTCTAAGAAAAACCACCTTCAATGGATAGTAAATCCAATTCTTCTACATTTATAAAAGAGTAATACATATCAACAGATTCAAAACAAGAGTAAATTGAAACTATTTAGAATCAACTTAAATTTGAAGATGGTGGAATCTATACAGGAATTATATTTAATAATATGGCAAATGGTTTAGGAAAATTAATCATGCCAAATGGAGATATATATGAAGGAAATTTTATTAACAATTATTTAGAAGGTGATGGAAAATGTGTTTATGCAAAAGGACCAATTTATACAGGATAATTTAAATAAGGTAAATCAAATGGAATAGGAAAAGAAGTTTGGCCTGATGGTTCCATTTATGAAGGAGAATTTAAAAATGGTAAAAAGAATGGAAAAGGAATTTATAAATGGAGTTAATAAAGTACATATAATGGAGAATGGATGGATAATATGATTAATGGAATAGGAAAATATGAATGGCCAGATGGTAGGGTAATTTATTCATTATTTAGAATATAGTCTTATTATGGATACTGGCTCAAAAATCAAATGCACGGAAGAGGATATTATCGATGGAGTGATGGAAAATACTATGANAATTAACTTAAGACAGTTCGAACAATCTAATTTGAAATTTCAGGAAAAGAGTCTAAACGCTAACCTTATTTTGGTGCTTCAACACTAACTAATCTTTTAATTGGTAATAGTTAATTGAATAAAGTATGTTCTTTAACATTATTTGTTTCTGAAAAAAATCATATTAATAGAATTACTTAATCCAATTCTAACAAAATCATCAGCTTCTTATTCTCCTACATCACAATCCTCATTTTTATTTATTTATTTTTCTAATACTATCAATTAATTTTTATTTTAGACAATAGGTTGTGAACAACAAACATTTGCATTACCCATTTTATTATTATTTTTATATTACAAAATCAAAGTGATATTTTATCTATATCACATGGGACAAGAATGTTAGAAATGTTAAATGAAACCAGATGTACAATAAAGTGAAATTAATAAAAAGGAAGAAATTAGTTCTGATTCTGATTCTGATCCTGAAATAGAAGAAGAAGATGAAAAACAGCCTTGTACTTATAAACATTATTCTAAGAAAAACCACCTTCAATGGATAGTAAATCCAATTCTTCTACATTTATAAAAGAGTAATACATATCAACAGATTCAAAACAAGAGTAAATTGAAACTATTTAGAATCAACTTAAATTTGAAGATGGTGGAATCTATACAGGAATTATATTTAATAATATGGCAAATGGTTTAGGAAAATTAATCATGCCAAATGGAGATATATATGAAGGAAATTTTATTAACAATTATTTAGAAGGTGATGGAAAATGTGTTTATGCAAAAGGACCAATTTATACAGGATAATTTAAATAAGGTAAATCAAATGGAATAGGAAAAGAAGTTTGGCCTGATGGTTCCATTTATGAAGGAGAATTTAAAAATGGTAAAAAGAATGGAAAAGGAATTTATAAATGGAGTTAATAAAGTACATATAATGGAGAATGGATGGATAATATGATTAATGGAATAGGAAAATATGAATGGCCAGATGGTAGGGTAATTTATTCATTATTTAGAATATAGTCTTATTATGGATACTGGCTCAAAAATCAAATGCACGGAAGAGGATATTATCGATGGAGTGATGGAAAATACTATGATGGAGAATATGAAAATGATAAAAAGTCTGGATTTGGTATATTTAACTGGCCTGATGGAAAACAATATTAAGGATATTGGCTAGATGGAAAACAACATGGAAAAGGACTTATGATTAATAAAGAAGGAAAAAAAAAATTTGGAGAATGGCAAAATGGCAAATTAATTAGCTGCTCTGATGAATCTAATTTATAACTTATTCCAGATGGTTGGTTTCTCAACACTTTTAATTAATGATTAAATTATTTTACTTTTATGTATTTTTTCTGTTTTAATAATTTATTTTATTATCCATTTGAACTCATTTTAATTTAGAAAAATCAAAATCTAATTCCAAAAAACATTTTAATTCAATATCTCTAATTTATTAACTCCAAAATTTTTATTATTTTTTATTTAACTATTAATTTATTTATTTCAAGAAATATGATTTTTTCACTTTGAAAAGAAGCAGACGTTTAATTTTAACCATAACTTTAAGAAGTATTGAAAGATCAAATGAACAATAGTTATTATTCAAAATAAAAGAAAAATTTAGTCAATTATTAAAGTATCTTAATGGAAATTTTTTTACTAATTTGTAACCAATTTAAGAAAAAAAAGTGATTCTTTCATTATCTATTAATCACTTTATCTATATTTATTAATCTTAAAAATATTTTATTACTAATCATTTTATAAACTTTAATTCTCAATCAATATAGGATTTAAATTTTATAAGATAAAAATAGTATCATAATCAATTGTTATTTTAGGTAATAAATAAGTATTAAAGTTATTTACATCATTTTTTTTCAGATTTTTTGAGCAAAAGTATATTTAATCAATTTTATAATATGATTAGAGTTTAAAATAATATACTCATTTTATAAAAAATAATACCTTATATTATTAAATTCTATTCATATAAATTAAAAAATATATTTGATAATCATATTATTTGATACCCATATATATTTGAAAAATTTTTAAATAGCTCATAATAATAATCATCCTACCAATAAAGTTAATTATTTAGATTTGAACTGTTTTATTAATTTACAAAATGTGGCTGTTTCTATAGTATACATTTTTATTGTTCAAAATAGATAAGAAAATTCCCAGAGTCATTTTAATAAGAAATTTTGACATAAGTGAGGTATTCAAAAATATTAATTATCCTGCCATTTTTATTTTCTGCATCCAAATAACTATAAAATAGATGAAATATCTAGTGTAATCTAAATTATTCTCTTAAATTTCCAGAAGAACGTTGACTTATTGCATAATCTGCTTATGTTTTAAAATTACTATTGGGATATTATGATAACTTCTTGATATCTTCTTTTAACTTTTCGTAATTGTTATTTATAGAATTAAGGATATTCTGAATAGTAGGGTGAGTATTATTATTTATTGGAAGTTCAAATTTTTTTAGAAATTCTATTAACTTATTTTACAATTATTATTAATTGTTAAGATTGTTTGAATATTATTCATTTGATTTATAATTTCCATTCTAAGGTTAAGCTGTCTAAGTAATATCCACACATTCTTTTAAAAAGTTATTTTAGCCTTGTTTATTATAATCGCAATATTAATTATTATAATTTTGGTTTTGTTGCAATTCAAAACAATTGTTTTGCTCTTAAAAAGATTTATTATTACTTTAAATAGAAGTACTATTCTTAAAAAGAGGAAAATTTAATTGCAACTTATTTTATGTCAATTATTCATACTATCTAAAATAATAAAACAATAATTTACTATGCTATATATTAAATTTCACCTACTATTGGCTATTTCAATTCACCATTTTATCCTACTTAATTTATTTTATTATCAATAAATTATATGGAATTAATAATTTTTTTTAATACTTACTCATTAAATTAGACAGGTAAATTTGTTTGTTTTTATTCATACTATCTCCATTAAAAATTTTTTCCTAAACAATTATTTTTGTAAGATTCAACTAAACACAACTATTCTTTTAATTTTTCCTAACCAAACATTTAAGAGAGAATTTAATCAAGCATTTTTTGAGCATTTTATTTTTATTTATCTAAAAATTGAAATAATTCTGTATTTTAACACTATTATAACAAATCCTAATGAATTCCATTTGATAGATTTAATTATAAAACTAATTTGTTATTACATAAGTCGATCATAGGATGTTAAGGATCCTCTTTAAAATATTAAATCACAGCTTTCATTGAATATAGTAAATTTACTACATTCTATAAGTCCTGATATACATAATATTGAATTTGAGCTTAAGCCTCTAATTATGACTTATATCTCTAAGTTTGCTCTTCTTATTGATAATTAGAACGTGACATAGCAATTAAATTATTTAATTAATGGATTTTTAATCATAAATGATTTTTAAATAGATTTTATAATAGAATAAAAATTATATGCTATTAAAGATTAAATTTAATAAATATTATTTCGATTAATATTAGATATGTTATATTTTAGATTTAATAGAAATATTTAGTATAAACTTACAATTATTGTAAGCAATAAAACTATTTTTAAAATATATTGAACTAAATTTAATGAATTTTGAATAGATTATTTCTTTAATTAAAGTTTAACTTTTTTATGTTCTAAATAGTCCCTTTTATTAAAACAATCTAAATTTAAAATTCAATTTATCCTCATTTTAATGATATGATGATGATGACAAATAACTTCATAACTAAAAATGTTATTAAGGAGATTTTATATTGACTTTAGTACTTAACAATGCCTTTCAATTTAAGGTTTTTATTCTGTTACTATTAATACTAATAAATATTCAATATTTTATAAAGAAAAATGCTTAGAGATTTTTTAAATTTCTTTAAATTTAAGAGAGGGGATTTGGAGACCTAATTCTCTATTAGATTATTTGTTTTTTTGTATTAGAAATATCGAAAATTTTAATGAAGGTTGGACAGTAGAAAATAAAAGTTATCAGGAGGACATATTGGTGCATAATGTGAAGAATGTAATATATTTAATATTAGAGGATTTTTAGGATAGTTTAAAAGTTAATCTAATTCAGATTGTTTTATATGTGATGGAGTTTTAGATAATACAATTTCTTTCATCTTAAATCAAAATGGTAAATATATTTATTATTTGAAAATAAATAATATTTAGTATCATTCGAATAGATTGTAGATATACTTTTCTTCATCTTATAATTTTATGAATTAAAAGATTAACATTAAAGAAAATGATGAGAAATCAAGATTTTCATTTTGATTTCAAATTATTTAGTAAAATTTTCTTGTTTCGTTAAATAATTGATAAATATTCCTTTTTTTATAATTTAATCAATAGTGAAATTAAGTTTCAATTATGAATTATGAATTTCTGCATGATATGAGAATATTTAAGATTTAAATTATTTCTATTTTTATAAATTTATCTTAAAAATTTAATGTCAATTAATTCTAATAAGAATGATGTAATATTTGATTATTAATTAATTTGTTTAATAAAAATTATGTCAAATCCACTCCCTATTGAAATAAATTCTGATTTTGATGAAATAATTAATTGCCTCCCCTAAAATAGTGGATCAACTGCTACTTAAACAGTTCTAAACAATTCTAACATTTCCTAAATCTTGTCTTCTAAATAAATTGATGATTAATTGAATTATGCAGGTAATACTTATAGATAATAAAAAGATGAAGAATTTGATTAGCTCAATGAATAGATGAAAAATGTATTACTAACTGATAATTTCAAACCTTCCTTGATTTCTGCCTTTTAAGCTGATATGTAAAATTAAATAATTTTATTTTAAGGTCTTCTTATATTACACATGAAAAATTAACTAAAAATTCTAGACGTATGTAATAAGAATATGAAAATGCCAATCCTAAAGATAGAGAATATGTATTTCTAACATTTATCAATAATAATATAATAAACTTAAGTTTAGACAAATATATGCACTATATATTGGAAAAAATCATTGAGGTTGGTAAAG
Source organism: Paramecium sonneborni (assembly GCA_905182985.1). Classification (NCBI taxonomy): domain Eukaryota; phylum Ciliophora; class Oligohymenophorea; order Peniculida; family Parameciidae; genus Paramecium; species Paramecium sonneborni. Next base: position 40,264 of record CAJJDN010000054.1, read on the forward strand.
TTATTAAAATTAAAATAGGCCCTCCCTTATATAGGAATAAGATTTTAGATTAAATATTCAATAGAATAAATAAATTGATTGTTGATCTCTATGCATGTAAAGTGATTTAAAAAGGATTAGAAATAATGTCATAATCACCTAGAGATTCATAAAATTAATTTTAAAAATATGCCAATTTTATATTGAAAGATGATAGTTTTATTAAAAAATTGTATACAGATAAAATAGGGAATTAAATTTTTTAAAAAAGTCTAGAAGTATTTGATGGCAATAATTTATATTTACTTTTGCTTATTTTAGATAAATATGTAATTTATTTAATTAAATTTATTAGATATTAAATATTAATTCAAAATAAATTGAGCTTTCGACAGATTAATATGGATGTCTTATAGTAAATAAAATAATTGATATACTACCAAAACTAATTGATTAAGCTGGAAAATAAGTTGCAAATGATATAATCATGAGAATTCTATAAAATTCTTCATGTTTAGTAAGGAGACAATATTCTAATTATATTATCTAATAAATATTAGAGAAAGGTTAAGAATGTCATAAAAGAATCCTTCTTGAATAATATCTAATAAAAGACTTTGTATCAATGTCAATGGATAAATATGGTAGTAATGTTGCTGAAAAAGCAATCATTCATTCAGGACCTTAATGGAGATAAAAATTATGGGAAGAAGAAGTGGCAGTTTCAGAAGAGTATTTATATTCTATTAATTTAGATCTTTTCGTAAATTAGTTAATGATTAGTTTGCCAATTATCCTATCTAAAGATTATATGAATATTTTACTTAAGAATATCGAACTGAATTTCTAGGTTATTTATAAAAATTATACGAAAGTAGCTTTCTGAATCATCATGGACTTATTGTTTGGAAGTTTGCTATAGTAAATTTAAATACAAAAAGATTTGCAAAAAAACTGAATTCTTATGAATAATCGAAAACTTATAATTGTTTGGGAAAAAATAAACAAATTTCATAATAAACAAACTCAAAAATAAACAATAATAATCAATAATAATATTAATAATATCAATAAATCATACTTTAATAATAATAATTTATGTGTAATCTTTGGATGCAATAATAAAATTATTATCCTGATGATTATTCATCATTTCAAACTTTTTTATAGCAAAACTCGATGATATTTAATCAATAATAATAAATGTAGTCATTATAACTTTATTCATAATCAAAGTAACTTTAACCTAATTACTAAAATTTTTAATAAAATGATTCAATATAGAGGCAAATGATGATTCAAAATCAATCTGACTGACATACAGATGACAAAATATAATATGAAAATAATATTTTATTGCATAGAACATTTCAATAAAACTCAACTTATTTATTTTTTAGACTTTTTTTAATTATTTATTTTATATACATTTAGCAATCTAAATTATAATAATTCTCAATTGAAATACAAATATAAAATAAATCTTTTTTATATTGAATTTCTAAAAAGAGGATTATCAAATCAATTTTTGTAATTAATCTATTTAAATAAGTTTTTGATAGATTTTTAAAATGATAAAAATTAAATATGGTTTTCATTTTTAATTTAAGATGATAAGATTAGAAGATTAAAAAAATATTAAAGAAATAAGCTAAGTTTAAGTAATGAAATTGATACTTAATTTGATTTGATTTCATCATGCAAGAATTTGAAGAAAGCTAATTATCAATAAATTTTAAATGAAGATTTTAATAATTTATTTAAGATGAATAAATATATAAATAGATAAAGCACAAGTTCAAATGTCTTTTTAGAAAATTTAACCATCTAATTTGATGATATCAAATTTTAAAAATAAAAGATTATAACTACCAAAATAAGTAATTGTAAAACTAAAAAAATTTGAATTATCCTAGAACTATAAAGAAGTTTAAAATGAAGATTTCAAATAAGAATATTAGGTTATTGAGTTAGATTAATTCTAAAATCAAATGAATTGTTTAATTAGTTATAAAGATTTTGTATTCAATAAATTTGGAAAACATGAAAAAAAAAAAAAAACTTAATTATCAGTGCATTATAATGATATTAAATTATTAGATTTCATATTTATAGATTTTATTTTATATTCCATGATTTAAAATTTGATATATATTTTTTTTCATTTTTTAAAAGCTAATTTTTTATAATTCCTTAATAAAATATAAGAGTTTTTAAAACATATGGTTTCTTTGATTTAATTTTTGTTAATTTGTTTAATTGATAAATTTTAACTGAATAAATTATTGGAATGAGGATTGCTTTCATCTTAATGAGAAATTAAATTACAACAAATACATGTGAAAAATGCTTATGTTTAGGTTTTTAATAATGAATGTTTAGTAACATAATGGGATTAGAGATAATAGAAAATTTGAATTAGATTTGCTTTGATTAGATAGATAGTTAAAAAATAATGTGTATAAAAATGAGTTTTAATTTAATGATTATATAAACAACTAATAATTAAGCAACGTGCACAATATTCATTTTAATTAATTAAATAAATGTCTGAAAAAGCATAACTCGCCAAAGACGCAATAAAAAGAAGATAAGGAGGAGGCAAGAGTCGTAAGATATTTGTGTTTACATGATTTAGCATCAAAAGCAACAGAAAATGGGGGACAATCAGGATTAAATTTTTATTCAGGAGATGTTTCATCACTTAAAGTTCAACCAAACACCGTACTTATAATTAGTCTTGTATATTTGGGAATCGTTGTGCTCTTACACATTTTCAGCAAACTCAGATCAGGAGGAGCAGAAGCTACTCCTGAAGGACAATGATTCATATTATATTATATGAAATATCTACGCATGTTTTGTTTTATAATCAAATACATAAATTACAATTTTTATATCATCAAGTTTGAGACGAAGTGTTGTAATTAAATTATTATTTAAAACATGTTTACACATATATCAAAGGTTTGAATTGTGATCATACATAATTTTTTATTTTTAAATTAAACATTTTTATACTAAATCTAACTTGGATTCTATTCAATACTTTTTAATATAATATTCTAATCTTTTTTTAATCTTGAATGTAAATTAAAAAAAAAGAAGGAATTAGATTTTTCTGATTATAAAATTTTAATCATCAAATAAATTTATATTAGTGTTCAAAAAGGGAAATAATAGAATAATAATACACTTTAAATAGTTGAAATAGCATAAAATTTTGAGAAAGAAATAAATTTATTTAACATATTTAATATAGTGTTATATTAATATATAATATAAATTAAATATTAAAAATAAAAAATGCATTTGAGGTATTATTTGAATGAGGAAGGAAAAAGAGTTTACACTTTAAAAAATACACTTGATGATGGTTCATATACATTTAATGCTCATCCTGGTATTGATATAAATTAATTGAATAGCAAGATTTAGCCCTGATGATTTAAATTAGAAATATCGTGTTGAATTAAAGAAGAGATTTGGTTTATTACCAACATAAGGTGAACCTCATTAATTTTGAAATGTTAATGATAATAAAATTTATAGTTTTATTTAATATCAATTATCATATAATATCAATAAAGAATACATAGGAATTTAGTATAGATATTTTTAGTTAATAAGTAAAACAATATTTTAATATAATTCGTTTAAATATGTCTTCAAATATAGAATTAGTTCCATTTTATTCCTCTTTGCTTCGTACAATATAAAGCATGTTTCAATAGAAATTGATTACAGCAGAGGAAAGAAGTGAGTTGAAGAATTTTGTTGTTTCTCATGATTCGAAAGATTTAGATCAATTATTTAAATCATATGAAAAAGGAGAATTGGAGTAATTTATTTTAGAAAATTACATAAATCCAAAAAATAATGAGTAATTAATTGAAGATGATGATGACTCATGTTATTCTATATCTGAAATTGAATGTTAAAAAAGTACATTAAGTTGCACTCCAAATTAATTTGTATGGTAATTGAAACAATCCAAGAAAGTTAAATAAGAAAAAGAAGGTAGTCGTAAAAGATCAAATTCATTTACTACATTTAAATAGTTATGATGATAGAAACTGGATAAATTTTGAGTTTATTTGTGTATACAAGTTATTTTAATATATTCAAAATAAAAATTAAGAACATAAAGAAAATCCGATATTAATATAATTTAATTTAGTACATCATAAACTTGATGAAATAATAAATCATATTTTAGTAGTAATCAAAGTCAAATTTTATAAACCACAGCAATTTTATTTCAAGTTGATAATTTGGTATGCCCATTACAAAAATTTATACATTTATATTAAAAATGACTCAATTATTGAGAATCGTAGTTATTCATTTTTATTATAATAAGATGATAATAGCAATATTAAGGAGATTAATGTAGTAATTCTAATAAAAAAATATGGAGAATATTTATACAATATATTTATTTACTAATTTCAAATCTCTAAGATAGAAATATATATCTATGAAAATAATTATTTAAAATAACAAATAAATTTTAGAGGATATGATATGAATGAGAAATTTTAAATGTCTTACATAACTCTAATGATAATATAATAAATAAATGATAATAGTTTAAGGATTGTGTGAGAAAAAGTGCAAAAAATAATAAAAAGATATATATAATAAATGATTTCATTATTTATATATTATATGATGAAAGTGTAATATAGAAGTATATTTAATAGATTGAGTTGAATGTTATATAATATTAATAATAAGTCCATAAATAATTAATTAAAAATATATATATGTAAATTCAATCATTCGATGAATTGGCGACAGAGAAAGAAATCAAATTATTCGGAAAGACCACATCATAGAAATTCTAACGTCTTAAAATTATCATTATCGGACTGTCTAGTGTAATTAATAACTACAATCCTAGCTTGGATTAGAGATTGCCAAACATATTTCTACATAATAACCTGAATTGATAACACTTTGTGATACATAATTATAAAGACTAAAATAATGTGAACTACTCTTAAAAATAAATAATGTAACATAAATAGAAACATTGGAAATGTCTTACAAGGACAATGAAATCTTATCAAAAATAGAAAAGCATGATTTAACAATAATTTGTGATATTTAATCCCTTAAATTTGCAATAGCTGTAAGTGAACATCTCCGTTAAAATGCATCTAAAAATTAAAAGAATAATAAAGGAGTTATTTGGACATGTACATTTGGATTCATTTGTCTTAAATTTTCAGATTTTGGATAAGGATTCAAAGTCTTTGATAGAGATGGAGTTTAACCATTCCCATATCATATTATTGACATTACTAATTCTAATCCAGGAATAGTCAAAATTCACAACTCCATTCCACATAACTATAAAACGGGTGATTTTGTAAGAATTAGTAATGTTGAAGGTATGACATAAGTAAATGGACCAGAAGCACGTCCCATTAAAATAATATCTCCAACTGAATTTTCTATTGAACATACATAACATTATAATAAATATTTGGCAGGTGGATTAGTTTAATTAACTAAAGTACCTTTCAAGTACCAATTTCAAAAGCTTTCTGATACTATATACAATCCTAACTCACTTAAAACAAATGAGGATAAAATTGTATACAGTACTGTAATAGCAAATTTATAATTGTTGGATTAAACAATAAAACCATAGAATGAATAAGAAATTATAAGCATTGCTTTAGCTATATACAAAACATTTGATTTAGATTAATTTGATGTTTAATTATGTTAAAAGACTATAAGATAAATGTAGACAACCAAATATCCAGTTATAAATTTATGGGCTGGTTATTGTAGTTTGGAAGTAGTAAAATTTACTGGTAAATTCACACCATAAGAATGTTCATTCATTTAATTTATTAGTGATATAGAAAATGATGATACTTAGATAAAAATAAAATTATAATCATTAAATGCTTTGGTGATTGGAAGTGGGGGAACTGGATGTGAAATTATTAGACTTTTTTCTTTAATGGAATGTTGTACTCAACCAAATTCTAAATTAACCATATTAGATGATGATATTGTTCGTAAATATACTTTAGGAACTCATTATTGGTTTAAGTAAAATATTTATTTATTTATAGTTAATAAACACTTGGTATGTAAAAAGCTGATGTAGCTTAATAATAAGCTTAAATGCTTTGTTCTTCTATGAATATTGATGTTGATAAAACTAAATTTAGTGAAAAATCTGAAATCATTGTTAAACAACATGATATCATTTTTTCTGCCATAAATAATTAAACATCAAGATTATTAATTTAATAATAAGCTTAGAAACATAATAAGGTTTTATTTGATTAAATTTTAAATGGTTTAAAAGCTTATACTCAATTTGGAAAACCAAATTAATAATTATAAATCTAGGAGACATTAAAGAATGTTTATAATGTAGATTAAAACACTTATAAGAAATTTCCATATCTTCCAATTCATTGTGTTCTATGGGCCAAAGAAGTTTTTGATAATAGTTTTGTTGGATTTGTTACTGACTTTTAAAAATTCTTATAGGATCGAAATGGATATCTTTAAAATTTCGAAGAATTAGATGTGTATTAAAATAAATTAATAATTTTAGGGTTGATAATTATCACATTAGAGCTCATGTTATTAATAGAATATCAAAACCAGGTTTTAATTTGACACTTGACAAAATTCTCAGTTTGTCAAAAGAATTATATGAATTTCACTTTGAATTCAAAATTAATTAGCTTTTGAAATAATATCCTGTAGATGCATTAGAATGTGTATGGACTGGATATAAGAAAATACCTTAAGCAATGAAATTCGATTCTAATAATATGGATCATGTTGCTTATATTTAAATTACTACACTTTTAATATCGAAATTGTTCAATATTAATGCTAGTGCTGTATTCAAATAAGAATATGTAATTGATAAATTGTAACAAATGACTGAAAATTATTGGAATCTAACTAATCCTTAAGTTCCCACTCCTACTGAATATTCATCTCAAAATAAACCATAATTTTTAAATTTTGATGATGATTAAATAAGAGGTTTGTATGTTAGATGCATTCATATATTAACAAACTTAAGATGTAGAAATTATAATCTTTAACCAATCCCATTATACAAAGTTCAAAAATATGCTTTAGAAATGCACAGAAGTAATCCAATTATGCATTCAATTATTGTTGGTTGGATGGGTATTGAATTATATAAATATCTCTATGTAAATAATATATTTATAATAATTCTTAGGGTAATTGCAAATAGAGAAATATGCACATAGATGTTAATAGTAATATTTTAGAATTCATTTGAGAACTATTGATTTAAGATATTATTATTAAATATACATTTTTAATACACAATTATTCATAATAATATTTAATATAACCAATATGCAATTATTATTGGTAGCAGAATATATAATAATTGGAATGATGGCTTATTTTATTATTAATTCTATTCTTTTTACTCTTTTTCTTGTTATGGTCTTTATGGAGAAGCTGTTACTTTGTTTGAGGAGAACGAATTTTATTCAATTTTGCTATCTGAACCTCTCCTGTTTGGAGAAGACTATTGTTAAATGAAATTATCATCAGCGTTATCTTATTAAGATGCATATTATTATTCTTATTGTCTACTCATTTTTATTCCATATTGCTATTTATGATTAATAGGAATACTGTGTTTAGTGGATTAATTTTATTGGTATTGATTAATCGTAATACATTATAAGATAGTGAATTAATAATTCCATCAATTTAATCTTTATCATGATTAGAAATTTCATAAAACTTAGCATCTAAAGAATCAGCAAGATTTCTTCCTTGTTGGGTTTAAACTTGTCTAAATTTCAATAATAAGTAAAACCTTTAATTTTCTAGATCTTTATGTGTTGCAACAATAATAATTTGAATTTAATCAGATGAGACTTATTTAAGAATACTGATCCAATTTTCTAATGATTTGAATGAGTTTTGGCTATCAATTTTATAGAAAATAATAGCACCAGCAGCACTACAAATTTATATATAAAAATAATAAATACTTTTAACAAAAGGTTTTCTATATAGCCATGAATTAAGAGCTTCCAGACTAATTAAAATAGTGATAGTTACTGTATCCCATAATTAATTTTGAACTACAATTCCATCATTAAATTCTATAGATTTGCTTTCAAATTCTAGTCCTATTGTTGGATCATATTCTTGTATGAATTTCCCTTTTATATATTAAGATAAAAAACAGGATTTTCCAACTCCTATAAATTATCTAATATTTTAACCTGTGTCACCAATCAATACAAATTTGAAGAGATATTAATAATCTTCAAAATTCATAAATTTATTTATAGTTTATATATATATTATATTAAATTACTACAAAGACATGCAACTTGCTAAAAGTAATTAATATTATTTAACTTCTATAGTTCATCCAGATGCATTAGAAAAAGAAAAAATAAATCCTTATTTAAATGAAAACCAAGAATAATAGAGATATCCTAGGGAGAGTTTAGTTGAGAATGAAAAAAACTTAAATTTAGGAGGATCTTATTAAAATTATATATATAGATGTGGTGAATGTTGTGGAAATTGTTCTGCATTTTGTCCATGCAATCCCTTTGTAGAATATCCATATAAGAAAATAGAACAAGGGTTTGTTGGAGTTTATTTAAGATTCGGAAAATATGTAAAAACTAGNTCTGAACCTCTCCTGTTTGGAGAAGACTATTGTTAAATGAAATTATCATCAGCGTTATCTTATTAAGATGCATATTATTATTCTTATTGTCTACTCATTTTTATTCCATATTGCTATTTATGATTAATAGGAATACTGTGTTTAGTGGATTAATTTTATTGGTATTGATTAATCGTAATACATTATAAGATAGTGAATTAATAATTCCATCAATTTAATCTTTATCATGATTAGAAATTTCATAAAACTTAGCATCTAAAGAATCAGCAAGATTTCTTCCTTGTTGGGTTTAAACTTGTCTAAATTTCAATAATAAGTAAAACCTTTAATTTTCTAGATCTTTATGTGTTGCAACAATAATAATTTGAATTTAATCAGATGAGACTTATTTAAGAATACTGATCCAATTTTCTAATGATTTGAATGAGTTTTGGCTATCAATTTTATAGAAAATAATAGCACCAGCAGCACTACAAATTTATATATAAAAATAATAAATACTTTTAACAAAAGGTTTTCTATATAGCCATGAATTAAGAGCTTCCAGACTAATTAAAATAGTGATAGTTACTGTATCCCATAATTAATTTTGAACTACAATTCCATCATTAAATTCTATAGATTTGCTTTCAAATTCTAGTCCTATTGTTGGATCATATTCTTGTATGAATTTCCCTTTTATATATTAAGATAAAAAACAGGATTTTCCAACTCCTATAAATTATCTAATATTTTAACCTGTGTCACCAATCAATACAAATTTGAAGAGATATTAATAATCTTCAAAATTCATAAATTTATTTATAGTTTATATATATATTATATTAAATTACTACAAAGACATGCAACTTGCTAAAAGTAATTAATATTATTTAACTTCTATAGTTCATCCAGATGCATTAGAAAAAGAAAAAATAAATCCTTATTTAAATGAAAACCAAGAATAATAGAGATATCCTAGGGAGAGTTTAGTTGAGAATGAAAAAAACTTAAATTTAGGAGGATCTTATTAAAATTATATATATAGATGTGGTGAATGTTGTGGAAATTGTTCTGCATTTTGTCCATGCAATCCCTTTGTAGAATATCCATATAAGAAAATAGAACAAGGGTTTGTTGGAGTTTATTTAAGATTCGGAAAATATGTAAAAACTAGTATCAAATTTATGTTTTATCTTAGTGCCCCCTGGTTTATAATATTTTAATCCTTGCACAGATAAATTAATAAAAATTGATTGTAGAACATAAATGATTGACTGTGAAAAACAATTTGTAATAACAAAAGATAATATTCTAATTAAAGTTGATGCATCTGTTTATTACAGAGTATTAGAACCAAAAAAGGCAATTTTTTATATTTATGACCTTAAAATGGCTGTTTCATAAATTACTTTAGCAGCTATAAAAAGTGTAATCGGTGCATATACCTTACAAGATGTGTTAGAAAAAAGAACTGAAATTTAAGATTATATCTAACATTTTGTGGATGATCATGTAGATGATTGGGGAATTGATATTGAATTAATGATGATAAAAGATATTCAAATAGATGAAAAAATTAAATCTGCTTTAGCTTAAGCAGCAACAGAACTTAGGTATATATCTTTTATCAACATTTATAGGTCTGCATAAGCAAAAATTTTGATTGCTGAATCTAATGTTTAATCAGCTAAATTGATGAAAGAAGCTGCTGAGCTTCTTAGTGCCAAAGCAGCTATGTAAATTAGATATCTTGAAGTCATTAATAAAATAGGTTGCGAACAATAAACAAAAGTTATGATAATATGAAATATTATATTTCAATCATCTTTCAAAACACTAATAAAAGAATCTTTTCTTACTGTTATTCTATCAAATTCTCTCATTCTATTTTACAAATTCTTTTTTTGATCGAGTTATTTTTTCTTTCTTATAAATCACCACAATAAAATTTGATAGATACGATTTTCATTACCTTTCTTATTTTTCTGCTACTATCACTTCTTTTCCAACTTAAATAAAATTGATACAAATAATAGATCTTAAGTAGTATTATCTTTTAGGCTTAAGCTTATTTTCTTTCTAATTAATCTAATTATTGAACCCTTTCTTCAGGTACTATAAATGATAATGCATCTTAAAGATCATCAATCAAATATATCAGTAATTTATCAAAATTAGCTTTTTTGAATTCACAAAATTCATATTCTAAAAATCCAAATCATTTGATGACACTGATGACACTTTTAATTTTATCAAATAAATTTTAGATATTTTCATTAAGTGGTATTTCTTAAGTGAATTTATCATATTTATCATATTTTTACTACTGTATAAGTCTTTGATACTCCATGATTAATAGGAGCTATTGTACAAAAGTTTTTAATGTTCTCTATAATTATTTGATATTTAGAAAAGAAATGTAAGAAGTATTATATGATTCAATTTTCTTATTTAAAATTAATTTTTTATAATTTATTTTAATATCACAATTAAATTATATACAATTCTCAATTTTCAGTCTTTTTATTTGGTTTATTCAATAATTGTGATCTCAATTCTCTTGCCAATTTCTTTCGATCATTTGTCTAATAATGATAAGATTTTATATCACTAATATTTTAATCATTATTATATTTACCAAAATTCATCAAAATATAAAGAATCAATTATGCAAAATGTTGTTCCCAATATAAAAAATACACCCCAACTTCTACACAATAATTTAAATTTCATTTCTTTTAAACTTAAATTAATCTTTTTTAATTGCATAGCTTCATAAGTATATGCAGCCATAAATGTCATTGGTAATGTAAATAATATTTTATCCTTTAAATTACTCCAACAAATTGGTAATTCTCTATACTTTAAAATTCCCCAAGCATTATTATAATTATTTAATGTCTCTTCCAATGTAAATATCTTTCTTCCTTATCTATCTATTGTAGGTATATCTATTGCTTTATCTGCTAATTATTAAAATTTCTCTTTTTTCTCTTCTTCTGTTAATGGACTCTCTTCTTATCTCTTTTTTATTGTTTCTTATAACCAACTTAATCTATCCTATGTTAATCCTAATGAATCCAATTTTTATTATGCACTCTAAATTTTCTAATCTAATTCATCTGCAAATTATCTTTCTTCTTCTGTCATAGGCTCCTCCTATATATCATTATTCTTTTCTTCAGAATTATTACTCATTTTATAAATTATGTTTATGTTATTACAAAATTTTAATATATAAATAACAATCAAAATTATTGTTGTTTGCATTTTAAGTATTTAGATTTCCAATATTAAATTTCTTAAATTAATGCATCCTTTTCATAATCATTTTGTTTCAATTTTGCTTAATATTTTAATAATATTTATTTTGTTTTATCGACAATTGTTTATAAATTTTCATCTATTTTAATTTTTGATTCAATAGATATTAATGGATTCTAATGTATTTATGTTGTTGTTGAATTTGGATTGACTAATTATCCTGATGAATTATTAGAAAAATTGCATTTGTTTCTTTATTTTAATCTTAAATCAACAAATTCAGCTTATATTGATTACTTTTATGAATAAGATTCTGAATGTTAAAGTGTTTATCTTTTAGGTTTAAATTACTTTGAATCCTTTTCATTAAGTTTTTCGAAAAGTGCAATTAAAGTACTTCTTTCAGTATTTTACATAGGTAATTAATCAGCTTAAATTTGATCAATAGATCTCACAAAACTTCCAAATTGTTTTTACATGTCAAAATTGTTATTTGAAATGAATTCGCAATATTTATTACTGTCCCGATGTTTATTGGATTTAAGTAACTTCACAGGATTGCACTTGATAGTTTTAAGAGAATCATTATTTTCAGTTGTATGATTTTATTTTAACATAGATCCTTTGTATTTTTGTTAGAGAGATGCAGATACGAAATATTATTACTTAAGTGAATTAGTAGGTGAAACTTTAAATAATTTATGTGATTCACTGTTCTTACCCAAAATGTTGAATAGTTTCTTCTTCATCTAATTACAATCTTATTTATTCTAAATTAAAACAAATGTACTTCTTATTTATGATTGTCTTAACCCTTCGAAGATTAGGGTTGACTATGAATTTAATGAGAATTCGACATAGTATCTTTAATAGAGAGCTTCGATTTTAAGTTCTAAGATTTTGAGATTGTTGCTTATTTAGAATACATAATATTTATTTTATTGTATTTATTCTAATTGATTATTTTGATATCTATAAATTACTTAATCATTCTAATATAAAATCATTACAGATATTGATTGTACTATTAAGGTATGGCAATTCGAGAATTATATATAAATTTTAATATATTGTAAAAAATAATCAATTATTCAATAACTCTTTCTCTTTTGATTTATATATAGAATCCAAAGATTGAGTTTATTTTTCAAATAAGTCTTGTATTTATTTTTCTGCTTATCTCATTGTATCTTCAGATGTTATTTTTTTATAAGGTTTTAACTTAAGTTAAATAATCGTTTACATCATCTATGCATTCATGTCTAATTTATCTTAGATTTTGTTTAGCATCCTCCATTAATTTCTTTAAATTATTTACTGCAATGATTCTACTCTCCTTAGTATTACCTTAAGCTAATTGACATACAATTTATTTGTCCTACTTCTTAACTTATAAATTAAGGTCTGAATTTTCTAAAGCCTTATAACTCAAATTAACTATACTTTCATAACATCCATAATTGTTGACTCATCAAATACATTTAAAATCAATACTCCTTAGGATTTCTATGATGCTTAAGCTAAAGAAGACAAAGCCAATTTTTCACCATATGCTTAAATTGAAACTCTGTCCAACATTTCAGGTGATAATTTACCAACTTATAATTTCTTTAATGATTCTTAAAACTTTTGAGCATATTAATCAAACTTTGTTTGATATACTGAAAAATCAATTGTTTTAGAAAGTCCAAGATTTTACTTCTCTTATTTCTTATCCATTCTTTCCTAATCTTTCTTACTAATTTTAGCAAAATTATAGATAAACTATCTTTTTAAATAACATTATTGTGTAATAACTGGTCTTAATGCTGTTGAGAATAATTTAATCATAAGTTATTAATATTTTCTTTGTGTTTAATATTATGAACATCAGAGAAAAACCTCCATGTTATTAAGAACCAAATTTTTAATTCTTTGTCAAAAAAGGCTTAATTAAACAAAATAACAAGGGGCAGGTTTTTCCAATATTCACATATCGTATTAATAGTTAACCATCTCCTTAAAAATATATTGAACTTCGGGTATCTCCTTAAAAATTAGTAAAAAGATCGAATTTCTAATTTAACAATCCTTCTCCTTTTGTAATTACTAATCTACCAAAAAAAAATACATTCTATCAATCATATATTGAAAATATAATAAAAAGAAAAACAAAAGATAAACCAGAAAGTCGTAAGAAATATTCAAATACAATTGATGAGATTAAAGGGAAATAAATTGGCACTATTGAAGATTGTTTTCTTCCAAGACTTCATTGTTTAAATAATAAACCTTAAAAAATAAAATATCGTAATTCATTGCCAAAGTAAGTTATCTATACTGAGCCTATTCCTCTGTAAAATTTATCGGATAGATTACAACCATGGGAATCAAGTTAAAAATCATTTGCTCTCTAATGAAATAAATGATATATTTATAGGTTGACTATAATAATTTCATCTACAAATTTTAATTATTAATGTGAGTAAAATAAAGAGTGAATATGAAAATTAAGATTTAAAAACTAAAATGAGGTCAGAAAAGAAATACATGACATATTTTTAAAATATGAACTTGAAAGTGTTATTTTTAATGTCAATTATAATATTTATTATTTATAAATATGCAATACATGTATATGTAACCTTATGATGCTATTTTTTAAAAATTCTAAAAAAATGGTAAAATAACAAGAGGAGATTTGATATCGATATTATAAGCGATGAATTACAATGATATGTAAATATAAAGTTTGCTATCAAAATTTAATGATGATGAAATAAGTAAAAGTAATTAAGTATATAGCTTATAATTAGTTTATGTTATGTTTTATGGTTCAAAATTATCCAGCTTATCGATTCCCAGCTCAAAGTCAAGCACAAATTCCTTAATAAGTAGATTAAGATTAGAATCAGCCCAAATTTACTTAAGAATAACAATAATAAATCTATGAAGAATTTAAAACAATTTTAAAAGGACAAGAATATGAAAAGATGATGAATTATCTATGTAAGATGATGTAATGAATGTTTTTAGAATAATATAAAGATATGGACTTGGTAAATACGGTTGATTCGAATAGCAAATAAATTTGTTCATATATAGTGGTTTAATTTGATAATGAAGGTTTGGCATTAAAATTTTTATCGTTATTAACAGATTTTAGAGTTAATTTAAATTTTAAAGATTCGTTAAAATAATCAATATTATTTTATATATGTCGAGATGGTAAACTTAAATTACTGGATTTTTTATTATCTCAGAATGCTGTTAATATAAATGATTAAGATTAATATGGATAAACACCATTATTTTATGCAGCCAGAGAAAATAAGATTGATATTGTTACAAGGTAAATATATATGTTATATACAAATATTTATTTAGACTTGTTTAAGTTGGAGCCAATGTTAATTTAGTAGATACATTATCTAATTAAACAGCATTATTTTATTCAGCAAGAGAAGGACATGCTGAAATTTGTAAAATTTTAATTGATGTAAATCTTTAAATTAAATGTAGAATGGTTGTAATCCAAATCATTAGGATTAACACAAAAAAACAGCTTAATTCTTTGCTAAAAGGTTTTAGAGAAAAGAAGTTATAGAATTGTTTAATTCTTATTTTGGAAAAAATAAAGATGATTATAAACCAAATTCTGTTTATATTAATGACAATAGTAAAGGAGAATAGCCTAAATAATAAAAGAAGAAAAATAAGGATTTACCGAAATAAGCATATAAATTAATGTTTACTGATGAATATGGAAATTTGTAAGAAGTGAGTTCATCTGAATTCGTTAAATTTTAATAATAGTATCCATAAATAGCTAATTTAATAATTAATGCAGATGAATTAATTGATGAAAATGTTTTAAATACTATGAAGGATGATGAATTATGGGAAAAAGTAGCTAAAAAAGTCTTATAAATTTTATGGAAAGCAAAAGGAGCTTAATTATTTCATAATCCTGTAGATGAAAAAAAGTATGGTATAAATGATTATTATGATATTGTTAAAAAACCAATGGATTTTGGAACTGTTAAGGTATATCAATATATATATTAATAAATAGTAAAAATTAAATACAAATCAATATAAAAATTGTAAAGAATTTTATACTGATATCAATCTAGTGTTTGATAATTGTATATTATATAATGGATCAGAAAATGAAGTTGGTCAAATTGGACTTGCATTGAAATAGGAGTTCTTAAATTAAGTTGAATAGACCGGTTTAAAAAAGCATTTATAATGATAGATTATATTAAACCATATTTATTAAAAATTTTCTGAATTAAATCTATGTTTATTACTACTTTTATTATTTTCCCTTTAATCTCCAATTAATACCAATTAACAGTTGATAAAACACTATAATTGCCTTTATACTAAAATAATTAGATAGATATTATTGACGAGGAGGGATATATATATAAATACTATTTTTCTAATGATTATAATAATTTGACTTAATCAACAAATTGTTAAGCAATACCATAATATTTAGATATTGAAATAGAGCAGTAAATGATAATAACTCATAAAACAGAGTAGAATTTTTAAAATAATTTTGTTGATGGCAAATTCTATAGTTAATTAGAGTTCATTTAATCAGCAGTTATCAATCATTATGGTATTATTATATTGACAAGTGATAAAAATTTAACATTTATATCTCACAAGAATATCGATCGAAAATTTGTTTTGACATAACATTATTAAATATATGAATCTATTGAAAATTCTCATTTAATTTATATAGAGAAATTGAATTTATTGATACTTTTATTATAAAGCAATATAGTTTATGAATATGAAATTAGAAATAATACTTATAATAATATTTAATTTATAAATAATTACAAATAAGAAACTATTAAGACAGATTAGATCTAATAGATCAAGGTCTATTCAAAGTATATTTTTATTTTGTTTTTGGGTGGTAGTTTAATAATTTTTAATAGAAGAATGGAGTGGATTCATAGATTTTAATCAAACATAGTAAATTTTGAATTTGAAATTATTTCTGAATAATTTCGATTATATTTATAGTACTAAAATGGAACATTGATGTATAAAAATATTGAGTTTAATGATAAAACTATAGTGATAGATGATAAATCATAAATGTTATTAAGTAAGCCAAAAGCAGTAAGTTTCAAATTATATAAGTAAGGAATATTAGTCTTGGTCGAGGGTAATAATGAAGAATATACAATTGTAAATAATTAAAGATTATATATAGATAGATTATTCATATGATAATGAAAATCTACATGAGATAAATATTTAAGTGATAAGTCATAAAATAAAGCAAATTATAATTCATGATTATTTTGCATTATTAATAGGAGAGAAGATGAAAAGTGTAATTACAATTGGAATTGATAGTGTGTATCTGAACTAATAGAATTATAAATTTCAAAATAATTTACTGGTTCCATAAATTTTAAATGTTTTGGTATTTTCTGATATAGCAAAAAATGAGATAAAGGACTATGTTTATGTTTATACAAGATCAAAATTATTAAAGTTAAATTTACAAGCAGTATGAATTCATTTAAAAATTAAAGAGACAATTTGAGATTATATGTAGTTGTTAAAGTAAGGAATAGGCAAAAGAATCTCCATATTATTATGAATTGGAATATTACAACAGTAAATGTGATGGTTGTCAAAAAAAGAGAAGGTATAAATTGTATTTCAAATATGTAATAATAACAAAGGAATATGAATCGATGATTATTGAATCAATAATAATAGTAGTGTTGATGGTAATAGGAATTATAGGATTAATGATACACAAATGTTTGGGATATATTAGTAGGTCTAAATAAATTTTAGAGATAATAATGTAATTAGAAAAAGTTAATGCTCAGAAAATATAATTGGAGACTTTGAATAATGAATCAAATTAAGATTTTTCAATCAATTATTCATCGATTACCTTTAAATTAGAATGATAAAATATATATATATATATAATATTTGATTAATTAAGAGATGAAAAGGAGTATAAAATAGTAACATTAGGTATAATTAAAATAACTGTACTTTAAATAGAAACTAAATCTATAAACTGAGGTTGATGATACAAGAAATACAAAATTAGTAAGTAAATTTAGTAATGTTTAGATTTCTTTGAATTATTCACCTTTAAATAAGGTAGATTAGAGTGTGTTATCTAATAAGTGGAAAATCAATAAGGGATTATTAAATAATAAAACAAACAGAATATTGACTTAATAATAATCAGATTCAGAAGCTGATTTTCCTAATTAATTGAAAATAATTTAACAATCATAAAGAAATTAGATTCAAACAAAAAGATCAATATCAAATAAAAGAAATAATAGTATTGGAGATTATAATTAATCTCCTAAAAATTAAAATAGACCAACATCTCTATATACAAGTTAAAAACAAAGGTCATATTCTAATCAACAATAATAACAACAACATAGATAACAATAATAATCTCTATTTTAGTCTGTAGGTATAAAGAATAATTAAATAAATGATCCTAAGACATTTGTTTAATAATATGAAATAACTTTAGAAGAATGGGATAAATTTGGTAATAGATTTCCTTTTGGATTTTAAAGAGAGAAGTTATTAGGAAGAGGAGGTTTTTCATTGATTTGGTTAGCTAAAGAGTTAAAAGGAGGTGCATTATGTGCTATTAAATAAATACCTAGAAAATCTAAACATGAAACTCATTTTAAAGAACTAGCTTTTTGTACTTAGTTTTTTAATAAAGGAGGTTAAATAAAGACTTAGTATTAATAAAATGAAGGTGTTAAGAATCTATGTAAAATGTTAGATTATGTAATTGATCCTCATGACGTATTCATCATATACGAAGTGTGTGGATATTCATTGGGCACTTAATTATATGATTTTGAATCCATCAATAATAGTTATAAGGTATAATAAGAATACATGGTAGTTAATTCCATAGAAATTAAGTTTGCTGTTTAAGTAGTTTCCTGTCTTTTTATTAAAGTTTATCAAAAGAATTACATAAACTATAGAATTGTTGGTCAAGACTGGTTGGGTTCATAGTGATATCAAAAGTGAAAACATTCTTATTTCTTATGGATAATAAGATGTTGATTTTAAAATTATAGATTATGGTTCCTCTTTCAAATTTATTGAAGTTTTTGACAAATTTTCTATGGCTACTCCAGAATATATGTCACCAGAAATGTTAACATTTATATTAAGAGAAAATTAAATGTCTTATGATAGTCAATTAATTGAATCTCTTGTTAATTATGATAAATCATGGGTTATAGATATCTGGGGACTAGGATGTGTTATTTTAGAAATTATATCAGGATTACCATTATGGATGAGTTATGATACATAAGTTATCAATCATAAAGGTTAAAAAGTTATGGCTTAAGGTCTTTTTGCTGTTTCCGGAAGAAGTTTTAGTAAAATCGTTGAAAAACAAATCAAAATTCTTACCAATCTTGAATTTGTCTTAAGAGAATAAAATTATTCTGGTATTTAAGTTACACCTTTATTAATTTAATTATTAAAAGGTATGTTAGCCATTAATCCTAAACAAAGATATTCACCTTAATAAATATTGAATTTACTTTAAGATATTTGATTCATTTATATAATATCATTTATTCTTAATTTTATTATATGAAAACTAGAAATTTATCATTCAAATAAGAAACCAATCAATCTGAATTTGCTAATCTTATTACTAAATAACAAATTCAAAATCACTTTCTCAATATTTCCAAATAACCTTTAACAAGATCAACATCCAGAACACATTCTCTCTATATTAAATAAACTCTTATTCAAAATCTTTGTACTATATTTGACAAATTGATCAATAAATCTATTCTAAATAAACCTTTAAAATTAAAGTACCAAAATATTTGTTTAGATTTTGGAATTGATTTTATTCTTCTTTAGAAATTTAATAATATTGAAGATAAGCAAAACTATCTCATTAAATGTAGTGTTGATTCAATCTCAAAGCAATTTGATAGTAATTTATAAATTAATTAGGAATTATATCTAAATATGATTCAACTTTAAATATTGATAATTAAACTTAATCCTTTCATGAAAAATTAGATTTATATGGTTGGTTAAAAGTTAAATCATAATACAAAGCTATTTTAAAAAGACTTAAATTTCTATTAGTATAAATAATATCAAACTCAACCAGCACTCTAAGACAAGAAAATATATAACTTAATGCGACAAACTTATAAAATAAATCACCTTCATAATTATAAAATTTTAATTCATAAACTTAATTTAATCTTAATATTAAAGATTTCGAGATCTAATAACCTGAAGTTTTTATTGAATGGAATAAAGCAATTGAAGCAGAATTTATATCAATAAATAAAAATTTTCATTTACATGGTTATGAAATTATGAAAAAGTAAATGGCTAATGGAGCATAAACTACTAAAAGAGGGATTATTCTTAATAAATGTGAATAAACAGGAAATTATATAACTAAAGAAGAATTATAATACATAGCATCAACAAGTTTCTTAATTAATAAATGTTTAGATAAAGACTTTATCTAAAGAGCAATCAATTCTTTATAAACTAAAGTATATTATTTAAATATATTAAATAGATTAAATCTCAAATTGAATTAAATATTTCAGAGTAAATTTTAGAAGATTTTTATACTTTAAAAGAGAATTAAATGAGAAAACGATAATAATATTTTGAAGAATAAAATACTATTAAACGAAAATAAATTGGTATAAGATATATTGATCGTTAGCTGAAAAGACCATTAGTCAAAAAAGAAAGCAATATTTTTCTAAAGATTCTCGATAGATGAAAGTTGTGAAATCAAAATTTGTTTAATATTTGATATAGGCTTAAAAAAAGAAATTTCTTAAAGAAGCAATAGAATTTAAGAAATAAAGTCTGTTGAAAAAATTATAAAGATAAGGAAATCCTTTAGCAAACATATATGTTTAAAAATTTAAAGAAATAATGCAAAATATTGTTAAGAAATATAGATAAGTAATTATATTATAATAAAATAAGAAAAAAGGTAATCAAATNGTACCAAAATATTTGTTTAGATTTTGGAATTGATTTTATTCTTCTTTAGAAATTTAATAATATTGAAGATAAGCAAAACTATCTCATTAAATGTAGTGTTGATTCAATCTCAAAGCAATTTGATAGTAATTTATAAATTAATTAGGAATTATATCTAAATATGATTCAACTTTAAATATTGATAATTAAACTTAATCCTTTCATGAAAAATTAGATTTATATGGTTGGTTAAAAGTTAAATCATAATACAAAGCTATTTTAAAAAGACTTAAATTTCTATTAGTATAAATAATATCAAACTCAACCAGCACTCTAAGACAAGAAAATATATAACTTAATGCGACAAACTTATAAAATAAATCACCTTCATAATTATAAAATTTTAATTCATAAACTTAATTTAATCTTAATATTAAAGATTTCGAGATCTAATAACCTGAAGTTTTTATTGAATGGAATAAAGCAATTGAAGCAGAATTTATATCAATAAATAAAAATTTTCATTTACATGGTTATGAAATTATGAAAAAGTAAATGGCTAATGGAGCATAAACTACTAAAAGAGGGATTATTCTTAATAAATGTGAATAAACAGGAAATTATATAACTAAAGAAGAATTATAATACATAGCATCAACAAGTTTCTTAATTAATAAATGTTTAGATAAAGACTTTATCTAAAGAGCAATCAATTCTTTATAAACTAAAGTATATTATTTAAATATATTAAATAGATTAAATCTCAAATTGAATTAAATATTTCAGAGTAAATTTTAGAAGATTTTTATACTTTAAAAGAGAATTAAATGAGAAAACGATAATAATATTTTGAAGAATAAAATACTATTAAACGAAAATAAATTGGTATAAGATATATTGATCGTTAGCTGAAAAGACCATTAGTCAAAAAAGAAAGCAATATTTTTCTAAAGATTCTCGATAGATGAAAGTTGTGAAATCAAAATTTGTTTAATATTTGATATAGGCTTAAAAAAAGAAATTTCTTAAAGAAGCAATAGAATTTAAGAAATAAAGTCTGTTGAAAAAATTATAAAGATAAGGAAATCCTTTAGCAAACATATATGTTTAAAAATTTAAAGAAATAATGCAAAATATTGTTAAGAAATATAGATAAGTAATTATATTATAATAAAATAAGAAAAAAGGTAATCAAATAGTTTCATAATAGAACTTTTTTGAAAGAAATGCATCAAAATAAATGATAAAACCTTTATTTATAAAAGATGGAGAGGATTTAATGTTAGAATAGGTAAAACATAAATTTCATCCTCCATCTAAAATATTGATTTGTGACTAGGAAGATAAGAATAATAAACTCTAATAAGAGAAATTAATTAAGTAAAGTTAGAATTTCAGATTAGCCATAAGAAATTAGAATTTGAAAAAGAATGAGTTTCTTTAATTTTATAGTGGAGGACCATAATCAAGTAGAAGATTTTAAAGTTAATAATTAAAATTTATAAATTAAATAGAAGGGAAAGAATTACCTAATAAATAAGGTTGGATAACAGATGAGATAGAAATACAAGCTGCAAATAAAATAAAAATTGCAATGAAAAGATATTTGTATAGAAAAAGGTTATCTAAAATGTTTGGATAGAAAGTGGAGATAAAAAATAGAGAAATAGAAAAGAAGATTTAAAAATGTTTGAAAGCAAAAAGATTTTTAGAAGAATTATCTTAAGAATTAAGTAGGAGATAGAATGAAAAATTAAAGGATCTTTCAGTATTTTGTCCTCCAAAATTAGCTTTGGATTAATTATAAAAGTGTATATTTGCCCCATATTCAACACCATCATCTCCCTTGACTCAAAGATTAAGTTAATAAAAAACTTTAGATATATCGTTAGCAAGCAGTAGAATAGCAAAATAAGTAATAGAATATTATTATATAGAGCTTACATTAAAAATAAGAAATAAAGAATGAGAATTTAAAATAATCTTTAATTAAGAAAGTAGCTAAGATTCGTATAAGTGGAGAAACAAAAGTGAAAAGCAGAAAGTTAATTTAAGCAGCAAAAATGAAAAGTGTAACAATAGCTGAATCTGCTGGATTTCAATATGTAAAGGCTGATACAGAATAATATGATTAAAATGGAAATACGCCATTATATTATAGTGCTAAATTTGGAGATACTTAAATGTCAAAGTTATTATTAAGAGCTGGAGCAGATGTAAATTAAAAATGTTCAAATGATAATACACCTCTTCATATGGCATTTTAGTCAGGTAATAAATAAATTATAATTGATTTTTTAAATAAAGGAGGTGATTTAAATATTATTAATAAAGATAATTGCACTCCAATAGCATTTGGAAGTTTAGAATTACTTAAATCATTAAATTTATAAGATTATATTGCAACAGTACTATTGTTTTAATTATAAATAGGTAAAACCAAATTAATAATGCCGAATTGATAATTAATAGATGCTTCATTAAAAGATTATTCATTTAAATCATGATTTTAATGATGAATTATTATTAGATTTAAAAATGAGAATTTGATTAGATTTGATAAAATTATTTACTAAGTTATTTTAAAATATATAAATAAATAAATATCAAATATGGCTGCACCTGATTATGATTAATTTCGTAAGATTAGAGTGTTAGGAGAAGGTGCTTTTGGTAAGGCAATATTAGTAGAAGATATTAGAGATGGGTAATATATTATTTGACATTTAGCACTTAATGGGTTAAAAAATAAATTGATATAAGTTCAATGCTTTAAAAAGAAAAAGAAGAAACAATTAAAGAAGCTAAAATATTACAACATTTAGATCATCCAAATATAGTTAAATTTAAAGATGTATATGCAACTAAATAAGGTAAATTATGTATTGTAATGGAATATGCTGATGGTATTAAATTATTATATTATCTAGGTGGTGATTTGGCTTTGAAAATTAAAAATTAGTAAGGGAAATTATTTAAAGAATCTTAAATACTTGATTGGTTTACATAAATATGTTTAGCATTGAAACATGTTCATGATAGGAAAATTATTCATCGAGATTTAAAAGGATAAAATATCTTTTTAACTAAATAAAATAGAGTTAAATTAGGAGATTTTGGAATTGCTAAAATTTTAGGCAATACTTTAGAAAAAGCTAAAACTTAAATTGGAACTCCTTATTATTTATCACCAGAAATTATTGAATCAAAACCTTATTCTTAAGCTGTAATATATATCAATAAATTAGAGCGATATTTGGTCATTAGGAGCAATCTTATATGAATTATGTGCTTTGAAACCTCCTTTCCTTGCAGATAGTTTACATTTCTTAGCTTTAAAAATTGTTAAAGGACAATTTACATAAATCCCTAATGCTTTTACTAAAGATATGAATAATTTAGTCAAATCATTACTATAATTATAACCATAAAAAAGACCTAATATCAATTAAATTTTAAGTAACTTATTTCTAATTAAACATTTATTAGAAATGCCAATTATATCTTCGAGAATGAAAGAATTTTTAACTGAAAGTTAATAAAAAGTAGAATTTGCTCATACTATATTACATAAATAGGTAATTTTATAATAATAAACTTAATATAGAAAATCAATTGTTAAGCAAACATAACTGATTTAAAATTAATTGATGAAGATAATCTTAGACCTCCTCCTAATTTATTAAGTAAATAAAATAGTACTTAATCGTAATAATTATTGTAATAACCATAATAAGTTCCAAAATAACAATAACAATAATAATAATAATAATAATATGTACCTTAATAATAGTTTATTCCAAAATAATAACTACAATAATAAAAAGTATAATAATAGTAATAACAACCACCAATTTAACAATAGCAAATATAAAAAAATAATTAATAATATTAATAACAATAAAATAGAAATATTTAAGGTAGATAAGAAAAACCATTAGTTTAATAACATGTTATGTAATAACCAAAATAATATGTATAATAACCAAGAAGGGAACAATAAAAGCCTAATTCTGCAGCCTAATTATAAAAATAAAGAAACAGTAGTAAGAATAAATTAGTTGATAATGAAAGATAAGAATAAGAAAGAAAAAGAATGCAGTAAATAAAATTAGAGGCTGATCTTAGAAGAAAAGAAGAAGAAAAGAGAAAATTAATTAGACTTTAATAAGAAGAGGAGGCAAAAAAAAGATTAAAAGATGAATAAAAAAAGAAGAGAGAATAGTACTAAAAAGAAATGAGAGATGATCTACAAAAAAGAAGATAATAAATATAACAATAATAATAAAGTTAACCAAACTTAGAAAATGAACCAAAATATATTGTTAGATAAACAATATCTTAACCTGAACATTTTGATGATAATTAATTAGAGGAATATAATAGTGATTAAGAAACTAATGAAATTGAAGGTTAATAAAATGATAAAAATAAATATGCTGAGAAAAATTAAGAAGATAAAGACAATTTTGAAGAATATGATGAAGATAATAGAAATATGGATTATGGATTAGTATAAGAAGAGAATGAAGCAGAAATAGATGCATTGTAATAAGCAATTTAATGTAAAGAATACGAAAAAGTGGTATGAAGAATTTCTTAATTATTAGATGGAAGAAGTATAGGAAACAAATAATATTGTAAATTAATTAGAAGATGCTTAATTTGAAAAAAAAAGATAATAGATTTTAGAATAATTTGATTCTGAAGAAGTTGTTGACATAGATGACTTAGAAGATGATGATGAAGATTTTAATTTAACAAAATCTGCTGGATAAACTAATATAGAAGTTGGTTTAGATTATTTTAATAACCCTTAAGCAATGAGATCTTATTTATAAACTACACTTGGTAAAGATCTATTTGATAAAATTTATAAGATAACATTAAAGTAAATACTAAATATATTTTTAGTGATCTTTCCAAGTATCAACTTGATGAAGTCGAAAAAATTATAAACAATAATAACACTAAATTAATACAATTGTTAACAAAGGAAGAAGCCAAAAGGTTTATCCCTTTAATGTTGTAATTAGTACATAAGGAAAATAATTAATGATTTTATTGGAAATTTATTGTAATATTAAATAATCTAATTTATTTTTTTAAATACTCATAATCTTTCAATTATTAATGTTTTTCTTCTTTTTTACATTAATAAAGTATCTTAATTGGATATGGATGATAGTAGTAGTTTGTTTTATTTCAAATAATAACATCAGTTCAAAATCAATAATTTTATTCTTATTTTTTAAAAACTTATATTAATCATCATAATTTCAATATAATTGATTTATATTTTTTAACTCCAGTTTTATGTTATCAATCAAAATTCTAACACACTAAAACATTAATTTGTCAATCAACAATAATTATTATTAAGCCACTGAAATTAAAAAGACCTAATTATTGTATCATATTATACAATGATTTTAGACATTAAAAAGGGGTAAATTGAAAAATAAAATAAGTTTAAAAATGAATAAGATAATTTTGATTTAAATTTATATTAAAAATAATATATGCAATATTAAGAATTCTTAAGAAAATTATTTAGTTAGTTATATTACAATATTAATTCCTCATAATTTTAGTTCTTGTTCACTATAAAAATCTTTATCTTCTACTTTATAACTATTACAATGAAAATTTAGAGAATGTTTTTAACATGTATCCTCTAATAAGTTATCAACAACTTCTAAAATTGAATCATCATTTTAAGACTATTTATTTTCACTCAAAATATAAATTGAAGGTAAGATTTACTCTTTATTAAAAATTATATGAGCTCTGAGAGCTTTAAAAATATTTATCCAGTCATCTAATTTAAGATTTTATAGTTATTTTTATAGATTATAAGTTGTTTCTTCAGAGTCATCTATTAAATCAAACTAAGCTTTCTCATTTCCAAGATAAATAATTCCAAATCTAGACTAATGTCTCTCCTTATCAGCTAATAATTCTTTTAATAGTCTTATTCTTTTTTTATCATTTTTTGTTGTTAAATCAATTATGAAAGCAATATCACATTCTAATTTCCATTCTAACCATTATTATTATTTTTCAAAGAATGAAACTAACTATTTAGTTTCATGCGGTTGATCTTATTTATTAAATTAATCTAATCTTCTTAAAAAGTAAGAAATTCCATTACTAATTGAAATCTATTAATCTGTTTCATTAATTTATGATAAATTTTTACATTTACCATTCTACTCTTATTAAAATGTGGTTTTTCTTTGTGATGAACAAGGTATTCCCATTTTGATAACTCTGACAATTAATTTTATGTTACTTTATTAATTATAATCACTTATATATATTGACACCAACATACCAAAATAACTAATACACTATTTAATCATTTTAACCTAATTTATTTTTCAAGACTTTGATTGTTTTAATTTCTCTTAAATTTTTAAGTTTTTCTCTTTTTATATATTTCTCAATAACTTTGGTTATTTTACAAGAATTAAATTCTTGTTAATATTGAAAATAAAAAAGCAAAGTCTTTGAAGATTTTCTTAACACTATCACTTCTAATATTAAAAATTGATAATGCTATTGATTATTAAAATTATATACATAAATTAAAAAAGAAGATGCATAGATATTTTTGTCAAAATTTAGATCAGAAACAAACTATATTTCAAAAAGTAGAAAATATATAATGAATTTCTTTTAATTAGTTATGAACTTATTTATTATTATATTATTTATATGAGGATATATTGAATTTTAAATTTATATTTTTTTAATTCAAAGAAACTAATTATAACATAAAAACTAATATAATTTTAAATAAGGAAATAATCTATTCAAAATACATTAAAATCATCAAATAATTTGAAAATTCGCTAAACAACTTGATTAAGATGTAAAATTTATTTTATAAGAATTTAAAGATTATCTTGAATAATTCTATCAAATACAAAATATAAAATTTATATGTAATTACATATAATTATAATACATTAGAAAAACTGGTTAAATATCACATATTCTATAGAAAATATTTAATTAAATAATTTAATGTTTCAAAGGAGGTCAACATCTCGGTCATCCTCAAATAATAGAATAGAATGTTAGATTTATAAGTAATATTAAGAAGCTTAAGCTCAAATTCAATACTATGTGTATCAAGACTTATAGAATGTAGTTAATTTACTCTATGTAATGAGAGCTGTGGTATCATATTTTAAAGAGGATCTTTTACATCCTATGATCAACTTATGTTATAACAATTTAGTTTTATAATTAAATCGAACATATAGCTCTAATAATTATTATATTTAATAGAGTTTAAATAATTAATAGAATAAAGAATTTTTAAATTAATAAAAATAAAAAGCCAAAAAAATACTAGATTAACTACTAAACTCAATGTCAGAGTTTAAAAATTTTAATTTAACAGAATAATTAGATTTAATTGAATCGTACAAAAATAATTCTTTAGACAAATATTTGAGATTGTTTTCTAATTCATAAAAACAAACAAATTATAGTAACTAATTTAATGAATTATCTACTTAAATTATTAATTCAATGTAATCTATTGATAATTAATTAAATTAAGAAGGATTCGATGGTAAATTCAAATAACCAACCATAGCTGAAATTCATTATAAAGCATTGTAAAATATTGTTTTATTATTTTAGAATGTATGAATAATTGATATAAAATAAGTTACAATTAAATTTTCCTCATTTTAATAATAGTTTAGTAGAAATGTATTGCCCAATTTCTAATCATAATCATAAGAAGATTTCTCATGTTTGTTTGAATTAGTTTTGTAGTAATTTTCGATTAAATTGTTTTGATTGCTCTTAAGATGGTAATCATTGTGCACATCACAAAGATTAAAAAGAAATTATTGAATTAAAGAATTTTATAGAAACTAAGGCCTTAGAGTATTAAGATACTGTTAAAAAAATAAACAATCTACAAAATTAATTAATTTAAATGTTTGATGAGGTTAAATTGAATATTCAATAACAATATGACATCTCATTTAATATGTTAAATTAAATGGATATTTTTTAAATAAATGATACTCTATAAAATCTAATATAATTTAATACACATCTAGATCCTTCTTACGAAATAATTAGTAATAATACTTAACACTTAGTAAATTCATTGAATGAATTTATACAAGCAATCTAAGAAAATTAAAAAAGTAATACTACGTGTTTTTAAGAAAAAATAATGAAGAATAATAAATTAAATGATCTTCAAAACCACTCAGATTAAAGTAATCAATTTGGCGATTATAATTAAGAAAAGTCAAATAATTTTATAAAAGATTATGTGAATATTGCTAAGATTAATTAATCCCCTTAATTTTCGAATGGTTAATATATATCAAATGAATAATATTCAAACAATCTTAACAATTAATAATAATTGTAAAATAAGTTAATAGAATTTCTAAAAAAATTTGAACTTCCAATAAATAATAATACTCACCCTACTATTCAGAATATCCTTAATTCTATAAATAACAATTACGAAAAGTTAAAAGAAGATATCAAGAAATTGAAATTGTCATACAATCCCAATAGTAAATTTAAAACATATGCAGATTATGCAATAAGACAACTTCCCTCTGGAAATTTAAGAGAATAATTTAGATTACACTAGATATTTCATCTATTTTATAGTTATTTGGATGCAGAAAAGAAAAATGGTAGGATAATTAATATTTTTGAATACCTCGCTTATGTCAAAATTTCTTAATAAAATGACTTTGGGAATTTTCTTATCTATTTTGAACAATAAAAATGTATACTATAGAAACAGCCACATTTTGTAAATTAATAAAACAGTTAAAATCTAAATAATTAACTTTATTGGTAGGATGATTATTATTATGAGCTATTTAAAAATTTTTCAAATATATATGGGTATCAAATAATATGATTATCAAATATATTTTTTAATTTATATGAATAGAATTTAATAATATAAGGTATTATTTTTTATAAAATGAGTATATTATTTTAAACTCTAATCATATTATAAGCTTTATTAAATATACTTTTGCTCAAAAAATCTGAAAAAAAATGATGTAAATAACTTTAATACTTATTTATTACCTAAAATAACAAAAGATCTTTCTAACATAGATTAGCTCTTCTAAACTAATGTTTCAAGTTGATTCAAATTTATAAGATAATTAAGTAATATCATTGAATCAAAATTTTAAAATTATGATTATAACTGAATTTAAATTAATAAACTAATTCTATTCATCTCTGTAAGATAAATTGGTTATCATTTAATTGGTAATTATAAGAGTAATTTATATTTTTAATAACTCTGTTTATCAATTATGCTAAAAAAGAAGAAATTAATAATGTATTAAAATTTATTCAACATCCGACTTTAATTTTTTAAAAGGATTTAGAAATGAATATAGTTCTTAAATTAAATATTCATAAAACTATTTGAATAGATATATATTTATCAAATATTTATAAATATTTTTTTAAGTTAATTAATAATAAACTGAATTCATAGATTTTATAACATTTTTTCAAAATTCATTCATTCTTTTGGTTATCATATAATGCTATTCTGTAAGTTCTGCACTCAAAAGTCTTGAATTGTGAGTTGGTACGGAAATAATTGAAGAGAGAATAATGCTAAGAATATAATATTAAATACGATCTATGTTTTATTTATGATTTTGAAACCAACATAAGATATTTTTTTAATTTAGCTATATTTTCTTTTAATTTTTGATTTTATTTTAATTTTTAGTTCAAAAGATCATAAAATTTTTATGAGCTTTTCTTCATTTTCATAACTTTAAGAATTAAATGTAAGTATTTAATTAAAATAAATTTATGTTTCTTAAAATAAATGGTTGCAATACTAAAAATAAATATATACGAAAGCATAATGAATAAGAAAATTATTAAAATTTAAAGTAAAATTGAAGAGAAATTGTAATTGTATGTTTCATTTTCATATTAAATGGCAGCTAGGAAAATTGCGACAGAACAAATTTATCCAGTTTATAAATCTAATTTATTAAGATTAGTATGTATATAAGGTCTATTTTTAAATGCTAATTATTAGTATAATAACAAAGTCATTCCAATTAAAGATGCTTTTAAAGTAATACTAGTTTCAAAATAAGTTAAAAATAGAATTATAATAGCTTTTTTACTTAATTTAATTTATTCCCAAAAGTAACAGTTCTATTCATATTCATTAAAAAGATAACAGATGTGAGGTCTTAATTTAGATTAGTTTAGAGATTTACGTTTAATGTACATTAACATAAATAATGAGAATGGGATTGCACATCCAAAAATTATTAATCCTGGAAGCACTAAATAAAATATCCATAATAGATGAATTTAAGAATAAAATAATCTAGTTAAATCTCCTTAAATATATTAAAATTTTGATATTTCTCTTATAGATACTAAAGAACATAAACTAAATAATTAATAATTTAAATAGTGTACATTTTAATAATTCCTGCAAAATTAAAAATATAAAGACAAAGTAAAGTATTTGTAATAATACTAAGTTTAAATTTTGATTTTGTAGTAATTGAAAATAGTATATATCCAATAAAAATTAAAGTAAATTACCATAATATTAAAATTATGATTATAATAACTTTGAAATAGATTAATTCAATATTTTATATTTCAGATAAATAACAATCTAAATTGTTTGCCATAGAATATGAAGTATTACTAGCTTAATTTATAAAGTTTAATTAAAATGAAAAACTTGTATTAAATGTGAATATTACTGAAAATATCCACAAATAAGTTAAAAACATTTTCATTAAGATACTTTAAAGATCTAGAATAGTAATTTTAAATACCTTAATTTAATTTAAATAATATTTTACTAAATCTTTCTTTTATTTTGAATAATAAAAATAGTTCATTAGATCTTTCAATACTTTTTAGAGTTATAATAATTGATAAGATAGCCCTAAAATAAATGATGAATTTACCATATTGTATTTAAGATAAAAGGAATAATACTATCTAAAACTCCATCACATATAAAACAATCAGAATTAGATTAACTTTTAAAATATCTTCCAAATCCCATAATATTATAAATATCACATTCTTCACATAATGCACCAATATGTCCTTCATTACAACTTTTATCTCCTACTTTCCAACTTCCATTACAATTTTCTGTATTTTTAAAACATAATGTAGAATAATCAGATAGATAATTTGGCCTCCAATATCCTTTTTTTAAATTTATAGCATTTTATTAAATCTCTAAGAATTTCTCTTTATCAAATATTGAACATTTAATTGTATCATAAGTTACAGAATAAAAACCTTAAATTGGAAGGCATTTTTAACAACCAAAGTCAACATAAAATTCTCCTAATTAACATTTGTAACTTTATGCTTAGATGTTATATTCTATAAAATTTTATTATATTTCTGTTTGACAATTTAATTAAATATCTAAATAATGATAATCTTAGTTATAAGGATCAAATTAAAAAGTAAGTTAAGTTAAATCAAAATTATTTTAATTAATATCAAATAATAATGAATTCTTTTTCAAATATCCATTTATTTCTGTACGATCGAATTTCACAATTTTATTTTTAACAAGACAAAAAGAATTTCCAAGATAAAAGAGTTATTCATTTAGGCTATTCTTAAACATTAAAGCTAATTTATTGATTTAAATTAAAGTTTATGAAGTTTTAGGTAAACAAATACTAAATTCAGATATAATCTAATTACTTGGAATCATTAAATATTTTGATTTTATTTTCTTTTCTTATTCAATAGTTATATAAGGTTATAAATTTAATTTATGAATTGATAATTATTCAGTATTTTTAATTATTGATGGCATTTCTAATGAATTTATAAATAAAGTTAAATGAGTTGGATTTTCTACAAGATTATTTCCATATAAAGAAGCTTGATTAAATATTAAATAATTTTGTTTAAAATTTTAAACATTTATATTACTATCTTCATTAAAATAAATACCTCCACCCTCTCTTGCTTTATTTAATATTATATTACATTTTTCAATAATAAATTAACTACTATTTAGTTCCAAATATAAACCTCCACCTAAATTACTAGCATTATTAAATAGAATTTGACATTATTTTATAATAATAGGCACTTTAAAAGAAGATAATGCTATTCCTTAACTACCTTCATTTTTAATAATAATCAAATTCTTCATTTAAACTATTTAAGATATATTATTTTGAGTAATAAACTTTATACATCCATACTATTAAACAAAGTTATAATTACAAATAAAATCTACAATTTTAACATATTTAAATGAAAAGAAATTTAAAGAAAATAATCCATCGTTACAAAAAGTGCAATTGTTTTAAATTAAATGTAATTAATTAAAAGTAAACTAATGTACATCTGAAGAACTTTATATAGATATCAATGATGTTAAATCTGACAAATCTTATTATATAGATTTAAAAACATCTCTTAAATAATAACTTGATCTATCTATAGACAATTTAGTTGAAAATTAATTACATCCTATTCTAAAATATATTTAATTGTTATATTCAATTTTATTATCCTCTGCTGAATATATTTAAGAACTATCAATTCTCAATTTTTAGATATTTACTTATGATGGTAAATTCATGTTTTAAATTATTTTTATTAAAGTAAAAGTGTAAAATACTTAAATTTATCTCAATTACAGATTCTTTAATATTAATTATGGTGAATTAATAAATATCATGATTGGTGATATATAAAATCCCTAGAAAATTACATTTTTTACTGAAACTTAACAATTCTCTAAATATATCTCAGAGTTTTCACTACTTGAAATACTTAATTATTCATTTTTACTCAAAACTCCTATTTAAAAAAAAAAATATTTCCATTATTCCTCATTTTATGATATTTTAATGTTCTTAAATAATAATTTATTTTTTTCAACAATTTTTTTAGAAAATTAAACATAAAGAATTTAATTCATCAATGATATACAACTTTCAATTTAAATATTAAATAAAACAATTATATTTTAGATATTAGAAGGTTAAATTGTAAGTATTGATGAAGACATTCTATTAAAAATATTTTTAAAACTTGAATCAGAAATTTCTAGATTTAGAATACTATTTTATGAATTGATACTTATGGAACCTGTTGTATTTGATACTTAATATAAATCTGTTGATATATTATTTGCTGTAATTTCAATTAATTTTATTATTCCTTTATTTTCTGTAATGATTTCAAAAATCCCACTTTTAAATGCAAGAATATTTTCAAAATTACAATATTAACATATAAATGTAGATGTTTTTATTTTAGCAGCTCCACCAATATTTTTTATATTAAATATTTCAAAAATTAATTATTTTAATCTACTGCTCTCTAATTATTCATTCAACTCTAAATTATAATATTTCTATAATAAATTTATGGTTAAATCATTATGATTTTAAACATTATAATTACGAAATGTTACATTTAATGAATTTATGTAGATAAAAGAATTAGATGAATTTGTAAATGCATTATGTTAAGATAATAAATTTAATATTTCCACTATGCTACTTTAAGAATTAATAAAAATTAATGATGCATAAGATACAAATGTATCATCTATTTATGAATGAAAAATATTTTCAAAAAATTAAATATTATTTATTTAGATTTCTATATTTCTTTCTGAATCTATTGCTAAAAGGGAAAAAGATTTTTCTGATTATTAATGTAATAATAAGTTTCCTTTAAATATAATATCCATAATTTGTATAGTACTATTTACTGAGGTTAATTCGATTTATTTTGGAGATAAATGCAATATAGATTCATCAACAGTAAATTAATTTAAAACCAATAAGTTTTAAATTTTAAAGGAATTAAAGTTCATTATTTTTAGTAGTTAATTTTTTTCTAGGATATTCATTTTGCAAATTTAATCTAATTGTATTTTTTACTTTTAATATTATTATTCATAGATTATATTCTAAATTACAATTTGATTACTATCATATATATAAAAAATGAAAATATTATTCAAATTAAAAAATTAAATATCTTTTGATATGAGTTAGTAGCATTTAATAATAAATAAAAATGGAGTGAATCCATAATTAGAAGGACTTATTATTTCTTTTAAATAGAATTTTGTCATTTTAAAAATTACATTACTTGATTCTTAGCTTGATTACATTTTTAAAAAATTTGAGTTTTACATTTAAAACTATTATATATTAAAATTATTAATTCTTATAGAAATAAGTGAGTTATAATTTTTCTCAAGAATTGTAATTAATTATGACTCTTTTAGATTATTATCAGATGCATAAAAATAATCTATGGATAGATTATAATTTGCATTGATTAAGCTTGACATTTATATATCATTTGTAAATAAATTGATATTTATTATTGATAGAATTGTCTATCCAAAACAACTAATAAAGTTGGAATTTTAAAATTAACATTATTTTATGGTTATATTCTTAAATGTTATTTGATTTAATTAATCAAAATTAGGTTCAGCAAATAAAATTGTAGAATTTTAAAATATACAATTTTCAATTTAAATATATTCAACTTATAAGAAGATTTAATTATTTGTAAACTAAAATAAATTAGAATTAATTAAAATAGAATTTGTTATTTGTAATACATGAATTTTAATAATTCCATTAATTTTTGACATTTCTAAACTTAACAAAGATGAATTTTCAATCCTTGTGTTAAGGATTGTTAAATTATTAAGTTAAATATCACCAAAAGATGAAGTTTAAAAGCAAGATTCAGTATTATGAATAATACTATCAATTATTGTAAAATTAACTAATTTTAAATCTATTGAGTTATTATAGTTTAGAATTAAAAAGTCATCATTTTCCATTCTTTTTTAAATAAGATTAGCAATAACTAAATTATCAATATTTTAAATAATTATTGGTGCATTGGTTTAATAAATTAAGTTAATTTCTGAAGTAATAATGAATTAAACTTTTTTAAGTGAAAATATTTTAGTTTTTAATGTTGTTTTTAACAATTGGTTGACAAAATAACAGGGTAATGAACTAGTAAAGTTAAATTAAATAATTATAGTATGAACTCCAATATAATTCAAATATTAAATTTAAATTTCTTTTTCCCAATGTGAATCGATCAATTCACAATAATCATATTGAATTTTATGTAAGAAAGTCGAAGAACAAAATTCATCAAAACAATATCTTGCAATTTAATCATAAGGATCTAATTATATATTAGGATCAGAAACTTATTTGAAACATTTTTTAGTAAATTAATGATTATCATAATTATCAATTGAGAAATTAGGTTTTTAAGTCTAAAATAAAATATATAATTACATATATTTCTTATTCTGATCGTATTTAACATGCTTAACATAAATTAGGGCATTAAGAACAAGAGCCTTCAAATTAATATCTATTAGGTTAGAAATAATAATTCAAGGGACACTTATCACAAATAAAACCATCTTAATAATTATAATCACATTTTTAACAATTAGAATCACAAAATTTTCTACATACAAATTCAACAAGTTAAAAACCATCAATACATTCAACTATTTATTCTTGAATATCTAAAATAGGAAATCTATTAGAAAAATATTAAATAGGCTAAAATTTCATCATAAAACTTTGAATTAATTAAGTCCAACCATTCTTTAGTAAAAAAGAACCTTCTGTTACTATTTTTGCTGATGCTGTTGAAAAATAATCTGTTTAATAACAACCTCCATTTTTAATTGAAGCTGTGTATCCTAAATCACAAATAACACATTTTATTTAAGATTCAGGAGATAAAATACATTATAAACAATTAGGTTAATATTTTTAACATTCTACTATTTCAGAAGCAATATTAAAATCATCTATTAATGATAAAGTGCATATTTCTTGATTATCTTTAATATAAGATCTTAAACAATTTTATATATTGGGTTTCTAAAATAAACATTTACCAATATCAAAATCATAAATATAATTTTCTTCACATAAAGCACATCCAACAATTCTTTCTTCATCTTAATCTTCATATTAAAATTCACCATATAATGTACATATATTTTAATCATTCAACAAGAATTCAAAACAATATTTGCAAAAACTAATAGAACATAATTTACATTATTTATTTAATGTTAAATAATATGGAGCGATACAGTATTTTACTTCTGTGTTTTTCAATTAAGTACAAGCACCATTAATCAGTACATATTCATAATAGCATTAATAACAAATATTTCCATATATAGTATATATACATTGTTCACAATTTGGTATAACACTATAACAGAAATACTTATAAGATATAATTTTAATTTTAGATATATCTTACATATAATCATTGAGAATAAAGGAATAATTTTAGTTACAGTCTTTACAATAAATCAGATCCATTCCATCAAATTGGAAATATTTAGGTATTTAATCTGAATAAATTCTTTATACATCTCCATTCTTATCTAAAAATAAAGTCTTATCACATTATGGATCTTATATCCATTTTTTAGGATTTTATACACATTCTAAACAAGTTACTAAGTTTTCTGTAATAATGGAAGGGCTAATTCATATTGAGAAATTACCATTAAAAACAATTATCAAGATATTCAAAATATCCATATTTACACTTTTGTTTCATATTTATATCAATAACTAATTCTAGATTATAATCTGAATAGGATAAACAATATTCTTTATCTATTGTATTTATTGGACATACACAAGCTTTGAATTATGGTAAATAAATTCTAGAAGATGTTTTATCACAAGATAAACAATTATTTTTAGTAGGACCATCACAATCTTTACAACTATAATGACAATTTTATTAAATTATTTAAATTTCACAATTATAAAATTTTATATTTCTTAGTTATACATTTAAATAATTGGATGCCAATTATAAATTATTACCATATTATAATTTAAATTATGTTCTTTTAAATTAGATTACTTTAATTTCTGATTTATAAATATAAATTTAATTCTCATCATAGAATTTTATTTCTATCGTTAAATAATCTTCTTATAATTTAACATAAATATTATGCCAAAGAGTTATTGGATTATCAATTTCCAATTCTTTTTTAATTAGAAATGGATTATCAGAAAAATCTATTGTTACTATTGGAAATGTATAACTGTAAGTTGAAACAATTATTTAATTTTTAATTGATGAAATCCTATAAGATAAAGATAATGGAGATAAATTTATATCTGCTAAAGAGTTTTAGAAATTAGACGTTAGAATCAATAATTGATACATAAATTCATCCTATTTCTAAATTATATCTGTAATTTTCAGCCATCCAGATAAAGTAAATGAATTACAATTGATATTTTCTGATACAAAAATCTAATTTTATAAATAATTGATATCTAAATCATTTAAAGTATAAATTAAGTTAGGTTTACATTTACAACTTAAAAATGGTTATAAGGTTTCGTTAGCTAATTAATCATAATTTATGTCATCTAAATTCTCTATAACTGTATATTCATAAAGAATCAATTAGCCTGGAAAATAAGTAAATTTAGTTCCAGATTAAATAGATGGAACTTTTGATAGACCTACAATCATACTATCCCCAAAAGTCATTAAGAGGTTAGTATCTTAAAAAGGCCGTTTTATTTCTAAATATTAATGGAGTATGGTTATTTTATTACCAATAATAATTAGTTCTAATTTTTGTTATTGTGGCAATTAAAAAATACAAAAAAAATACCAAACATTCTCATATTCAAAAATATCTACTTTCTCTTCAAAAATATGTTCTTCATTATTATTATCTATAAAAGCAATTTTTTTTTTAATTTTTTTATTTGCGTAATCTAAACAATCAGAATATAAAAAGTTAAGTGAATAAGTCTTTTCTTCAACTGCACTATGTAAAAGTAAGCAATTGCTTTCAAATTAATTAATAATACCCAATTAAGTAATTTAAGTCAAAGGATTATATCTAGACCATAAACCATATCGAAATCCATTTGAACTTTAATACTCATTATCTGATAGTCTAATAGATTACTTGCTAATCTGATATTATTAATCTATTTCTTTAATCTTTAGACTTTTTAAACTCATACAAACTAT
The DNA here is from genome assembly GCA_905182985.1 of Paramecium sonneborni. Taxonomy (NCBI): domain Eukaryota; phylum Ciliophora; class Oligohymenophorea; order Peniculida; family Parameciidae; genus Paramecium; species Paramecium sonneborni. Next base: position 79,334 of record CAJJDN010000054.1, read on the forward strand.
TAGCAACAGAACATAATTAACCATTTAAAAACTGGAATATTAAATATTAAACAAATATAAATAATTCAATAACAATTTAACTAATTGAATCTCATTTTAATAAAATATTACTTATTTATTCATTAATTTTAAGTTTTTCAGCATTTAATTATAAATTTATCATGTTAGAATACCCAAAAATATTTTATTTTTTAAATATTAAAATATAAACATGCTTTCAATAATTCATAATTGCATTTGAAACTATCTAAATACATTTAATAAATTTATATTTCCTTTTTCAATCTAATTAAATTATTCAATTCTATATTATATCTTACAAATTTAGTGTCTTTTTTATTTATTTAGTTTTTCTTGCAATCATAAATTATTCAAAATTTTTTATATTCATAAACAATTTTTTAGTTATATTTAATAAATATCCATTCATATGAGAATTATGAGATTAAATATGTAATTAAAATTAATAATTTAAGATTCATTAAAATTCCATAATATTTCAATATTAATCGAATAAAATAATCTTAATAATTGGTATTAGAAATATGTAGTATTTTAAACTATTTCATTATAATAATTTTTTTATTCCAAAAATAAATATTTATTAGTTTGAAAATTATAAATTAAATATGTTTCATAAATAAAGTTATTTTAAAACAGCTTTACAAGTTAACTTTTAAAAAAATCAAATGAAATTTACATGATTTTTATAAGAATATGATAGAATTTATTTTACGAATCAAAATTTATTTAGTAATTGATCAAATTAAGGTACATATATAGAAAATTTTGAATACAATTTAAAATAAATGTTATTATTATTACTATATTATAATAAATAAAATCAACTAATCAAAATTTATTAGATGTAGAAAGATGTGTGATGATGATCTTAATAAAATTTAATATAGTTAAAATAGTAAATACCAAAACTACTAGATTATAAATTTAAAAAAAATGACAAAAATTCTTTGAAAATAAAATAATTAAATTAATAATAATAAGAGAATATTGTAATTATGTAACAAGTAAGAAACATAAAACTTATAAAAAGCAATTAGATTCTTTTTTAAATGCTTATTCCACAATAAGACATAATATTGATTGATCATTATTATTCTTTTGGTTTTTTTACATTTCGCGATTAGACAATTAAAAATTTCTGCCTTTAATCAAATAATATATTGTAAATCGATAAAGCTGGAGGATTGTATAAATATGTTTAATAAAATGAATATCCTTTGAATACTGATATTACTACTTATACTACATGTTATTAAAGATATATAAAAAAATATAATTTTGATTAAATTATTTAATTTTGTAATTTTGAAGATAAACTAAATTAACATTTCAAAATGGATCATCTTAAAACTTAATGTAAAACAAGAATTAGAAATAAAAACAAAACTTTAGAAAAAAACATGAAATTTGAATTGTTAAATAAATAAACAAGGAATATTTTTGAATATGAAACTTGTTAGAAATTTGTGTTCATTCATTTTAGACATTTGAAATTAAAAAGTCCTTTTCAGATTTAAATGTAAAGAAAAATTTGAAAATTATCTAATAACTTAAGACATTGTCTTAATAAATCTTAACTCCATTGAATAAGGTATAATAATAGGAGAGGGTTTCATTATTTATTTTTTTAATGAAGTTATTAGAATATTTAATTTGCTTAAATATCAAATTTTAGTTGATATTTTTATAATTGAATTATATAGTATAAAATGGAGAATAAATTGATGATTTTACAACTAATTAAAATGTTAAAATGTAAGAAGCTGACAATAGAATAAATCAAAAAATTATACAAATTACATATGCAAATAATAAGGATTTCAATATAAATCAAATATTGTATTTGAGATATCTGATATTTATAAAATATATGCTCAATTTTATAATTTAATTAATGAATCTTTTGGATCTCATTTTTCTATACAATCCTTTTTTATTGATAATACTTTTAATTTTGCATAATCAACAAGTTGTTGATTGCTCACTTTTTTTTACATCACTCAAAATACTTTTTTTTTAATATAATATTTTAGCATAATAAATATTAAAAAGATTGCGATCAAAATGAAATAATTAATATAATCATTTCACTACTTTAAAGCAGATTCCTTCAACTATCTCAGTTATTTTAGAAATATGACTCTCATCATGCATAAGTTAGAAGTCAATTCCATTCATTCCACATTACATTAAAGTATAAATTTAATGATTATTTAACGATTTTTTATTTGGTGCTTGTTTATTTTATTGCTGTTATTTAGATTTCTCATTTTAAATTTTTTAATCGGCATTTTTATTATTCTCAGATTTCTTATTATTCGAATTTTACATTCTAGATTGATTTTTATATTTATTATTAAAAATAATAAAAATTCTACATTTATTCTATAAATTTCTATTAATAGCAATAATTAAATTAATTGTTTTTAATAATGGATTCTGGTTTCCCTTAAATAAATAATAAAGATGCAATAGAAAATTTAAAAACGATTTTTGAAAGGATTAGAAAAAGATAATATATTCGTCCTGTGTTTATTATAAATGAGTTAAAAAAAATTATTGATTAATTGGATTAAGATGATTAATAAAAAATAATATAATTTATGATATAGGAATTTAATGGTGAAGAAATACTTGAATAAAGTGGATATGTCAAAATATCAAATAATTAAGAATTATATTAGAGAGCAAGGATTAACAAAGATAAAAAACTTATTTTATAGTCTTTAAAAAACTCTTAGTTTAATAAGGATAACGAAATTCATTATCTTATTTCAAAAAATGAATAAATAATTTCTAATTTAGAGGAAAAAATTTTTGATTTGCTTGATTTAAATGAATGTAGATTAGGAAAAAAATTCATTCAATAAATAAAATTACTTCAAACTTTAATTTCCTTTCTCTTTCTTCCAAATATATAATAGCAGATAAATATTATAGAATAAATTATAGGTGCCTAATTAACACCTTAAATAAATTAATTTCAATTTTACCTTGAAAAAAAATAAAATATTGATAAAGATTCTTATAAAAAAATAATCAAGAAATTATAAGAAAGATAATTATAGTTAATATCTTCAGAGGAATTTAAAAACTATATAAAATAAATGAAAGATTATAATTTTTTTTTAGCAATTGATTCTCTTATTGAAAATTATAAAGAATATCGAGAATTTTTAATTTTAAAATTTTGTAGCTTATTGTAATGTTAGAAGCATGAATTTAAATTGGATGCCTTACTTTCTTATATTTAATCTATTGAAAAAATTAATGAAGAAATAGAAGAGGTATATTATTGTATTATATTTTATTTTTGGATGAATTATTTGATTTAATTTGATATATCATAAGGATTCTCAGATATTTAAAATATTTGTAAAATAGAGGGGAAAAGTAGAGAAGATGTTATGAAATAAATTATTGAAGAGTAAATAAATTCAAATAAAGATTAAATTTTAAATTAATTTGTTCATACAGTATTTTATTTTTCAAACGATTTTTAAGTTTAACATTATTAAGAGTATAAGAAAAAATTATCAGATATAAAAACAACAATTTGTGAAACTTCTGTAAAATTGTCATCATAATTTTGGTAAAATGTCTCTGAATTATAATATTGTTAATTAAATGAAATTTAAGAAGAAAGAGAATTGGTTCATTTTTTTTGGATTACTTAATTTAATCCTTAAATATTGGATATTATTCAATAAATAAAAGCATAGAAAAGTTTAAGTATTTTTGAAGCAGCTAAATTACTAAAAGATAAATTTAAAGAAACATAATTAGAAAATATAAATTTTATAATTAAAAATATTTTGATGATTCTTCCTTACAGTTTTTAATATATAGATAAATAACACATGATTCTATTCATAGAGTTTTATTTAAAATTAAATACATAAAATGAATAATTCTAGAAAATAATCGAATAAATATTCCTTTCCTTAAAAAATAATAATTTTAAAGATTCAAAATTTATTTAGGCGTGCGAATAACTTTATGAATTAGACAAAACATTATATGAAAATTGGTTAGGAATTATTGAGTATTTTAACATTTTCTAATTAAACCCTATTTGTTAAAGACAGAAAAAGATTCATAAATAATTTCCAAAAGGTTCGAAAATAGCAATAGAACAATTCAGCTTTTATGCTCCAGAAGAATAAAATCAACTACTTTTTTCAACAATAAAAAATTGGGTTTAATGTATGGATGCAAATTCTACATATTATCTATTTGATATATTTGTAGATATTTTAAAAAGAGGTGAATCGTTTGATCTTTTTCTTAAAATTATAAACGAAGAAATTTAGAAAATTTCCTAATTTAAATCAGGATACTTAAATATCAAAGCCATTTTTCAAATCTTTTTTAATAATTCAAATTAAGAATTAGAATATTTGCTTCTTAAGTATCATTCAAAAATTTATCCTGTTCCATTTATATACTAAACTTATAAACTTGATAATGTTTAAAATTTTTAAGATATATATGAAATAAATGATAAATTGTATTACTTGATGAAAAATAGTATCAATATTATAAATTTTAATTTAAGTAAAAACTAATCAAAAATAGGTAAAACAGAATTGATAAATAACATCTTTTATAAACAATAAAAATTTGAAATAAGAGATAATTGTTAATTGAATGATAATACAATAGATTTGATGTTTGATTATGAATTTAATGGTACAAGGAACTTTATGGTTGCAGATACACATGGATATATTCCATTAGATATTTTAATTAAAGTTTTACCTCTATTTTAAATTTGGATAATTCAAATAGATACAGAAAATGAATTAAATAATACTATTGAAATAATAAAATCAATTTAACATCTTAATTCTTATTAAATATGTCTCCTCATTCGAAATTCAAATAAAAGTTAAATACCAGAATAAACTTTAAGGGAATTAAAATAATTTAATATCACTTTTCATTAAATTATTGATCTAGCATAAGGAGAAATCAATAAATAAGTTTAACTAAATGAGATTGATTAAGCTTCAAAATATATTTATGATTAAATATTTGCATAGTAGGATTTGATAACAGAATCTAATAAAATATATTTAAAAATCCTTTAAGAATTCAATTCCAAATCTAAAGAAAATTCAGAAGAGATTATTTAAAATCAAATTCTATTTGACACTATAGAGAAAGAATTAAAAAGAATATTTGAATTAGATTAGGGATTCTATGATTTAGAAGCTTTTTCTTTGCGCCACAGTGATTTTTAGATTAATATATTGGAAAACAAAATTCACTAAATGTTGTAGCATCCAAGTTAAGATTAATCGATTAAAGAAGTAGAGGAGCAAATTTAAGACTATTAAATCTTTAAAAAATATAGAATACCTACAAAATTATTAAAGCTATTTTAATAAATATTAAAAAAAGATCATATTTAGTATTTATGGTTTATTGAAAAATTGAAACAATTTGATGAGGAAAATATGTAATAATTAACATTGAGATCTTAAAATCTTATTCAAGAACGATCATCCATAAGAGTTAGTAGTTAAATATTATTTTCAAATTAATCTTAAGAATTAAATTAATAATTTTCGGAGGTTTAAAATTAAATTCAGGAAATTGAGAATCTTATTAAATTTAAAAAAATTAGTATAGAGATATTTTGGAGAGAATTAATTTAATTCAAAAGTCTAGGAATAAAAATTGATATTGATCCGATTGATTCACTTTGTTAATTAATCAGAAAAGGGGAACCCTTTGAACTTTTAGATAGTGATACTTAAAAAATAAATAAGTAATTTTTAAGTCAATTAATAGAAAAACTAAATAAAAATAAAGATTAAAAAGTTTTAATTTTAAGTGTTTTAGGACCTTAAAGTTCAGGTAAATCAACCCTATTAAATAAAATATTTGGATGTCATTTTTTGGAAAGTGTGGGAAGATGCACAAAAGGAGTTAATATACAATTAATAAAAGTGAGAGAAAAATCTACTTATGAAAATTTATTTGATCAAATTTTGATACTGGATACTGAAGGACTTTAAAGTCCAAATCAAATTGATAATGAATTTGATAAAAAAATGTCATTGTTTATTTTAGCAGTTAGCGATATTATTTTATTAACAATCAAAGGAGATATTCTTTCATAATTTCATAAACTTATTGAAATTTCTATTTAATAATATGCTCAACTAATTAAAAACATGGCAGCAATAAAATAGATAGTATGGTGCTTTAATTAAAATAATGATGTGTAAAAGAAAGGACCTTTTCTTGAACAAATACAATAATTAGCTATACACTTAAGTTAAGAGGAATAAAATTAATAAATTGATTATTCAAATATTATAGATATCAATCCAAAACATATTTGGGTCTTAGGATTTACTTAAATATAGAATATTTGGAATTCTTAATAGTGGACTTAATCAAAAATTAATGAAACATTTTCTACCAGTGCTTATTAAAATGGAATTAAAATGATTAAAAATTATTTTGAAAAATTTCAACTCTCCATTGATAAAGTATAATTATTAAATCTAACTTAAATATTAAACTCTATTGATGAAATTTGGAATAGCATTTAAAAATTGCCTGATTTTTCTGAATTTGAAGAACTTCTACAATTACATTAAAATATATAAATGAAAAATGAATATAACAATATTTTTGAAAGAAGAAGTGGAGATTTTGAATTTAAAAATTAAATTAGATTTTAGATTAATGATTCTACTCTAAATAATTAAATAACTTTCTAACATTTATAATAATTAGAATATGATGTGACAAATGAGGTTAGTAACAAACTACAAAGGATTTAAGAAAATATAAATTAAGATCTTATAAATTATTAATAAGAGAAAAAGATTTCTAAAAAAATTTATTTAAAATTTTAAGATTAATTAGAATAATAAATTCATAATGAAAAATTAGCCTGCAAACTAATAATTACAGAATCAATTATTCTTCAATTAATTGAGTATTATAAACAAAAAGGTTTTCAAGATTTATCTGAGCGCGTTAGATTTTAGTATGAAGAAGCTTAATAAGAATAAATCAACGAGAAAAATATGGAATAATTTCATTAAGAGTGGGATAATATTGTAAAATAATTTTCTAAAAATTTACGATAATAATTTTATAGATTTTAAAATTTGCAATATGAAACCATAAAAGGCTAATATAATGAATTTATTTTGAGATCAACCAAAGAAACTAGCTATCTTTAATTATTGAGAGATTAAATAGACTAAAATTAGGAAGGAAAAGATTAATTATTTCAATTATATTCTTAAGAGTTGAATGAGACTTAATTTAGACCTATTTTTAAAACAGATAAATACTACAATATCTCTCAATAAACTTTATAACAAAAAATCCAAGATTTTGATGGACCAAATTATATCAATTTTTTAAAATTTTATCGATGTTAAATAAAAATCAAATATATTCAGAAAGATCATCTTTAAGAAGGCTTTAATAAATTTATTTCTGATCTTATTTACAGTTTTTAAACTGAGGGAAACAATATTCAATAATTATAATGTATTTTTGATCATTTTTAGTTATAAATTGATCCAAATCTTTAATAATTTATGAATCAATAGCATTCTTAATTAAATACAGATTAATTTAGAGAATTTTAAAGATTATTAATGTCAATATAAATACCCTAGGATCTACAGAAACCAAACTTTTTGGAATATAATAATTTTCCTCCTTAGATTTATAATAAGCTAAATTACATAAATATTTTTTAAGAAGAAAAATAATTGTTATGTTTTGAAGTAAAATAATATTTAGAATAAAAGTGTAATGAATTTTACATTATTTCATAAAAATTTAAATTTGAATTTAATGATGATGTAGATTATCAATAATATTAAAACTATTTTGAGTAAATGTAATTTTAAAATTACAATCTAAATCTTTAAAATAATTTTTGCTAGTCTTTTACAGATAGAATGAAAATAGATTAATCGTGGGATCAATTATACACAGAAACTTATTAATTCATTTCATAAGAAATAATTAATTAGCATTCAACTTAGTTTTATTAGTAATAGTAAGTAGGAGTGTCGTCGTATAATATGCAAAAAGTAAATATACTCATTGATAAATTAAATACAGATTTAATATAAAATAAGTTTAATAAATCATTTGCCTATTTTGGGCTTACATTAAATAGATTAGGAGAAAGATGTATAATATTTTTTAGTTTATTAATTATTTGGAAGTTTATTTGCTTTTAATAAATGTAATCAGTAAGAAAAATAATAGATCAATTGGAATAAAGTAAATAAAATTAATTTGAGAAGATTCTAGCTGAAAACAAAGATGATAAAAATGAATTGAGCAAAAAATCTGTTAGATAGTTTATGAACTAAATAAATTCTAATTTTAAATAGTAATTTTATAAAAATAGTAGGAAAGAAGTGGAAGATATGATTAATTAGTAAAATTATAACCCAGTCAAAGAGCTTGATTAATAAATGTTTAATGACATAAATAAGAGAGAATAGGTTATTGATTATATATTAAATTAAGATAAAAAGATTTCAGAATACATGAATAATAAAATATAAACTTTCTAAGAATAATTGGTAGAGAATCTCTAAAATAAAATAAACGTTTAATTTGAGAATTTTAAAAAAATAATTTCAGCTAATGCTCAATAGTTACAAGAATAATTAAAGCTAAGAGATATCTAAGTTAAAGAATGCTTTGAAAATCCAGAAACAGATGCAGAGGTAAAAATGTTTGAAATTGTATTTTCTTATCTATAAGGAAATTAATCTCCTAATGTAAATTAACTCAAATAAATATATAGATTTATTTTTAATCAAAATAATATATAACAAGTTTAGATTTAACTTAGTTAATTTAAGGATACTAAAGTTTATATTTTAGATGTTTTTGTTTCTGAATTTCTTTAAACAATTTAATAAGAGACAAGCCCTCTAATCAAATTTGAAGAATTAGATTTACAAGATTAATTTCAAAAAATAGTATAAAGATGTGAAAAAAAATGTAACTTTTGCAATAGAATATGTGACCTAGAATATAATCACTAATCAAACCACAAATGTTTAAATGGGCATTTTTTAATAGGTATAAATACTTAATATTATAGCAATGTTTCCCCAAATAGAAAATGAGAAAATAATTTCATCTTTAAATACCTGTGATGAGCTTTTTCTAAACAGACAAAATAAAGATTAATTTTTACGAATGTCTTAAGATTCAAAATAATAATGGGATTTCAAAATCTAATTAACTAAAAATGAAAAAAATCATTTAAAATTCAAATTGCTAAAAATTTGGAAGTTATATGGAGAAGAAATTTGCAAAAAATTAGGAAAAAATTTTTTAAATAATGTGGTTGAATCAAACTCAAATAGAATTCATTATATTTTCATGTTGGATAGTTCAAGCTCTATGGATAAAGATTGGACTGATATTAAAAAAGGGGTTCGAGGTTGTATATCTAATATAAAGCAGAATGATATCGAATTTAATAGTGAAGCTAAGATAAGCCTCATACTTTTTAATAAAACAGTAAAAATATTGAAAAATGCAAAAAGAGCCAAAGATATAGAAGATCACATAAAAATGAATCATTTAGGTGGAGGAACAGATTTTTCTAAACCATTCAAAAAAGCTAGAAAAATTATTAGTCAGGACTCATCATCCTAATAGTAAATTTATAATTAATCTTATAGATATTTAATATTATTCTACTCAGATGGTAAAGCTAAAAAACCAGAAGAATAACTACAAAAAATAAAATATTTAAATAAAAAAATTTAACTCATAGCATGTACTTAAATTGAAAATGGATAAAATAAAACGTTAGAGGAAATAGTTAATTGTTTTAAAAATGAAACTAAAAGAGCAAATTTATTCTTTTCTTTTTCTGCAGAACATATGATTTCCCTTTGGTAAATCATTATTAATTCTAGATTGAACATTTGATTTTGTAATTTAGTTATAATTTTAATGAATATATTAAAACCAAATTAATATATTTATTTTTTTATTTGCATTTTTATTTTTAAATATTTAGTTGAGATTATCTTATTTAACACTAATATTTAAGATGATTTAAAACAAATTTTTTGAACATAAAAAGATTCTAAATGAACAATAGTTTTTTAAATGTAAATTCAAATCCTTCTCTCTTATTTTTAATGAATAAATACGAATTGTAATTTATTTAAAAGAACTATTAAATCTTTACTTTATTAAATAATCTAAAATCGATAATTTATTATTGCTTTTAATAGATGAATATTTTTATCTAATATTTGTTATAAAAATGAACAATATAAAGTTAATTTCGAATTAGAAATATAATTAAAATTTTGAGAAAATGGGAACAACTTGTAGTGATTGCAATAAGGTTGAAGATGAGATTACATAAGAAAGCAGATAAGTAACGGAACCAATATCGTATCGTTACTTTTCAAAAAGTCAAGCTTAATATGCTTTAAATAATACGTATGAATTTAAATAGTTTTGAAGGGAAGAGGAGCTGAAAAAAAAGAAAGAGAGAGAGAAGAGGTTTACTTTTGATTTTGATGATGGAAGCAAATATATAGGTGAATGGTTAGGAAATAAGAGAGATGGTTACGGAGTGATGGAATGGAAGGGTAATGAAGTATCATAGAAGAATAGATGGAACGAAATATGAGGGATATTGGAAAAATAATAAAGCAAATGGATAAGGAAGATTTTTGCATATAGATGGGGATTATTGTAAATTATTTTAATAAAAAATAGATGAAGGATAATTTTTAGATAATTTATGTTCTGGATATGGTATCTATCAATATTCTAATGGGCATAGATATGAAGGAAATTGGAAAAATGATAAATTCGAAGGTTAAGGGAAGGAATTTTGGCCAGATGGAAGTTATTACATAGGATAATATGTAAATGGAGAGAAATAGGGGAAAGGAAAATATATTTGGGCAGATGGAAATACTTATGATGGGGATTGGTGTAACAATAAAATGAATGGATATGGGATTTATAAATGGAGCAATGGTTGTGTTTATAGAGGTGAGTGGCTTGATAATAATATGCATGGATAAGGTGAATATTAATGGCCAGATGGAAAGAAATATAGTGGAAATTATGAAAATGATAAGAAAAATGGCTTTGGAATATTTTTATATAATGATGGGAGAAAATANAAATATTTAGTTGAGATTATCTTATTTAACACTAATATTTAAGATGATTTAAAACAAATTTTTTGAACATAAAAAGATTCTAAATGAACAATAGTTTTTTAAATGTAAATTCAAATCCTTCTCTCTTATTTTTAATGAATAAATACGAATTGTAATTTATTTAAAAGAACTATTAAATCTTTACTTTATTAAATAATCTAAAATCGATAATTTATTATTGCTTTTAATAGATGAATATTTTTATCTAATATTTGTTATAAAAATGAACAATATAAAGTTAATTTCGAATTAGAAATATAATTAAAATTTTGAGAAAATGGGAACAACTTGTAGTGATTGCAATAAGGTTGAAGATGAGATTACATAAGAAAGCAGATAAGTAACGGAACCAATATCGTATCGTTACTTTTCAAAAAGTCAAGCTTAATATGCTTTAAATAATACGTATGAATTTAAATAGTTTTGAAGGGAAGAGGAGCTGAAAAAAAAGAAAGAGAGAGAGAAGAGGTTTACTTTTGATTTTGATGATGGAAGCAAATATATAGGTGAATGGTTAGGAAATAAGAGAGATGGTTACGGAGTGATGGAATGGAAGGGTAATGAAGTATCATAGAAGAATAGATGGAACGAAATATGAGGGATATTGGAAAAATAATAAAGCAAATGGATAAGGAAGATTTTTGCATATAGATGGGGATTATTGTAAATTATTTTAATAAAAAATAGATGAAGGATAATTTTTAGATAATTTATGTTCTGGATATGGTATCTATCAATATTCTAATGGGCATAGATATGAAGGAAATTGGAAAAATGATAAATTCGAAGGTTAAGGGAAGGAATTTTGGCCAGATGGAAGTTATTACATAGGATAATATGTAAATGGAGAGAAATAGGGGAAAGGAAAATATATTTGGGCAGATGGAAATACTTATGATGGGGATTGGTGTAACAATAAAATGAATGGATATGGGATTTATAAATGGAGCAATGGTTGTGTTTATAGAGGTGAGTGGCTTGATAATAATATGCATGGATAAGGTGAATATTAATGGCCAGATGGAAAGAAATATAGTGGAAATTATGAAAATGATAAGAAAAATGGCTTTGGAATATTTTTATATAATGATGGGAGAAAATATGAAGGTTAATGGTTTGATGGTAAATAGCATGGAGAAGGAATAATTTATGAATAGGACGGTAACTATAAAAAAGGAGAATGGAGAGAAGGAAAGTTAATTAATTATATGGAAGTGAATTGATGAATAATTATATATATTTGATTTATATAACATAAATTAAATAAAGATATATTTATTTTTTAAATGGTAATGAATATTACTATTAATCATGTTAGGGAGTAGACGCATATAAGAAGACAAGAGTATAAAGGAATGTTGGAAGAAAGGTAACATCAACTAACCTCTATTTGAAATTATTGATCAAGGTAATGATTTTTGATTAATTATATAGTTATATAAATTCTTAGCCAGAAGAACAGATTCAAATTTCAATGCTACAATTTTAAGGAGACTTTAATAAACAAGAACTGCCAGATATCCAATTAGTGTTAGTAGACTTGTTAAATAAATTAATACTGCTAAAGATAAGACAAGAACATTAGTAGTTGTTGGCACTGTTACAGATGAGTAATCATATATATTATTATGCAATTAGTGTACGTCTTCTGACTGTTCCTAAAATTAATGTATGTGCTCTTAGATTCACTGAAACAGCTAGAAAGAGAATTCAAGCAGCTGGTGGAAAAACATTGACTTTTGATCAATTAGCATAATAAAATCCAACAGGTATATTTTTCAATAATTATTTTTAAGGCACTGGAACTATCTTATTGAGGGGACCAAGAGTTAGAGAAGAATTAAAACATTTTGGCAGAGCTTCTGGTTTACCTGGATCACATGCTAAACCATATGTTAGTCACACTGCAAGAAAAGGAAAAGGAGCAAGATGATTGTTTTTTAAGTACATTAATATATCAAAAATAAAAAAATATTTTTTGCATTTAATAATGATCTTCAATAGATTAATTTCATATATAATATGTATATTTTTACAATGACATTCCAAAAACTGAATTTTTCATATTAAAAATTTTTTATCTTTCCCATACTTATTTTAGAACCATTCAAACTTGTACATTGAACCTTTTAACCATAATTTTTCAATTATTTTCATTCTTTACATTATATCATTATATTTATCTCCACTCTCTTCTATCTAATCAATTCGCAAGATAACTGTTTATGAAATTTTAGTAAATTTTTTAGTCCATACTGATCTTTCTACACTTTCTTTCTTCTTTAAATTAAGTTATTCAGGATCATCTTAGTATTTGTTGATAATTTATTACAAAGGTACAAACTTATTTTTTGTTAATCTAATATGTTATAAAACTATATGTTTCAATCTAATTTCAGGAAGCTTTTGGAAAAAGTATTATTAACTATAAGTTGAATATTTCATTTTACTGAATTTACTAACAGAAGAATGAACAGATGATGATTTTCTTGACAAAGAAATCTAAGAATATTTATCTGATAAATAATCTTTTGGAAAGACTCTCTTTATTAATTAATAATTAGTTAACTCTTTCCACTATTCTGGTATAGTTTCATCTAATTAATGATTCATTTCAATAACTCTTTAAACAGATCTTTTAAATTTAACCAAAAATAAAGAAAGTCTTTGCAACTTCTTACCTATAATTTTATTTAGTAATGATTTATTATATTCTTCCACACTAAATATTTAATTGGCCTTTTTATTGATAACATATTCTTCTTTTGTCATTTATATAAAAGATTAGGTATAAAATCTAGCTTCTTATCTTTTATAAGCTTGTTTTCTTCCTTATTTAATTTGAAAAATATACTTTTTTCTTCAATAAAATGATTGATGATTAATCTTCTTCTCCTTAAATGCAATTATCTGATTTCAAAATCTAAGATTTAACTTTGTTACATAACTCTTCTTAATATCCTATATGGAATAACTAAACATATAGATTTTTTATGAGCAACACAATAAGTTCCTCTTAATTTCTCTTCAATAGCTTCAAATTCTCCAAAAATAGTTCCTTCCAAAATATTCAATAAAACTGTTTTATCTTTTGTAGTAATCCGAATATCCCCTTATAATAAAAAGAATATTTCACTGGAACTTTAACCTTCTCTATATAAAATAAATCCTTCATCAACTATTAAATATCTAATATTCAATAACAAATAGGATGTAAAATTAATGTCGTACAAAAAGATTGGAATTTGCTTACAGATATCAAGCATAGCGCTTAAAGTTAAATATAAATTTAAATGATGAGGTAGTTCTTTTGCCATAGACCTATACTCAGTTAACCAAAATTAATTATGATATAGATTATTTTTTACAAAAAGTAAAAATTTATGTTTCAATTTTTCAGAAAAATTCTAAGAATGACTTAATTATTCTATAGAAAATAGAAGATCCTAATCTGCATTAACTTTTGATTTTGACATCATCAAAGCAAAATCTCCAATGGTGAAAGAATAGAAAGCAACTCCAATAATCATCCAAAGAACAGCTAATTCATAATTAGTATTAATATCACCATAACCAACAGTTGTAATTGTTTAAGATGACCAATATATAGTAGTTATATAATTTTATTATTTAAAGAAATGCTACCAGCAACCAAATATATGTATTAATAAACATGATGTTACTCCTACATTTAAAAGATATTTAGTTCCACTTTTTAATGTAAATTCTTATTCAGCATTAAAAGATTCAATCAATTGAATATAATTCTCTTATCCTTTATATGTAACTTCTTTATGATTTAAAAAATATTTAAGAACTCTTATCATTTTAAATTTTTTAAGCCATTCTTTTTCATAATTAGTTGATGGTATTATAGATAAAACATCAAGAAGGAACCAAGTTTTTAAGTAATGTTTAAAAATTGAGTTAAAATCAATTATTAAATTATTAGATTCATCAATGTAGCCAGTCAGAAAGTTCCTAATAATGTCAATTATAAAGAGCAAATCAAGTAAAAATATTACAATTTCAAATATATTATTTACTTCGTAACTGATATAAATAGGATACAAGATAACACTTGAAAATGTCAATACTTCAATTAAATTTCTCCATTTTTTAATAAAAAAATGATCAGGATAGAATGGTAATAAAGATTGCTTTCTCCATTGTTTTGAATCTAATCTTTCTATTTTCTATTTAGTTTGATATTCTTTTAAAGAATTAATGAAGCTTTTTGATATTCTTACCACATTGATGTATTTTTTTAATAAAAACAAAGACCTTTAAGTTTTTTTAGGAGATTCACTTTCATTTTATTATCTTCATATTATTATAATTTACGTAAAGATGGATATAGTTGTGTTTCTTCTTATTTTTTTTGGTCTTTAATAGGTTGACCTAGCCATTTATCTAGTAGTAGAGACCAACTCTAAATGAGGACTCTGAGAATTAGTTTGTAGATTTTCAATAATTTCTTTGGTACTAGGTTAATAGCAGTAGCCATTCATTTAATAATAAATAAGTATTATATTAATTAGCAGTTGTGGAGTATTATAATAAGTTAAAAGTGTTTCTAGTATAAAGTAATAATAAAAATGTACATTTAGAATTATATTTACTAATATTATATAAAATATAAATAAAATGTCAGAAGAATAAGAAATAGATTGGGGAATAGGTGCTCAAGCTATATATGCAATGGTAAGAGGAACAAAAGATTGTTCAAAAAGATGTGGAGCTTTATAATTGAAAAGAGAGATTAATGAGACAGAAACAGAATGTCTAAGTATAAGTTGAATAAATGATAGAAAAATGTGCTGTATTTCATGCAGGTTCATCTAGTACCCATATTAGATTTTTAATAAATTATGCAGAAACAGTACATCTTTAATGATATCATTATTATTTACATCTATATAAATCATCATTATCAGTCAATTTATTAATGTTATAATAAGTATTATGTTAATAAATTATCATTTTATAAATTAAGAAAATGACCTCTTAGTTATGCTTATTCTAACCAATATTACCAAGACTTTTTATTTAATTCTGCTAATCCACTATATTTAAATCTTGTAATCATCATTTTCCAATGACACTCTAACTGTTGCATACATAATTTATAATTTAACAATTCTTCAAGTCCTGCTAATTTAATTATTTATTATAAAGTAAAAGTAACACTATGCAATAATAATTTTGGATTCGATAATATCTTTTCAATATATAATCTAATTGTTTCCATTAATAATGCTTCTTCTCCTGGCCATAATCTTCTATTTTTACCTTAACCATACAAAATTTTAAGTCCATCAATAATTTCATGGAATGGTATGTTTCTTGGAATAGGAAAATACTTTTTATTTTTTTCAATTTATTTTCTTTCATCTTAAGGTAAAGTTGGTATCCAATTTTATAGAATAGATTAATTTGCTTTATTAATAAATTTTTATGCTTCTGGTAAGTATTGTAAAATAATATCAGATTAATCTTTTGTATGATCAATTAAAATTAATTATTTTTAGTTTTCAGTTATCTATAGATATCTATTCTAAATATTAGAACTTTTCTTCATCAACACATTTTTTTTTGGTTAAGTTATAATAGGTTTAATTGAATAATCTTATTAATCCATTTATATAGAATTTCTTTATCTTGATACACTTCTTATAGCTGAATTAGCAAGACTATTATCATGATTTTATGTTGAATTTAATTCATTTTACATTGAAGCTCTAAAGATTCTATTCTTTTATTTTCCAGGAGTTGAACTTCTTCTTTAAGAAAAAGGTCCTCTTAAACTTTCAATAAACAGTTAGTTGTTATTGATCATATGATTATAATATTAATAAAACAATAAAATTATTATTAACTGTTTCATGGCAATATTCCATTAGTTCTCTTTTAGAAATTATCATATTATGCTGTTCTCCAACTTGATAAACTTTAATTAATTAATCTATCAACTAAATCCATTATCTAAATTTATGTTTATATTATTACTTCTTTATCAGTAGCATTTAATTAAAATCTACTTGTAAATAATTTTAAATCTAAATTTGCAAAACAAGGTAAATCAGATTTCTCTACCATTATTTTAAAAAAGTTTTCTATTTCTATTACATATTTCTTTAATGCTAAAAATCCTTTAGTCATTAATGATTTAAAATAACCAAAATAATCACTTTCTTTTCCCATCATTAATTCTACATATTCTTATGTTAATTTAAATGGAGCTGATTCAAAATTAACACCTCCAGGTGATGTTTATAATAGAAATCCAAAATCTATATGAATTATATGACCTCTATCATCTATTAATAAATTTCCATTATGTCTATCTTTTACCTAATATTTTTATTATTTAAAAATTAACCTACATCAAATATGAAAATACAGAATAACTAGCTAAGCTTTCAATAAAGTTTTTTTATGCTTCTTCAAATACACTTCCAAATATTTCTTAATAAATTTAATATAATGTCTTAGTACCATTACCAAACATTTTCTTAAGACCATCTATTGATATTGTATTTGGAATATATTCTTAATAATAAATATAATAATTACCTACTATTCCAGAATTTGCTGATGTTACTATTATTTAATATGGTCTCAAATATAAATTAACTTCTGCTTCTTTAAATATTTTATTAAACTGTTTCATCATCTAAATAGCGAACATTTCTTATCTTAAATCATCACCTCCTTTTATTATAATTGGTCGTATTTTATATGAAGGGAAATGATAATATCTTGAATCTTTTTTATAATTTTAAATTCTTTCTTCCCAACTCTATATTAAATCAATTCTATACTTATTCCCATAAAGAATGCTTTCTTTTTTTAAATTTTTTCAATATATGTAATTTCTCTATTGGCAAAATCTATTACAATGTCTTATAACATTCTTCTGATTTCTAATCATTCCTTTCTTAGGAATTAGATTTTCTAAAATTTCTAGTGTATGATAAATTTTAATTAGTTGTCAATGAAGCTTTTCTTTTTTAAATACCTTCTTATTTTAATACATCACTTTATTTTATGTCTTTTCCATTCATTTATGATTTTTTCTATTTTCAGTTACATATTACTTATTTTTGCATATATGAATCTATTGTTTACATAATTTAACTTTATCTTTTTCCTTTCTTTTCCATTTACATTATTTTTTCTAAGGCTTCATGATATAATTTCTATTCCTCCTATTCTATTTAGGCCAATTACTTCTCAAATCCTTAATCATTTAATTAAGCTTCTACATATCCTACTACTTCAATATTTGGTTAAGATTAAGCTGGAATTGCTTAATACTATTCTAAGTCTTTAGAACTAACTGTTATATATAAATAAATTACTTAATAGTTTCTACTAATATCAAATAAGGTACTCTCTTTTTTGTATGAAAACATATTTAATGTTTCTCTAATATATTTACAATGTATTATGATTTATTTTAATCATCTTTTTCATCATAAAATGGTAATATCACTCCAAATTAGAACTTTTTTACTATTTTTTATAAATTTTAATTTTGTTTCTGTATTAACAATTTTAAATGATGTTTTCTATCATCTTTTGGAAATTCCTTCAATACTAATGAATGTTTTATCAATGTTCCCATAAACTTTTACATTTCTGTAAAATATTCTTGTCTTAAATCTTTTTACTAAAAATCTTTCAGTAAAATTTAATTCAATTATTCTTAATCTTAAATCTCAAATGCTTTCTCATTAAACTCCCCATTTACCATTGACATTTCCATTTGCTTTTTTATTAATTTTAAATCTCATACCCTTAAAAATAAATCAATTTTTTCCTTCTTTTTTTTCTATTTTTCTAATTATAAATATGCACCAAGTAACCAATAAAGCTTATAAATTTAACATTATATTCATACATTAAAAAATAAAGGTCTTGATTAACTGCATTTTTTCTTGAAAAAATCAAATAATTAAGCAATTTCAGTTTTGATTAACAATTAACAAAATTATGGAGAATAGAATGAAATTATTTTATCTTCTAAATTTAGCATAATAGTGTATAATAAATTAAGTATGTCAGGTTATTCTCTATATTTAGAAATGTTTTGTAATAGCATCTCAGGTGTAAAATATTCAGAATCAAAGAAATTCTTTAAATTTTTGATTTTATCGGCATTCATTTATATAAATATAAATTTAATGTAATAATAAATTTTATATCATTCTTTAACAAGTTAAAATAATTTTCTTTTTATCTAGTAATAAACTATAACACATATAAAGAGAATTTATATTCCTAAAAGAGTGTAAAAATACCAGAATTTGATTTCAGTAACTTTTTATGCCTAATATAATCCAATAAGTTATTCTTCTTTATTGAAAATAGAAATAAATTGTCTCATAAATGGATCTCCAAGAATATTTGTTGTTTTAGCTTAGCCTATACAAATTGAACATGATCCATTTGACAAATATCTCTTATAAGCAGTATCAGGTACTGTTACTTTTGCTCCTTGAAAGTAGAAAGTAAGATTAGGATATGTTTTGTTACAGTCGCAGTTTAATCCACAATTGATATAATCATAATAGATTTTCCAATAGACTTATTCTTCTAATAATAAGCAAGATGTTCCAGAATCAAAGATANTTTTTTACTATTTTTTATAAATTTTAATTTTGTTTCTGTATTAACAATTTTAAATGATGTTTTCTATCATCTTTTGGAAATTCCTTCAATACTAATGAATGTTTTATCAATGTTCCCATAAACTTTTACATTTCTGTAAAATATTCTTGTCTTAAATCTTTTTACTAAAAATCTTTCAGTAAAATTTAATTCAATTATTCTTAATCTTAAATCTCAAATGCTTTCTCATTAAACTCCCCATTTACCATTGACATTTCCATTTGCTTTTTTATTAATTTTAAATCTCATACCCTTAAAAATAAATCAATTTTTTCCTTCTTTTTTTTCTATTTTTCTAATTATAAATATGCACCAAGTAACCAATAAAGCTTATAAATTTAACATTATATTCATACATTAAAAAATAAAGGTCTTGATTAACTGCATTTTTTCTTGAAAAAATCAAATAATTAAGCAATTTCAGTTTTGATTAACAATTAACAAAATTATGGAGAATAGAATGAAATTATTTTATCTTCTAAATTTAGCATAATAGTGTATAATAAATTAAGTATGTCAGGTTATTCTCTATATTTAGAAATGTTTTGTAATAGCATCTCAGGTGTAAAATATTCAGAATCAAAGAAATTCTTTAAATTTTTGATTTTATCGGCATTCATTTATATAAATATAAATTTAATGTAATAATAAATTTTATATCATTCTTTAACAAGTTAAAATAATTTTCTTTTTATCTAGTAATAAACTATAACACATATAAAGAGAATTTATATTCCTAAAAGAGTGTAAAAATACCAGAATTTGATTTCAGTAACTTTTTATGCCTAATATAATCCAATAAGTTATTCTTCTTTATTGAAAATAGAAATAAATTGTCTCATAAATGGATCTCCAAGAATATTTGTTGTTTTAGCTTAGCCTATACAAATTGAACATGATCCATTTGACAAATATCTCTTATAAGCAGTATCAGGTACTGTTACTTTTGCTCCTTGAAAGTAGAAAGTAAGATTAGGATATGTTTTGTTACAGTCGCAGTTTAATCCACAATTGATATAATCATAATAGATTTTCCAATAGACTTATTCTTCTAATAATAAGCAAGATGTTCCAGAATCAAAGATACTACTATGATCTTTAAAATAAAGATAATCTTTATTGTTAATTTGAACTCCTAAGATTTATGTAGACTATATAAAGAAATAGGAATACCCATGATCTATCCATATTAGTTTGGATCCATATAGTTTAATTTAAGACAGATTCATTGAATTTACCATAAAGCAATTATGAGGGTTAAGTAGTATTTGAAAATTAAAACCCAAATAGCGGAGACTATATTAATTAATTGGAATATGCTGATTCAAATATATTTTGATATTTATTCCAATTAGATAGACCCATAATACCAGAAGTCAATAATTACAGCTTGTATATTAATGTAATAATAATACATATAAATTAGATACTTAATCTGCTAATAGAAAAGATAGATTTGTATATATAGGTGTATCCGCAACAGAGATTAAATCTTATCCAAATTAGCCTGAACATTATCCTTATTCATAATTTTGAGTATAATTTTAATTAAAGTTAATGTATGTCTAAGACATAAATGGTTTAAATCTATGAGCAATAGAACAATTATCACAAGTATAATTAGCTAACCATAATATCTTTATAATTTTGATATTTTTACACTTGAACCTGTATCTACAAGAACCTAAAAAACTTAGTTAGGTGTTCCAATTCTCAAATTCATAGCATAATAATCGCTGTAATAATAATGTAAATTAATGCTTTGATTTTGAGTGATATAATTTTATTGAGCGACTTTTGTTAATTCAAATGTATGAGATGCTATTTGTGTTAAAGCTGAATGATAGCAAAATTAGACTATTATTAAATATTGCCATAACATATTATATTTTATAATTAATTCAATCATCTATTTCATTTAAATAATTAGATCTAGTTTCTACTTTAATATCTTCTTTCTCTTAATCAATCACTTATATTGTCACTGAATCATTCATGAATGGCTAATTCTATACATATAATAATTACTTTAACTTATTTTAATTAGTTTCTTGCATTTTCTCTTTTCTACTAAATTTTCTTCTATAGTTTTGCTACTATTTATTTAGCATCTTAATCTCCCAATAATACTAATTTCTCACTATCTTTTAATGCTTCCTTCCATTTTCCTAACTCTTAAAGAACTGTTGATCTTCTAAGTAAAGATTTCTAGTGATTACTATTTAAACTTAATGCTTTATTACAATCAAATAAAGCTTAATTATAATCTAATAGTTTTAATTAACATTATGCTCTATTTGAATATATTATTACTAATTATTCCAATTCTTCTTCATTTAATGATTATTTCTAATTTAATTCTTCTATACATTCTGTATATTTTTAGATTGCCTTCTAAAATTCTTACTACTTAAATAATTCATTTGCTTATTCTTTATTCAAAATCACTTAGGATTTAATTACATTTCTACCACCCTTTATTACTATCTTACTATTTGTATTTATTTATTAAGGTTTCTTATAAACATCCATTATTATTGCATCATCTGTCTCTTCTAATAATTTATCTACATCCACTTTATTCCATGCATCATAATAGTTTTAAACTGAATTTGTATCTCTTTTTAATTATTTCTTTAATATCTCACATTATTTCTCTTATTCAACCTTTCCTCTAATTGGTACTTAATTTTAATCTAAATCTATATTTTATTTCTTCTATGGCTTTTATTATGTGTTCACTTGTTCTTCCCAATCATACAGATCATGAATATATTCTTTTATTTCCAATGCATTATTTTTTATCTATTATTGAAGTTGAATTGACATTATTTAATTATAAAATTAAATATTATCTGTAATTATTACCTTTATTACGATCATCAGAAATAAATATTTAGTTCGTTCTATTTCAATTAAAAATACAAAACTGACCTGTCAATAGGTATATAATTTATTTCAATAAATATTATTCATAATACAAAAAATAGAGTAGATCGAAAATATTAATATAAATAAATTCCAATATTATGAATTAATGTGATAATGCTTTAATAATAACTAATTAAATAGAATCATGATAATTATAAAATATAAATTTGTTAATATACTATTTTATTAATGTAAACATGTTCATTAAGATGTCTTTTTCAATTCTTCCAACTCTAATGCCTTCTTTAATGCTTCTTATTAATGTCTTGACTTAATTCCAACTTATCCTCCTCCAATAGTTCTCAATAATTCATGATTTTCATTATAATGTTATCTTAAATCTCTTGCCTTACTATATAAAAGAATGTTACTAAATTATCAAATTCGGCTTAATCTTCTTTTCTAACTTCGGTTAAGGCAACACAAGTAGCTGTTTTTTAATGAACCAAAGTTCCTAATCTTGCCTTATCTATTGATTTATGAAAATGTATTACTTTTGATAAAACAGAATGGAACTTCTTATCTTCTACATAATTATGGTAACCAAACGACTAATTCAATTGGATCAACATCATAAGCAATTACTACAAGTTTTGCTTTTTTAGTTTCAATAAGTGTAGTGACATGATTTAATCCAAATTTAAGGACTTAAACTTTTTTAGATTCTTATTTTTATGCTTGCACCTTTTATTCAGCTAATTTGGTTAATCTTTATTTTTTTTCAGTTTTAGTTTCTGGTGAATATTTCTTCAATAAAGCCAAAACTTTGGATGCTAAATAATAGTAAGATAAAAATTACATTGATTCTTATCTAGTGTTTTGCTGAATTAATGAATTGCAGCAGGTACTTTAATTCTTTGTAATAAAATCTTTTTTTATCTATGAAGTAAAATATATCTTGGCCATCTGACATATCTAGATAAATCTCTTTTTGGTTGAACATCATTTCCAATTCTAAAGTTCTTGGCTTCTTTAACAAATAGTGGATTCTTTTTTCTATCAGCTACTTTTTTTTATAATTTCTTAGTTTTGCTAGTTTTAGGAGCTTTAGGCTAGAGATAAGTTTATATTAAATACCATTTAATATCTTTTTTAAATTAAATATAATTTATATATAGTATAATAAATTGTGTCATTTTCTTTTTTTGAGAATATAGAGTTCTTGATTATGCATTAATTTGAGATTATCAATCTCTTTTTAGAATTTAGATTATTAATTTTATATAGTTTCTTATAATTATTAGATGACAGAGTTAAGTTCTTGTCTAAATATTTAATGTATATAGGATTACATTTCATTTTAATAGTTATTTTCTAATTTATCATTTTGAAAATTCAAAATTTAAATTTCTGATGTTAAAGAATTAATCTTTTATGAAAATACTAGAGATTATTATTCATAATGATCTTATAATTCAAGTGATTAATGTTTCAAGGCTTCAATTTCTTGACGATATTGATTAATTTAAGCTTAAGAGTTGGCATCCAATAATTAATAATTGTCTAGAGTATTATTATAAGGAATGTTAACTTGAAGTTTATTTATCAATTAAATCTTAGGCTTAAGCTTTAAGTTTAAAAAGTCTGGTGATATTATTTTCAAATGTTATCATTTTATTATAATATAATTAATAATATATATAATATATATTAAGAAATAAAATCAATTTATATAAATAATAGATAATAATAAGCCTAGAAGTTCTCATTAATTATAAGATGATGAATAATTAATACAAAAAAATAATTCTGATTAACTACCTACTTACCTATTAAAAGAATGCCAGAAAAGTTAGTTATAATTGCATATGAAAGATTAGAAATAGTTAGAGAGAACTCTTTTAAGTCAGATTAATTAAATGAAGAAAAATTTAATTGTTATATATTATTTTAGGTATGAGAATTACTTAAAAATCTTGTAAACTTATAAGAATGAATGATTAGTAATCAACTTAAAAAGGGTTTACTTTTTAGATTCAAATAATTAATAGTTATTATGATGGTAAAATCACGCTAACAATAGAAGATTATGAATAACTTGTCTTAACTTAAATAAGAAAACTAGGTATGAGTTTAGAATGATTTTATATGATTTTTGTATCATTTCTATATCATTAATATTATTTTCTTAACTGTTTATATCAATTATTGAAACATATATATAGTATGAATTCAAAGTAATAATTAAACTGCATTTATTATTGAAGGCCCTTCTAGATAGCTATTTATATATTTGTTTAGTTTCAATTTCCTTTTTTATTGAAATTCTCTCATCTTTCGACATTCAACATATAATTCTTATTCAGAGTAATTACATTCCTCTAAAAATTATCTCATCTCAAATTCTTTAAAGAAGTTCTCCAAATCTAACGATCTCTTTGTAATCTATTTATAACTAAACTCTGGTAAATTAGCTATCTATATCGACATTTTTTTTAGATGTTTCTGTTAAAAATTTAATTATTAATATAACAATATTTTATTCATCTCATTATATATACTTTTAATTTAACAATTTATAATAATAATTCTATTATAGAACTAATTTAATGTATGAACAATTTACAATCCCAATTTCACTCTTTATTAAAAATATTCTATATTTAAATGAAATTTATTCAATTAATTTCAAATTCTATCAGTAAAGTATTTATTGGAATCATACAAAAAATTTTCAATAAAGCCCCTAAATAGGAAGAAGACATAAAAATAGATAATTAAAATAATCCTCCTGATAATAAACAAAATGATGTTATTGATGAAGAATTATATTAATTAAGATTAAACTATATCAATAATAGAAAAGAATACTTACTGTAATTTGAAAAATAAGATAATTATAAGTGTTTATGCGGATTAACCATTTCTAATTAAGAATTATAAAACCATAAATAATGTCATGCCATTGTTGAATGCTTTATTTGCAAAAAAAGTATGATAGAACTTGTATATCTTTTTCATATCTAATAAGATCATAAAGAATAAATATGTTTGAATTGTGGTCAAATGAATTGTAATTTTACAAATTAAAATCATAAATTAAGATGTTTTCAAGTTAATGAATTATAAATAGATGATGCTAAGATGTAATAATAGGATTCTTAAAAAAATGATGAAGAGTTTGATTAGTATGATTACCACACTTATTAAGAAGATTAAGAATATTAAGAAATTATAGAATATTGAAATCTAAATTGAATATTTTTTAATATTATAAATTTTAATCTTCCTAAATATTTTAATTGATAAATAATGACTTATTTAATTAGTATTAATTTATCCTAATGCTAAATGGCAAAAATTAAAAAGTTTATCCTTGAAATAATACACTATTTCCAAAAATATTAAAATCAAACAATATTTATATAAAAATTGAGATTATGAAGTTAAATTATACATTTAAATAACAAAAATGAATTTAAATTAATATTATTATTATTTATTTGAAAATTTTATCCATTAAACCGAATTGGTTTTTGAAGTAATGGAAAATGAAAACTTTTAAATTAAATCAAGAAATACAACGTCAATCATAAAAAACACTAATTAAACTAGAATCAAATAAAATATTTATATGATATTAATAAAATGTTAAAAACCAAATATATTTAGATCTAAAGATACCAAATTAAATAATAATCTACCATTATATTAAATGATTACATCAATTATACTATTTAAATTAAGATCTAAAATAGATTGATAAATCTAAATTCTCCTCTATTTATCATAACTGCATCATTCACAATAAGATGGCCTATAATAAATTTATTTATTAATATAATATTCAAACTCTAATTAATTTTTAATAAGGCCAATCAATATTCCAAACATCATAAATAATTGTACTGCTGCCAAATAACCCATTTTTCATAAAAATAAATATGGATTTTTCTATATAGGAAATCAGTTTTAAGATTTTAAATATCCTCTATTTTACTATAACTATTTCTAAATAGAATGCCTTAAACAATCTTTTCAAATTTTGTTTAAGTAACTTAGATTTTAATCACAGTTATGGCTTTTTTAATTATTTGTCTCAAAAATAAGTACAAACTCTCTTGTATATATGGATAAATAATATATAAGTAAAAAAATATTAAATTATTTTAGTGAATTAAATATTATTTTATTGTCAAAACTAAACTAGTCTCATTTTTAAATTAAAATATTAAATTTCTGATAAATGAAGTAAAAATCTGTAATAAGTGAACTTTATTATATTTTTTAATAAAAATAAAATTTGTTGTTATTTTTGCTGAACTTAAAAAAAAATTACTTGAAAAAATAGGAAGTAATTTTAAAGACAATGAAAATAAACAGCAAAAGACTTAAGCAGGAAATATATCTTTTTATCTTATTTAACTTAAATTATAATAGTTATTGATTATTTAGTAATAAATGATTTTTAATATATTTACCATTTATTATTATTTAATAATAACAAACTATAAGTAATGCTCCAAAAGAAGTAACACTAAAAAACATAATCAACAGAGTTATCTAATCAAGCATTAATGAATTATTTATCAACTCGAGAAGCTTTAAATGTTCGAAAGTCAAATTCTCCATAATTTTAATTGGAGTAAAAAGTATAAATTTGTGTACACAAATAAGAAATAAATTGGTCCTCAATAAAGTCCTTTGTTAAAATCAAATAGTTCTTAATCAAATCTAAAAATATTATAATAATAGTAATTAAACTTATAATGTAGGTAAAATTCAAGAAAAATTTAACAATAAAATGTGCTTAAATCGAGAGGATTAATATCACCTAAAATAGTTAGTTAAGAAAAAATAAATTAGAAAACATAAGTCTATAGTAATGGAAATCATATGAAAACACAACCTCAATCTCATTAAAATTCTTAATCTAAAATAAAATCTATAGACAATATATTGGATGAATATACAATTACATGTACCGATATAATAATTATTCAAAGCAAAAAAATAACTATTTCATAAAGATATTTTGAAAACATTACCTTTTTCTAGTTCCAACAAAGCTGATTAAAATTTGAAATAAAAAGCTTAATAAGCAATATAGGAAATAAAATAAAAATAATCTTTGGATGTTTTATCTAGATTGAATTTTCAAAAGTCTTAGAGTATATAGAGTGCAAAAAATTAATCACAATAAATTCCAATCTTAGCATAATAAGAAAATCAATTAAAAATTCATTAGAAATCAAATAGTGCTTTATTGATTGAAACATAAAAATTTTAAACTCATGCTAGTTTTTAACCTCTTATAGAATTTTCACCTGATAATAAAAAGCCTACAACCACCAGGTAAAATAATTGAATTAATATAGGAAATAATAATAAGATTTAATAACAATAATAATTTAGTATAAATAATTTAAATAAAAAATGACAATTGATATCTCAACAAATAATATATCTTGGCTTTTAGAAACAGTTAGATAAGAGATAGTAAAAAGTTTGGGAAATTAATATTAACAAATAATTGGGATTAAAACTGGAAATAGTTAAATACCTGTAGATTATATTCTATCTAAGATTGAAAGACCTTTATCTCTATTATCAAATTGTTCTATATAACCTTTGATTATTGAACCATTTATGAATGTTGAATAAGATCTAAAATAATCTCGAATTAGTTTGAAAGATTTTGAATTTATTAGATGTATTGGTGTTGGAGGATTCTCTAAAGTTTATTTAGTAAGAGAAAAAAAGACAGGTTTATTTTATGCTATGAAACTTATTGAAAAGAAACCTATAATGTAATAAAATAAATAAAATATAATATAAAATGAAAGAGATATAATGTATAATTTGAATCATCCATTTATTGTTAAAATGCAATATGCATTTGAATCTAGAAGATATTTAGTTTTCGTATTAGAATATTGTTCTGGAGGAGAATTATTTTATCTTTTAAGAAAAGTATTTCTCTATTAATATAATTAGGTTAAAAGAATGAGTGAAGAAGAAGCATTTTTTTATTTTGCAGAAATCTGTTTGGGAATGAAGAACTTACATGATAATAATATAATTTATAGAGATATCAAACCTGAAAATATTTTAATTGATTTTGATGGACATATTAGAATAGCTGATTTTGGTTTATCTAAACCTCATATGGAAAATGAAGATGTAGCTTATTCATTTTGTGGATCTCCTGAATATATGGCCCCTGAAATGTTATTAAAATAAGGTCATACATTATAATTGGATCTTTATTGTTTAGGTGCTTTATTGTATGAATTAATAACTGGTTTACCACCTTTTTATTCAAGAAACACAGATGAAATATATTAAAGAATACTTAATTAAAAATTAAGTTTTCCATCTTAATTACCAATGTCCTAACTTTTAAAAGATTTATTAGGTAATTTATTAGCAAAAACACCTAAAAAAAGAATAGATAATATTGATTCACTATTAAAACATCCATGGATGACTTAATGGAGTGATAAAAATTTATATAAAGATTTCTTAATGAAAAAAATTGATCCTCCATTTCAACCTGATTATTTTTAATTTAATTTTGATGAAGAAGAATTTGGAAAAGGAGAAAATGAATTTTTATCTCAAATAAGACCACTATAATTAAATTTATTAGAAAATTTTCCTAAAGAAATATTTCTTAAAAATTTTTATTATAATCATAACGAATTCAATTTTGTTGAAAGCACTGGTGGTACAAAACTAAATGTTAAATTGCAAGAAGAATAACAATAATAAGGAACTTAAAGATAAAAATCAAAGAGACTTAATACATTTGATGATGAAAATACAAATTATGTTAATGACTAAAAAGTTTTCATACTTAATTAATTAAGATTATAAACGGAGAATGAAATATAAAAAAAATCTGCATTATGATTAATAAATTATAGATGTATTTTTTCTTATGCTTATTACTTTAATAAATGTACTTTCACAATCATTATTATCTTCTTTATCCTCTTCTTGGTTATTTTTATTATTTTTCTTCGACAACTGGCTCATCAATGGGAATGTCAATTTCTAAACCAGCTTTTTCAAGCATTCTTTTAACATCTTGATCACCTCTAAGATTGTCAATATCAACAGATGATTTTTCAGGAACGTAATCCAATCTTCTTTCTCTTTCTTCTTCTTAAATCTATAGTTTGAAATGAAATCATTACTTTGAGTGAGATACCCTTAACAGATCCTGTTTAAATTCTCTTCAAAAGATGTGTTGCAAATCCAGCAATTTTATTTCTCAATTTTTTTGATGGTACTTAACCAACTTCTGATAGGATCTTTTTATTGAAATGAAAATCTGAAGTGAGTTTCATATAGTATTTTTCAATTAAAACTTTTGCTGCCTTCTTAACTGTCTTATTTCTAACTCTTCCCATGAATGAATTTGAAAAAAATTTATATCTTTAATTTATGTAAAATAAATCACAGCATAACAATAAAAATTCATTTAATACTTAATTCATTATTCTTTTTTACAATTTACTTTAAATTTATACATTATCATAATATCTAAACACTAAAAAACCATTTATTAGTTAAAGTGATAATATTTTTAATTTCTATATATTTATTAATGTTAATAGTACAAGTCAGAACACCTAAAATAAAAATGGCAACACATCGTACATAAAATAGTTAGCCAATTATGCAAAATTATGGTAATTTAAATAGTTTTCATGAATTTTTTGTAAATCAATCAAGAAGTTTAAAAAAGGAAGAATGTACAAATGATAGTAGATATAAAACTGAAACAACTTAAATTGAATTAAAAGCTAATCATGCTCATAAAATATCAAATTAATCAACAACTATCAGTTTAACAAACAGCACTAGTTATAATTAAAGATTATCGAAAAAAAATTAAAAATCTAACAGTAGTAATAAAATAATAGAAAAAATATTACCAAAATCTGTAAATCCTTTTTAAGAAGATGATTGCACGGTCAACTAAAAATTATAATCTTAATTAAAGAAATTATTAATAAAAACAAAGGATATCATCAATTCTTATGAAATCAATTCAAAAAAATAATTGATAACAGAATAATAATTAAATAAAGAAATTGCTTAACTAAAAAAGATAATAGAAAACCAACAAAAGTTACTAAAAAAAAATAATATTTAATATTGAGAATACTAATTTGAGTAGGATTTTTCCCATATCTTACTAAATGATTTTTTTTATAAAAAAAGTTATATAAATTAATAAATTTACTTAAATAATGGGAAATACTGTTTAACATAAAAGAAGAAATCCTGTTAATTGTTTAGGATGCATGGCTTAAGACAATGAAACATTTGATCCAAATGAATTATAAATAGGACTTGATGTAGATAAAGCAAGAGGTATTTAAGTAAGTTATTTTTAAAGGTCGAATAACATAATAGTCTACAGCTTATTTAACAGAAAGTGAGAAGAACTTTTTCAAAGCAGCTTCAGGGCGAAATTTAGGATTAATTCGATTTTACTTAAATAATGGAGTAAACATTAATATTTTAGATGAAGATAGAACATCTCCATTGTAAGAATTGAAATTTAATATAATAATAATAGACATATAGCATCAAGATATGGATCAATTTAAATAGTAGAAGAATTAATAAAAAACAATGCTAATATATATATAACAGATATGGCAGGATGGACTCGTAGAAATTATTGTCTAAATTTAAGCTTTACATGTGGCAGCATTTTATTAAAGAGCTCATGTGTGTTCAGTCTTACTTAAAGCAGGTGTAGATTCTAAAATAAGAAATAGAGAAGGAAATCTTGCTTAAGATTTAGTCAGAGATAAAATGACCTCAGAAATATTTAAATCTTCTTTTCATCAATCAAATTTATCTATTGAAAAATAAACAAACAAAATTGATCCTATTTAGAAATAGCATGAATAATATTTTTAGTTTCTAAAATTATAAAGATTGTAAACTCAGTTTTAATCAATAGAAAAAATCAAGAATCTAATAGTTTAAATGAAAAAGCATCATCAGGAAAAATAATCAGTCCAAATATATCTCCAACTAAATTAATTTCATAAGAAAAAGAAAATCTTGCATATTCAGATTCATTATGTAAATCTAATATATCAGAAGCAAATGAATACAATGAAATTTAGGAATCTTGTTATAAAGAATTATCTTCCAAAATTAATCGTAATTTATTTTCTTATTCTAACTCTATTCCTAAATTTTCTGATGAAATGGTAATTAATTTTAATATATTATTAGTATTCTTTGAGTTAACTTGTATTGAGATAAAATGAATCTAAAGAGCTTGTCAACTTTCTTGATTAAGTTAAAATCATTAAGCATGATTATTAATCTCAAAATCTAGCTTTAGATATATTCAATTATTCTTCTATGCTGGGTTTATCATTTATGATAGCCACTTCAATCATTAAACCAACTACTTAATCTATTATTAATTGGCTATTTTAAGATATTGAGTTAAAGAATAAGGTTTAAATATCTAGGTATTATTTAAATATTAATATTAGATTACTTTGCAACATAAATTTGCAAGAATAACAATAAATTTTAAAATTATTTGTTGATAAAGTAGTTATGACTGAAAATCTAATTGATTCCTTATAAAGCTTATTCAGTAAATTATTAGTTGAAGATGATCCTTTCTTACTTGACATATTGGTTAAAGAATTTAGTAGACGATTTTATGAGCTTAATTTTAATTAGAAATTTTAAACCTTTCCATTCAAATCTGAAGAATCATTACATATGTTCACTTTTGCACTTGTTATTTTGGATATTTAAAATAATGAATGTGAAAAAGAACATGCTTTTTAATGTTTCTTTCAAAATATTCAAAGAATTAATAATGGTGATAATCTGAGTTCTAAATTTATTTAATAAATTATTGAACAATTACAATCAAAAAAGATAGTCAGATTAAATGATTAATTGAATGATGATTTATTATATCATGTTTTCAATCATTATTGTAATCCTATTATACTGTAAGAATTAAAAGAAGTATTTTATAGTTAAATTATAGAATCAAATTTTAAAATGGAGAATGTATATTATTAGTGATTTTTGCATATTATTAACAGATGGAAAAATAAAGATACTTTCAAATTCGAAGAATAACGTATCTATTAATAAATAAGAAGTTACAATTTAAGGAAAATAGAACTCTTAATTAATTTATTTAGTTTGTAGAGATGATTAAACCTTAATTTTAAAAATAAAGAATAAGAAACTCAAATTTGTTAAACTTTAATGATATTATTTGAAATGTATTATTTTATTAAACTAATTTTTAATAAATATGTTATTTATAATATTTTTTGCATTGATCAAAGCATAAATATATACCCACACATTTTTAATTTTAGATTAATAAAATAGTGTAAGTATTAATTTATTATACGTAAGATTGGAATACCAAATTATTTGAATAGATAATTGATAAGCACTAATCACAATTATATACCAAATTTATAGGAATAAAATATAAGAAAGAATATTTTGAATTCTAATTTTTCAAATTATTATAATGACACAAAATTTTCATATGGTAAAACAAAATTAAATCCAGAAATAACATTTATAAAAAATTAAGCTATAGTTGTTTACTATTAATATTAAAACTTATTGACTAATAATGAATTGAAGGAATAGTATAATGAATTGAAAAAATTTTATTTTACTGATGCTTTTTACATTCTTATTCATCATAAGGTAGATAAACATTTAACTGAAAACATATTGTTCTCAAGCAATCCAGTCAAGTACATAAAAGAATTTTCTTAAAAATTAGAATTCATAGAATTTTAATAATAATATAATTTTACAAATGAAGTAAAAAAATTAATTGCTAATAAAAGTTAATGTAATGATTTACAAGAATATATATTATCTATAAGAGATTATGAGTAGTTTAAATAAATTAAAAATAAATTTCAAGAAATTAATCAGATTTAAATATGGATAGATAGTTGGATTATTAGTAATAATTCAGAATTTGCATAGTTATTATTTGATTAACATATTACAACAATTGAAGAATTATTAAATCAATATTAGTCATCATGTTAAAAAAATAATTTAATTTTTTAATTTAATATAGAAAATTACTAATTTACAATTATTTCTATTTGTTTGATAATGTTTATTGTGATAAAGCATTTTGCAAAAGAGTTTAAATTTGATGATGATAAAGATAAATTTGTTTGATCAAAATATTTTTTGTGTTTAAATGAGAGTATGATATGTAAAATAATAAATATAATTATAATCATTTATTTAATAATAATTTAGCATCATCCATACTAGTGGTTAGATATTCAAATCTTTTTTATTTTTCTGTAAACCAAATAGGTATTAATCTATTTTTATTCATTTCATACTCATTTAATTATAATTCTTCTAAAATTTATAATAGATAATAAAAATACCTTTTGTAAAATTAAATAAATTTGGCAATGATTTTGAATTGATTTTAATATTTGGTTATTTTAATTCTTGAAAGAAAGGATGAAGTAGAATTTCAAAAGCAGAAATTCTTTAATTAGGATCATAAACAAAGATTTTTTCTAATAAATCAACTAAGTGATCATTTTCAATTTCTTAAAATCTTTTAGCCATAGAAAATTTAGGAATTTCAGGCATTTTGAGATCTAAGATTTAAGATTTAAGATTTTTCATTTCTTATAAATTAGGAGTTCCAAGTAATCTAATAATATCTGCCATAGTTTCAACTGTATTATTTCCATTAAACAATTATTTACCTAAAAAACATTCTGCAATTATACAACCCAAACTCCAAATATCAACTTACTAATTATATAATTTGGAGCCTAATAATAATTCTGGAGCTCTATAATTACGTTCACCAACATAATTTGGAGATGGAATAGATTAAAACAATTATTTAGCACTATTAAAATCACAGAGTTAAACACTAAGTGAATCTACATCAATCAATATATTTCTAGGATTAAGATCTCTATGTGTAATATTCTTATGATGCAAATATGATATTGCTCTAACTATTTAATATATAAATAGTTTAAATAAGATTTATTTAGCTTTCCTTTCTTATTTAGCTTAATGAATCAATTTAGGATCTATTGCTTTAGTATTTTCTTACACATTTTAATGTTTATAAAATTATTATAAGAATGATCTTAAATTACAACTCATTAAAGGCATTATCTAATATAACATAGGTCTATTATCCTATATAATTTTAGAGATTATACATTAGTTTTATCATAAACAATATAATGATGTTTTAATTCTATTATATTAGGATGTCTTAATTATTTAAGATAATATATTTCCTTTGTACATTTATTCATGTTAACTTTACTTATTTTAAGAGCATAATAATTAAAATGTCCTTCTATCAAAATTCTATATACTTGGGTATTACTACCCTCATAAATAACACCTTTTTTAGCAATATTACTTTCAGATATCACACTCTAAGTACTTTAATTGTATTTCAAATTATGACCACTTGATTTCATTTTATAATCAAATGATGATGACATTTAACTATTATTATTTATTATTTATCTTGTTGTTCTATCTACTGATTTAGATAATATTTTTTTCATTTTTGATTGTTTCATTTAATTATAATTCTTTTTATATTGTTAATATTCAAACAATGTCTTATGAATAGGATCAGAGTATTTAATTAATTTTTTTGTATCAATTATTGGTTTTGTATTCTCAACTGAATTCAATTAAGGTTACAATTTAGAGTTTCTTTTAAAGAGACTTATTTAATTATCAGAAAACATTATTAAAATATATATTAAATTTAATGTAATAAACTAATGTACATCCTTAAGTGCTATTAAGCATTTCTTCTTAAATTTTGGCTAATAAAGTCAATTTTCCAGATAAAACTATTCATGCTGGAATATTATTAGGCTTTTTCAATGCCAAAATTAATAAGACTGATATTTTTGATTCATTTGAAATAAGCTATTCAGGAAAAGATGAATTGAATTAAAATGAAGTTGAATTTTTAAAGGAAAGATAATAATTAAGATTGAAAGGAGATAAATGGAATCTATTTAAAAATTTAGATATAGTAGGTTTAATTACTTATCATTATTATAGGTTGGTACATTACAGATAACAATCCTCATAATTATTTAAAACTTCATAAATAATTATAAACTTTAACAGAGTCAGAAATTTAAGAAAATTAAACATCTTTCTTTAAATATTTATTATGCTTTGATCCACTTAGTACTCAAACTAATTTATTTGAACTTGAAGATAATAAAATGTAAATATCTTAAAGTAAAATTGAACCACAATCAGAAGAAATGATAGGAATTACTTCATTGTTTTCACAACAAAAATCATAATCAAATAAAAAATATGATTTAAGAGTTAATTCATAACTTTAAATGATAACTTTCTTAGAAGTAAACTATCATTTCAATATTTTTATAGAAAATGTTATAAAAATTATTGCAATAATTAGATGATCCATTAATTTAAAACGATCCTTTGGCTTTATTAAAAATTAATGAGGTCTTAATCTCATTTCCTTAAATCAATTAATAAAATATAGAATAAGACTATTTTAAGCTCTTAATTATCAGCTATTATTGTGCAATATTAAAATTAGATATAACAAAAATTAAGAAATAGGATTGATAGATTAAGTAATTAGAATAAAAAATTATAAATAAATCAATAAAACAAGTTAAATTATAGTATTAATT
Source organism: Paramecium sonneborni (assembly GCA_905182985.1). Classification (NCBI taxonomy): domain Eukaryota; phylum Ciliophora; class Oligohymenophorea; order Peniculida; family Parameciidae; genus Paramecium; species Paramecium sonneborni. Next base: position 115,881 of record CAJJDN010000054.1, read on the forward strand.
CTGATATTTCTTCCTATTTATTTACATAGGTATAATCAAGTATAATGTTGATGTATGAAATAATAAATTCTTATTATTTCAGATTTTCTGTATTGAATGTCTTAAAGAATTAACTAGATCTTTACTCTAATTTTTTTTTTTCTTCATCTACTTTTGTACTTAATTCAATTATATTCATACAATTTTAATGTTATATATTTGAGAAATGTTCCCATTTATTATTTTAATAATTAAAAAATGTAGTTTCTTCTTAATTTTATACAGAAAAGTAATTTACTTTTAAAGATGATGTATAATTTGTTTTGCATTGAGAAGATGACATCTGAGAATATTTAGTTAAATTTTCATCATATTCTTCTAATAGTAATTTTGATAAAGTCTTATTAGAAACTTTATCTTCAACGATTAATTCTAATAAATATTTTTTTGTGATTTTAAATGTTTCTTTTAAAATTTAAGATAAATGAGTTTCTATGTATTCAAAAACTGATGGATATATATAATGAATCAATATTTATTCATTTAATATCTAATTTAAAAATTTATTCTCCTTTATATAATTTAGAATTTTTTCAACATTTTTATTAAATACTCCATCAAATTCTTCATTTAATAATTCGAAAAGAATATTAAGAAAATTTTAAAAACCTTTTGAATTTTTAAGTCCAATGTTGCCTGAATAAATTAATTGATATTCATTTATTGAGATTTCAATGAAATCGTTAAAATATTATATAAGTTATTCATTTGTTTTATCATGCAATAATTAACCGATTTAAATTTTATTCAACTAAGGCTGAATATTATTACCCCATATTTTATACATGAATAACTAAAAAGTAAAATTAAGAGGTATTTTATTAAATTGATTATTATCAATGAAATGAAAATGATAAATATTTTTCATGACATTAACATTGTGTTTATACTATTTCCATAAAAGAGAATAAAAGAACAAGTAATATTTAGGACTTATTCTAGATAAAAACAAACTAATTTTCTAGCAGTAAAGCTCAATAGTATAAAATAAGTTAAGAATTTCAGAAATAAAGTTATTGTTTTTGTAAAAATCTATTTAAATGTATTTTCTTAAATCTTAAAGATTCAAAAATCTGAAACTATTTAAAAAAACTTAATATTATCTATCATTCTTAAGACCAGCTTAATTTAGATTTTGAACTTACTAAAATTATAGTCTTAAAATTTCAAAAATAGCTTCATCTTATGTATTATTAAGGAGAATATTGTAAATTAATTAGCATTCTTTAGGTACTTTATCTTTAATAATTCTTGTACGAATGGAAAGTAATTCACTAGCAATTTGATCAGGTAGTTTTTATTTACTTACTCTTAGATAAAGTTAATAAAGATTTTTGATTTCAATTTCATCTTTTTTACAAGCTGCAGCTCCCATTTGAGAATAAATTTGCAATGAATTTTATAATTATATGGCAAATCAAATTCCTTAACTTAATTTAATTATAGAATAGTCTATAAAAGCATTTCATTGAAAATTTTAATTCTTAATAACCAATGAAGGGGGTATAATGTAAATGTAAATGTAAATATAAATATAAATATAAATAATTGATGAAATAAATATAGATATTTAATATAAGGAGGTGATGAAAAAAATAAAAAAATCTTATAGATATTTAATGAATGGAATATTAATTATTAATGAATAAATAAGAAATTAATCTTAATTTTATTATATAATTGCATATAAATGACGTGTTATGCGTAATAAAATCGACAATTAAATGTTCATATGAATTGTCCAACCTTTTTAAAATAATTTAATAGAGATGATAGCAAGAATTATTGGATTAGTGATCAATATTTTAAGTTATCTACCTGTGTACATATACAACTTGTTGTACAGCAGATTTTACACAAAGTATAATAAGAAATAATAATTAGATGGACTTATGTAATGATGTGTGATAGATTGGAAAAAAAGATGGCAAATGTAAAAAGAATTTTGGATGTAGGAGTAGGTACAGGACATCCTATGAAATAAATCATAAAAAGGATTCCTTAAAGAATTCATGTAGTTGGGATAGATATTGATACTAATTATTTGCGGTAAAATAAAAGATTAATATATATAGATATGCTAGACAAACATTCAAATAATATGATAATGTTGAGATTAGAGAATAAAATTTTTATGATTTAGAAAACTCAAAAGAATAATATGAAGCTTTGATCTTCTCTTCATCTTTCATGATTATGCCAGATAGAATAAGAGCATTAAGAATAGCAAAATAGAGATTGAGTAAGGGTGGTTCAATCTTTTTTTTATTGACTTTAGAGCCATACAAAAACTATAAAACAGTGATAATCGAAAAAATTAAGCCTCATTTAAAATACATTACAACAATAGATTTTGGAAGCATTACTTATGAAAAAGATTTTGAACTCATGCTCAGAGATGAAGGATTAAAGATTATATCTAAAGAAAAAGTTGCTAAATATAGTGTATTTTTAGCATTATTCAATATGTTTGTAATAGAGGCAGAAATAATATGAATTATACATATATTTTATAAATACAAATGCTCTTTGGATAATACTATTTAATGAACAAACCATCATTTACTCTTTATCATTATTATTATTATTATTATGAAATCCACAAACACTTATTAATATATTACTAACAATTAACATTAAGAACTTATTGATTATTTGAAATAAGAAAACAAACAACTAACAGAATAACTTAGAGAGCTTAATAATCTTCTTTTACTTAATAAAAAGGCATTAAAGATAATGACTCCTTAAAATAACGAAGAATCAAATAAAGCTTTATTAATGGTACTCAAAAATCTTTAAGAGGAAAATGCCAAATTGAACTCTTAAATTGAGAAACTTATATATGAAAGAAATCAAGCATAAAATTAGGTCTTGATCAATTAATAAATTACTGAAGAAGCATAACGACATGAAAAAGAATTAATTTTATCACTCTAAAACAAAATTACTTCATTATTAAATAATTTGAACAAGGCTGAATCCTAATTAAGTAAATTAGAATTCTTAAAACCAGAATTTGATGAATCATCTGGTATTCTTATTAAATATAAATAAATTACTGATATCAACAAAATCAAAAAAGAATTTCATGATTAGATAGAAATTTTGAATGAACTCTTGATTTTATAAATTAAAAAGAATAAAAAAATAGAAGCTGAAAAAAGATAATTGCAAGGCTTAAATCTAGTAATTTTTAATTCTAAAATTAGAAATTGATTACTAACCTTATATAGATGAAAAACTCAGCACTTACATCAAATGAAAATAATATTTTTTAATAAGATTAGTAATAGAGAGATCTATAACCATAAAAATTGATAAAATGTAACTATAATGAAATAATATTAATTAGTCTAATAAAATATCCTTTATGCAATGAAAAAAGATTAAAATGATTATTCATCAGAATCAGAAGCTTTATCATCAATAGATAATTCTCCACTAGCATCACCATTACCAATAAAATTAGAAAATCTAAAAGCTCCAATAGAAAATTAAAAGTCTAAAGCTACAAAGGATATTCCAAAACTGAATCTTGCTTCAGCTATAATAATATAAGAGTTGAATGCAAAACGATAAACTTAATAAATCTAAGACATGAAAAAGCTAACAGATGCAAATTTATTAGAGAAATTAAATTAGTATAATAAGACTCTAGAAGAATTGAAAAAGAATTATCAAAGAGAAATGACTTTAAATAAAGCCTTTGAGACCGCAAATAATGAACTTGAAAGACGTTGTTAGAATTTAGAAGTATATAATATTTAATAATTATTTTGAGTTAAATTTAGATTATAATAAGTTCTAATTTAAGATATTAAGAGAAATTTCAAAGAATTAATAAATAATATCATTTTCTGCAATAGTTTTACATAAATAATAAAGATTAAGTGACTACCACTCAAAGTCATAACAATAGATTTTCATAAAGTCCAACAGAATTATCATAAGAATTTAACTTGGATACTTCTTTTTTAGATGCAAATGAAGCTATTATATCAAATGAGTATTAAGAGTTCAAAAATTTGCAATATCAAATGATGCAGCAACAACAATAATAATATTAATTTATTCAATAATAAAATTCATATCATTATTATAGAGCTAATAATATTGAGGATGCAAAAAGATTCCTCTTAAGTTTAGCTGAATAGGTTTATAGTGGATTATCAGAAAAAATTGATAAAATAGTTTAGGAATAGATCAAAAAAGAGAGAGAACATATTTAAAGATTAAGATCTTTAAGTGAAATAGTTGAATATTAGAATTGCTTAGATTATAAATAATATTAATGATTAAATAACTTGTTTAAATATTTTATGATGATTTAATAAATCATTTCTTTCTATAAATTGTTATTTCTTGTTATTTAAAATATCTTCTATCATCTTCATCTACTAAAATCAAATTTAGAATGTATTTAACACTAAATTTACCATTAACATTCTTAACTGATGGAGTCACATCAACTCCACTTAAATACAATCTAATAGGAATCACTTCTCCTTTTTAAGGACAACCATCCATTAATTCATATTTGACTAAAGTCTCATTATCTGTTTATTATTATTGTCCTTAACCATATTATTCTTTTCTAATTACTGCTAATTCCATATATTTTATTTTTATCTTAACCAAATAAAAGTTCACTTTTCCTGTCACAACATCTCTCAAATGATACTTACTCTTGAAATATTCAAAATCAATATGTAAACATTCCTCTATACCAACCTATTTTATCATTGATTTTTACTTCTAATTTTAATGATGTTTATGGTTATTCTTCAATTTCTGGTTAAGGTATTAAAACTGCAAAATCCACTTCTTTTTATACTTTACCATAACTTCTAGTCATGTAAATCTTTAAGTAATATCTCAATCTCACTGTATTACCATAATAACTTTCATTTTGCTTTTCGAACTTCTAAAATTGAAATTTATATGCTTTATCTTCAAATAAGATTCCTTAAGGCTCTAATTCTCTTGACATTGACATAAAATCGGAACTTTGTTTTTAATCATTAATAATTTCTTGATCATTCAATTTTACAATTACCTATACGTCCAACCAATTCTATTCTTATACCTAGATGTTCTATTTTCTTCTATTTATTCATCTTCACTTCTACAACACCTGAGATATCATCATCACCCTAAAATTTACTAATTACATATCTAATTACACTATAAACTGGCAATTTCAATGCTCCTAATTATTTGTCTACAAATCTTGTATGTTTACGAGTCTCTATTCCATCTAATGTAACTTCTATTATTGGTTAACCTTAAACCATATTCAAAAGAGATGCCTAAGATACGTGGAATTTATCAATATACCATCTTATCTCAATTAATATATAATTTAATTATTATCATTTCTAAGTTATCTCATCCAATTAACAAAGTCTATTATTTTATGGAAATAATGTATAATAAAACATAATATTATTCTTCATTAAAAAAATATCATTTTGAGATTACTTTTAATTAATATAGTTAAGTACAGAAGGATTTATAATTTACATGATATGATGATTAATTTAAATAATATAATAATACTAAAACCAATTTATTTATATATAAATTTAAAAATACAAATAATGATTGTTATTACTTAATCTAATATATAAAATATTAATTATATAGAAAACAATTAATTTTGAATAATAATGAAGAATGTGGATATTATTTTTAAAATGGCAATATATAAATTATAAAATTTTAATAAAGAAACAATAGATTATTTGATAACCATTATAGACATTTATTATTTTTAATAAGTAATTTCAACAGATATGCCAATATTTAAGTTATTAAAATGATTTAATCATTCCATTTAGAATTAAGTTTATAATTAATATATTTGATTTTTAAGAGTTTAAAATAAACATAATATATATTAAATGGTCTCATAAATATACTTTATCATACTCAATTAGATATTTTTTATACATTCCTTATTTGAATAATTCAAATGGAATTGTTTACTTATAGCCATAAGCTAAGGCACCACCCCAAGTTGTGAATAAGACTAATATTGACAATGGCTTTTTAATGAAAGAGAATCTACCCTTTCTATAGAAATCATAGAAAATTCTTCTTTTGCTCAATAGTAATTTATAGAAAAATAGTGAAGCCACAGTGCAACCTGCAGTAGCATTAACTAAACTCTACATAGTATCATTAGTCACTTTATCAATTTTATCTTTATCAACCTTTTTTGTATTAAGTACTATACTTATAATAATCCAGGATGTTAGACAAGAAGATTAGATTTATCAGTTGGTTAAAGCATCATATATCTTTTAAAATATTATTCAATGATAGCTTTATTTGTTATTTTCACATTTGGATTATCTGTTTTGATTTCTGTAATAAGTACTTCTCGCCATTCTTTTTATTCCCACCTATATATTAAATATTGAATACAATTTTGCATAAGGAGAAATATACTTCTACGAGTCCATTTAGTATAATTAAATAATAAATATTTTAATATTTCAGTTACTATGAGTGGTATCAAACCTTAAACTTTAAAGATTGTTTCTAGATTGAGAAATGGATATTAATAAGAAAATAATCTATAGGATGCTAATAAAATATAGAAAAATTTATTTGAACATTATGACGCAAGAGATTTAAGATTATAAGATTTACAGGATTGTTAAAAAGTTTATAAAGTAATTAAGAAAGAGACAACTACAAAATGGATTTTATTATCAAAATTGGATGAATGTAGAGCATAAATCAAATTAGAGTTATAATATCTTAAGAAACTAGTGATTTTCGTACAGAATAATAAACATGGTTTAAATAAATAGTAATAACTTGATTTGAATTAATTGTTGATTTTATTAAATATATTTGAAAACTATGTGGATTAAGTTGATAGTAACACTTATGATAAGAAAGAAAAATAGAAACGGATTAAATCAGCAGAATTAGAAGAAAAATAAAAAACAATTAATGAATGGAAAAAATAAGTGAATAAAAATGAAATAATATTGGATAAAATATAATCATCAATTTCAGAATGGAAATAGATACCATTAAAAATATTAGATGAAGCATTAACATTATTATATGAACTAAAATTAAAATTATTTTAAGAACCAGACAATTTTGATTCTGAAAGAGCATTAAAATACTAAAATTTGATTTAAGATCTTAGAAAAAAATTGATTCTTGATTAATACAAAAGAAGTAGAAATCAATTTGATGAATTTCAATAAATGTAATGAATCATTAATTTATAATTAGAATTGATAATTTTAATTATCATATTCCAAAACTTTAAGATATGAATTAATTAAATTTATCTTAATTGAAAGAAATGAAAAGAAAACTTAAAAATAAATCTAAATCTAAATCTAATATTAGTTAAATCAATTCAACTAAATCATCTCCAAGAAAAGAGGAATCTACACTTCAATAAAATGAAGTTGATAATTGTATATAATAATACTAAAAGTAATATTTCATAACTAATTAAAATTAGAGAAAAATCAAGAATAAATAGAACAGATAAAGCATAATATAAATAAGATATTAAAGAATCTTAGAGAGAGGTTTTTATTGCTAGAATTAATTAAGGTTCAATATAGAAATTGCAATAAAGTTTTGAAATAAATAAATAAATTACAAGTAAAGGACATAGAGAATATATAATATCAATGATTGATGGATAATTATTAAAACCTTATACACCATTAGCTAGATTAAGAAAAGAGGATTCAAAAGAGACATGTCAAAATTCTAGAATAAATGAAAATTACTCTAGGAAATAAAGTTAAAGAAATGCTTCTCCTTAATCCTTTTTAGAAAGAATATCTTAAAAAATTAATGATGTAACTACATGTGATGATGATGAAGCTTATTCTAAATTAGAATTCCCTGAACTTCAATTCTCTAGATAATAAGGTTATATGGGCATTTAAAATCGAAAAGTTGTTAAATAATAATATAATCAAAAATTTATTGAGAAAATTAATAATAATGAAGTTAAATTAGTAAAACAATGTAAAGGTAATATATTTATTTATAGTATTATAGATTTCTATACAACTAGAATGAAATTCAATGATAAATTTACTTAATTAGTTTCTACATTACATAAAGATCGTCCTTTGACTTCTAGTCTAAGATCAAGATCTTTAACTGTTAATTAAAATTAAAGACAAGAGAAAATTCAAAAATTAAGAAAGGTAGCTGAATAAGCTAGACACAATTTCTTTTTAAGAAATAAAGAATAAAGAATATGGCATTAGAATCTAGTTGATCAATTCAAATTTAGTGATATAACAACTTAATATATTATTGAATAATTGTAATATATTTTAGAAGGTATTTCTATTTTAAATTAATAGAGGGATTATTTATATAGGTAGATGATATCATTAATATGGTTTAGTAAATTGAAGATTCTTCAGAAATGAAGGTTACTCAAAAGAGCTGTTAACTTCTTAATAATATATTTAATTATTTCGGAATTCAAATTTCTCAAATAAATTAACTTTAAAAATTTAAGAATTTCAATTCTTTAATTGATTGAATAATTAATTAATTAATTATATAATTTAAGTATGCTACATAAATACTCATCTTTCAATTTACATAGCTAAATCTGTTTATATTATATTTTGGTTCTATTCTTCTTAGTCAAGATCAATTGTTTAAATTTATTCTTTTTTTATAATTATAATATCTTTAAATTATTTATTTTTCTATTCTAATTTGAATCCTCTATTTTTTGCAACAAAAAGTAAAGCTGCAAATAATTTACTTTTGCTTATCTTTTCATTCATTATCATTGGTAATGTTTTTTCTATTTTGAGAAATTCAACTTAACCTTTAATTTCATCAATAACTCTTTCCAAAATAACTTATAATTATTTAATTGTAATAGGTTCATTATTATTATTAGCTTATACTTTAAAAGGTAATAAATAGTAGTCTAAATCATTTTAATAAATTTCAATCATTTAATTTGTCACTTCCAATTAATCTTAGATTTATATTTCATCCAATCCAAAACTTTCTGGTTCTGGTATCTAAACTACTTATTATTATTATTCTTCTTCTTCCAAAAATCCAGTATATTCTCTTGTAAAATATTCAAAATATCTATAGTAATCAAAATCTTAACAATTATCAGCTAAACATTTCAATACTAATTCTCTTTATCCAAAATCTCTTTGAGTATTTCCAACTGTATTTAATACTATTAATCTATTTAATTCAATAGCATCATCAAAATTAAAAGTGTCTGGATATACCTTCTTTTATTTTTTTTTAACATTTATTTACTATTATTAAATTGCCAATGATTAATTATTATTTTTTTATATTTATTATTATTCTTCATAAGGTGCTAGATCTTAATCAAATTCTTCTTCTTATTCTAAATCCCATTCATCTACAGGTGCATTTACATCATTAAATATATCTTGAAATTATTATTAATAAGTAAGTTATTATTTTATTTCTTCTTATATTTATGTTTATTTTTCTGCTGCCTCTCTTTATTATTTTTAAAATTATTCCTACAAAATCTTTTTCTTTTCTTAATAAATTTAAAATTATTCTATTTACTATTATCTCTATTCCTCAGTCTATTAAGGATTCTAAAGATCATTTTATTAATCATCTGGAAATCCAAAAGGATCTGGAACAAATTCAGGTAATTAATTATTGAATTCTTCAATATCTATCTAATTTATTTATTAATCTTAATTTTAAACATCAAATTATTATAATCCTATTTAATTTGGATTATCTATTTATTATAAAACTTAAGGATCATAATTTAATTAGTCTATTTGTTAATTGAAAAGTGGTTGTTGATCTTTTTCTAATTCGTTAGAATTAATTTTAAGTTATTATTAATATTATTGATTCAAACTTAAAAATTATTATTCTTCAACACTTAATTAGGATAAAGATTATTGTTATTGATCTATTGTTTATTAAGCTTACTTTAATTTTTCATCATAAACTCTAAAATCATTAATAAATTTATCGATTGCAATTTATTAACTTTTTTCAATTTTAACAGTTTAAGTATCTTTTTTATTAAGTAAATATTTATATCTTTCTCTAAAATCATTAACTTCATTAAAACTCATTTTAAATTATTTAGAAACTAAATTAGAATAATCAAGCACAGAAGTATCAATTTCTAATTTAATAAATCCTGTTAGAATTTACTTATTTTATTCATTAACTTTTAATAGTTAATCAGGATCAATAATAATAGCTAGATTTTCATCAAATTAAGGATTATAAATAATAAGTGTGGTAAGATCTTACATATCAAGAGATTTGCTTGTTTAATTAAAGAAAGGATTAATTTAAAGTGTATCATATTAATGCATATAAGGTTTAAAATCAAGAGTAGATTCTCCATATTTAATAATTTCTTTAAGTTCTAAATTTCTATTAAGATGAATAGTTTTTTAATTTAATGATTAAGTTTATAATTATTTATTTTTTTTTTGAGGAGGAACATTAGGTATAGTAGTAGTATCATAAACTCTCAATAAGTTAACTTTTAATTTAAGACTTTCAACATAGGTTCTATCTACTCTATTGGAATAGAGCCAAGCTAAAGCATCCAAATATAATGCACTTTTATTCATATCATCAACATCAATTAATCTGATTGAATTACCAATATCAAAATCAAAGACTTTTTCTGATAATCCTTTTTACATACATTTAAGTATTTCATTAAGAATTTCATTCTATTCATCTTCAGAATCATCAGAATTATCTGGTTTATTTGGATAATCAATTTAAATTTCAATTTCTTCTTCTTAATGAGTTTTAAGATCAGATAGATATTATTATAATTTTGACATTGAATAGAATGAGAAATATGTATAAGAACATATAAGATCAAAAAATCATTAAAATATTTATAGAAATATATATTTTCAAATAAAATGAATAAATAATACATACCAGCAAAAGCATAAGAGAAAATATTTGCTTTAATTTTGAAAAGACCTGAAAATTTAAATTGTGCTGATTGTTCAACAAAAGGACCTAGATGGGTGAGTTTAGATTATGGAGTTTTCATTTGTATGGATTGTGCAGGTTTAATTTAATATAAAGTTTTTAGGTGCTCATCGAACATTAGGTCCTAGTGTTACTAGAGTAAGATCTACAAATATTGATGGTTGGTATTAAGAAAATATAGATATTATGGAATCTATAGGAAATGGCACAGCAAATTCATATTGGGAAAATAAAATGCCAAAAGATTTTATGTAAATGATTAAATTTATATATACTATAGTAAACCTACAATCAATACTGGTTTAGATTCATTAATTCGATTTGTTTAAGAAAAATATGTAAAGAAAAGATTCATACCTTAAATAAGCTGTCCTGATCCTAAATAATAATATATTCTTACCAAAACGTAATTGATATATTATATTATTATAATAGAACAGTTAAACCATTCTATTTCAATTAAACAGAAATTAAAGTTGAAGAACCTAAAGTTAAATTAGGTGATTTAATTGATCTTGATGATGACTTCTTTGGCGTTAAAAAACCAGTTGTAGAAACATAAGATGTCTAAGGATAAAATACTCATTAGGGTACTACTCGTTCTTTATCACCTGAAAAGGATTTCATAGAATTTATACAATCAACTCCTAATACAAATCAACCCATTCATTCACTACCTTCTCTAGACATACTTACACTTTATAAATCAGAATCTTAATAAACATAGTAGTCTTAATAGATTATACCTAATAAAAATTCAAACTATGCTTATTTGTCTAATTTAGGAAATAATGGATATTATAATTAATAAACTCATTATTAATAATAACATTTCTATTAGTCTTAATAATAACCATCCTAATTTCATTCTTAATAAACATAACAATCACAACCACTCAAACCAAATGGAACCATCAATATTATGGACTTATATTCAAAATGATATTTATTTAGATAATAATTACAAAATTAATTATAGATATTTATTCATTACAATCTTCCAATCATTTCTTTCTACACATTAAACAATAAAAATTTTAATCTTAAGCCAATTAACCTTAAACCCCCGCACATTCATAATGTAACCATTTTTAACATTTATCACATTAAACATATGATTTATCAGGATTCGATATTTAATTACAAATACATATCCTCCCCCATTTTGATATAGGAGGACTAAATTTATCCTTTTCCACATTATAATCAGCTCTTGTAAAATATGTTCTCTCATTCTAAATTGTCATTTCTTCATATTCTCTTATTGATATCAATTTTATCTCATGATCAATCTATGTGCAAAACAACCATTCCTCTATCTCAGACTAAAACAATTCAAACTCACTTAATCCATCTTATAACTCCTTCAATTTTTGAGGCAATTCCAATTTATTTATGTACTTTTACACCTTTATCATTGGAATCAGATATTCATCCACTTACAAATTGCAAAATCCTACTAACTTCCCATAAGTTTTCTTATCCCTATTCCCATCCACTGATAATTATACTATCTAACCGATTGAATATATTATTCCGTCATATTTCATTTTCGAGTACTATTTCACCAATCCTAATTCTGTAGCCTTATCTACTAATTCTTTATACTATTAATCCTACCAATATATACCTTTTTTGAATATAATAACTATTTTATCACTTAGTCGTTTACTTAATTATCCTCCATTTTTATTAATTAAATACAAATTAAAAGGTGGGAAATATTAATATATTTTTTTATTAATTATTATTTTTCGCACCCATTCTTCATTTTTAACTTCTCTCTATTTTCATATACTCCTATCTTATTCAATCCTATTTTTACTCTTTCTCTCACTCCAAACTTAAGAAATACTTATAGCCAAGGTTTAGTTCCCATATTATAATACATTTTGAGTTTCAAACTTTCAATTGATTCATTACTATACACCAAATCATGTTCATTTCCACATACTTCAGACTAATTGGTTATTTTTTTATTAAACCAAACTTAAACAAAAGAAAAAGAATAAAATTTATATGCAACCAATCCACTACAAACAAAAAAAACATATATATTATGCTTCAAATTCTTAAAAAAAAAGAGTAGCTATAAATACAAAATTTTCATAAAAAAATTTCCAATTTATTTATATCTCATCTTTAGATATACTTCTACAATAATAGCAACAATAAAAATGTTCGTAATTTAAATATCCTACACAATTTTCTTTGATTAAGAATGATAATTCATATTTAATACATATTTTAAATACTAATATAATTAATAAATTTTTTTTGATAAATCATCAAAAAAAATTAAAATAATTTTTTCCATATTTCTTGTTAAAATTAGCTTATTTTAAATCTAATTTTTTTTGAATTTTAAAAAATTTTAATTCATACATTCAATTTAAGAAAATTATTTTCTTTATCTTATCTTTCAATATTATCTACAGTACTATTAAAATTGATGATTATTTTAAATATATATTTGTAATTTATTCATAATCTAATTATTAATAAAGATAAATAGATAATAAAATTAAAATAAATTAAATATACTTAAAAGACTTACAAATATAGATAAGTGTCCGAAACTATACTGACAACAATCTTGCTTAAATCTATTGCAAAACAAGCAATAATTAGCACCTCTAAAATCAAATTACCCACCTAATTAAAATTACCAATTATACAAGATTTGAATTTATGAATCAAAATAACTACTATAATAAAATCATTTAATAATAAATCATAATAACATAACATATTATTTGTTATGCTTAAGCAATTTTATTTATAAAATAAATAGTTAATTGTTAAAATTTTTAAGATTTTATAAAAAATCTCAAAGTTTTCCAATATCTAACAACATAATAGAGTATTTAATCAAAAAAATCAATTGTAAATATATACTAAAAAGTAAAATTTTCTGCTTTAGAATTCAGTTAAATATAATTTTTATTTATAGAATAATAAAAATAACAATTTTAATTAATTTAATTGAACCCTTTTATATTAAAAAAAATATAGTTTGTTTTTTTAATAATACCTATCTAAAAAATCTCTTATAAAATTTAAACACTTTTTTATATTGGTACAATTTTTTTGAATTATTTCCATATTCTTGAAATATTTTGTTTAATTTGATAGACCTGTTTGATATTTATCAATGAGATCTAAATTTTTTAATTACTAATTTTGTTAAAAATTAAAAAATTCTTAAATTAAGATTGCTTATTCGTTTAATATGAATAATTTATTTCAAAAGTACTAAAATCTGTATCTTATAACAATTTATCCATTTCTTTATTTATTATTTTTATGATTTTCTATTGGAGTTATCGGTTTATTATTTTTACCTTACCTATTAAAATAATCTTAAGTAAATTCAAAACACTAAGAAACTTATTAACTGATTTTATTTTTGGTACATTTGAAATAAAAATTTATATTCAAATAGAAAAGCTTTCAAATTTTGTAAATTACATACAAATAAGAAAATAAAAGTTTAAGGTTGGGAATATTAATATTTATATTAATTATCATTTTTCACACTCTTTATTAAGGTTAAGTCATTTCGCTTCTTTAATTTTAGTTTGTTTAAGTTCTGTGTGTAACATTTTGTTCAGTCATTGTTAATTAATTTTAATTACGTTCCCATTTAACCCCATCACCTTTTGGTCTTCCACTTTCTCCAAACATCGGAAATGGCCATAACCAAGGGTTAGTTCCCATTACTTATAACCAATTTTCTTTAATACTGAATTTTTATATTAATTTTTACCCAATGTCATAAACATTCAAAGGAGTTTAAGTAGGATTTCCATTTCTTCTTACTTCTAAAGTGTCTATAGTTGTTTTATTGGTTGAAACTAAATCTAAATGAAATACAAAGAAATTGGATATAACCCCTCCAAATACAATAATTATTATTTCTCTATTATGTTTGAATAAGTTACAGTAAAAGAGTAGGGATAACTATTTTGTTTTCGATTAATAGTTTCCAATCTATAAATATAAGATCCATAATTATAGGATAAACTCGTAAACTTGCAATAGCAATGCTAAACAATACGGACAAATTTATATAGAGAAGAAATAAAATAAAAAACTTGCGATTTTGATATCCCACGCAATTTCCTATCCAAGGACAATGATGATCCATATTTAAAACACATCTCTGACAACTTTTTAAATATTAATAAATTAATTACGTTGAGCAATGATGACAACGTTCTGGTTTAAAAATATGACAAATTAAACAATATCGTCTTTTCTTTTATTCTTAATCATCTAACAAAACTCCCCAATAAATGGGAACCTGAAATCTATATAATAAATACTTTGCCAGGGTCGCTAATAATACATCTAATCATTGACCATACAACCATAATATAAAATAGCTGTAATGGAATCCAAAGTATTAGTACGATTTAGGTATTTTCAGTTGAGTAAGGGTATATTAATGTTAAGCAAACCATCCATATGTAGACACAGATTATAAAAAAGAAAACCCCAAGTAAATAGTTGTTGTTTAATATTTTCTACATTTGAATCTCTCTATACATTAATTATGTAAATATTTTATATATAAAATATTATTTAAAAAAGTA
This sequence comes from Paramecium sonneborni, assembly GCA_905182985.1. Classification (NCBI taxonomy): domain Eukaryota; phylum Ciliophora; class Oligohymenophorea; order Peniculida; family Parameciidae; genus Paramecium; species Paramecium sonneborni. Next base: position 131,540 of record CAJJDN010000054.1, read on the forward strand.
AATACACAAATTATAAAATCTAGTTTTATGAGTTTTGAACCATATCAAGAAACTAAAAAAACAGTAAAAGTTGCTCCAATAAGAATTGTGTAAAATTAGCATGAATAAAGTGGATCTTAAAACTAAACAACTAAATATCCATAACTTAATTTATAATTCTAATTTTAAAAAAGTTTCACCCCAGCTGTTACAATACCTTTAAGTTTTTTATAGTAGCTTATTTAATAAGCTTAATCTAATAAGATTTTGAATTAAATAGGGGAATCTAAAATGGTTAATCAAGAACAGTCATAGGCTGTAAATAATCTAATAACTTAAATTTAATATTAAAAACAAGGAACTCAAAAGCCTTAAGATAATAATGAAGACTTTTTAATAAAGTCATATTTAATTAAGAGTCAAATGAAATTTATTACTGAAGATACAACTTCAATAGAAAAAGTAAAACTTTATTTTACTGACAATCAAAACTTATTACCTCATTTTTGGGCATGGATCAATTCTATTGAAGTTAAAGCATTAGAAGAAATGCTTATGCTATGTTATATTAATTAATCCAGTACTCAAAGAATTTAGGATATTTTTAAATCTCTTTTTAAACTTTTATCAATCGAATTTTTTTAGAAACATGCATATGCATAAATTTTGAGATCAAATCTACAAGAGAAAATTAAATATCTATCTGAAATAGGTGATATTTTAAATAAAATAGTTAAGCCTTAAGATTATTTCTATTTTAATAAGTCGTGAATTTATGTAAAATATTAATCCGTATATGTATTATAATACAATCATCAATTTTTTATAATCTTCTTTATTAATTCATATGCCATATTATTATCCATAATCAATCTCTCTCTATCTTTAGTGACTATATGATATTCAACTTAAGCTTTCTTAAACTGTTAATAAGCAAAAACACAAAACAACCAATTAAATGCCAAAAATAAAATTTGTAAAGTTATAAAAGTTCCTACCTCTTCTTCAAATACCTATAATTTTTTCATAATTTTATACTGATTATATTGTATTAAAATATGAGATAATTACTATAGTAGCTATGGTTCTGAAAGCTAAACTAATACCTAAACTGATAGGAAAAAGATGTAAAATCTAAAGACATTCAAATTGTAAATACTTTTTAGGATTTTTAATAAATTCCATAATAACCAATAATGGAGGCAACAATTGTACATAATTGAGCAATATTTTAAGGAATCAATATAGTTTCTAATTTTCTGGCTTATTCTCTATTCGACAGATTTTAATCTGTCAAATAAGTTCTTATTCTAAATATTTATGAATTGCTTTCAAGAGTGATCGCTGAAAATAAACTAAATACTGCCAATCCCAACAAACAAGAGTTTAAAGTAAAGAATATTACTTTTCTTCTATCAAAAGAAAATCTATTTTTGATGATCTATTTCAATTCTGATAATTCTAATTGTTTGGATAAGACTGGTGATTCCATAAATTATATTTTAATTATATAATATAAATATCATTTTGGTTATTGTTTTTCTTCTTCCTCTTCATTAATTGGAAGTAACGGATTACTTGTCTAAAATTCTTTTGTATCTCTTCTCTATAAATTATAAAAAAAAATAATACATAGTCATTTCTTCCTTATTGTTAATTTAAGGTAATTATTAGATCTCTTAATTGATTTTAATTAATTGTTTTTTCATCTTGGCCAAAATAAACTTGATGAGATGTAGATTTAAAATAAGAAGTACCTTAAGCTACAGTACTTAATTAGAGATCCCATATTTCAATTAAGTCGATCTAAAATAATTTATGAAAATTTATCAACTTACATTGAGTAAATGAATATCATCAGGTAATATAGAACCACTTTAAAATGTTTTATCTTCATCAACAAGCCTACTTGCTTATAATTATTTTCCATCTATCCAAATTCTATGATGATCATAACCACTTCCTCCTATACCTAAACCAGGTTATTTTGGGCCTTATTTAAGAGGTGAATGAAGTGTTTAACTTTATCTTTTTGTTATTATTGGTACTAACAAAGCAAATTTACTTTATTATTAACCATTTGTTGAAAAGATTTTGAATTTAGGATGGATAGAGAATATAAAAGATCCTTTATTTCCTGAAATATCTGGGGAAACTCTCCATTATGAAGGAGAAAAATATCCAAATACATATTTATCTTATTTATCTCCATCTTTATCTTTTTAACAATGTCTAAATAAAATCATATTTGGTCCTTTTGCTTAAAGTAAGGAATTTCCTAAGATATTAAAATTATATTGTTATCCAGAATCTATATCATAATTGTAAATTCTATTAATAGCTATACATTTAGAAAACCAAGGTACACTTAAATTAAGTAATGCTTAATTTATTTTAATAATTCTTGATACCTACTAGTTATTTATTCATAAGCTCACTTGGTTTTAGAATAGGTAATTGATTTCTCAAGGTTTTATTAACAAATTTGCCTGCAATATAATTTTTAACAACCTTTGATATAAGTGGAGTTTCTGACTTAATTTTATCATTAAATGCTTTATAATTCAATAATGAATGATCTAAATTTACTATTAAATTAATTTACTTTCAAAAATGTTGTTTATAATTAAAATTGGTGCTTGATCATCATCATGACATAAAATATCTCCTTTATCGCTTTGCATGTTAATAAGTTCCTAAAAATTCTATCACATTTATTTACTTTAAATAACTTTACTGCATTTGAATAGCTAACACTTATCTTATAAACATTATTTAAATTGAATGAATCTCTTTACATTATGTCAGGACTTGATAAAGAAACCAAAGTGAATAATGTATAAATATCTAAGTTTTTCAATTAACTCTATAATTTCATTGAAACCCTGGTAAATAGATCAACTAAAATATATATTTCTCTATACCAACTGTGAGAAATGTATGACAATCTACATAATTTTAACCTCCATAGTTTCTCATAAAAATATACAGCTTTTAGGCTAACACTGGATTCTCTGTAAAATATTACTTAAACCCTTCAAAACTAAAATATTCTTCTGTTTTCCTATTATTAAAATTATAAATACCCTGGTTTTTGTTTTGTCATCTTACTAAATTTTTTAAGTGCATAATCATAATCACTTTAAGAGAATCCTACCTTCTCTCTCAACTCTTTTTCTCGTGATCCACAACCACCCATTACAATTTTTATATATATAATATTTAATTACTATTTAATTGTTAATCAATTTAGCAATCCGAGTCAATTATTATCATTTTTTAAATCGCTACTATATACTCTACTCTATACAAGAATATTCATTTTTGGTATTCTCTTTAAATTCTTAATTTAATTTATTTACAACAAAAATATTTTTCTTATTCTCTACATAATTCATAAGTCTAATTCAAATTCTATTAATATCACTCATATTTAATTTTATTATATTTTATGAGCATATCCAAAATTACAACATTTTGATTTTAATGGAAACCTATGTTATAGATAAATTAATTTTTTTCCTAAACTCATTTTAAATTTAATATAGCAACTTTGTTATTTATGAGGATAATCATCATTATTAAATTTATCTTATAATATATTTTTTCAACTTTAAAGAGTATTCTAAAACTCTTTTAACCCTTATTTAATATTCTGAAAAAATTTATTTATAAATTTTATTATTTGTCAATTTATTATTTTTAATATCCGTATTCTAAAAATTCAAACTCCTATATTTCTTTATAAATTCTATCTTAATTCTCTCCTATCAAAGTTTAGTTAACAAAATTCTTTCAAATAAGTTATTTTAAATCAAATTTGATGAATAATTAAGAATTTAATATGTATAGGATTTTAGATGGCAACTATGATTTTTTTAAAGAAATTGATTATAAAGAGTTAGTTGTTTTTTCTTGGTATTTTGATTGAATTTATATGAAATGTTGACTTTTGCATTCAAATGAATTTTAGATGTTTCTCTTTTGGTTATAGAAATCAAAGAAAATAATATAAACTTATTAAGTCATTCAATCTAACATAAAATAAATGTCTAATTAATTATAATATAATTTTACTAACTTTTTTTTTATGGTATCAGCTTTTTCTATTGGAACCGCAAAAAGAGACAGTACAAATAAAAACTTTGTTCCTGCTCCAAATGCTTATTCTATAAATAACCAAGCTACATCTCCTTAATGGACGTATAATTTTTTTTTAAATTAATAGAATAGGAGGACAAGGAAAGAGAGAAGTAAGAATAAAATCATTTACTCCTGGACCTGGTTAATATCCTTAAAAATCTTCACTATATGGTGTACCATGTTGTACAATTAAAGGAAGATTAAAAGAGAAAGTTGTCTCATAATCTCCAGGTCCAGGTAATTACAAAGAAGATTCATTCTAAACAGTATAAAAACGTATCCCATCCTATAGTATGGGTGTAAAGATTGATAAAATAATTAAAAATTTTGTTCCAGGTCCTGGAACTTACGATATGAATTAGACTTATTTAACAACTAATTCAAGTAAATTTCCAATTGAAAAAAGATTAAATACAATGGATGACAGCTCTAATTCCCCTGGACCAGGATGTAAATCTTATTAATTATTTTAGAATACAATCTTACAAATCATAGCAAATTTTCACCTCATAAATCATAACCTTCCTGGGGTTTTGGATCAAAAAATAACTTTAAAATTCATTAATCATTAGATATGAGTTCTCCTGGTCCAGGAATGTATGAATTGAAAAGTACATTGACATAATAAAGTTTCACACTTAAACCAAAACTCAAAACTTAAGAATGTGATATATCAATACCAGGACCAGGAAAATATTCACCTGATGTATCATTCACCAAAACTACATTACCTGTTTTTAAAATGGGAAAAGAACCTAGGATAAAATAACAAAAAATAAATTTAGATCCTGGACCTGGAAAGTATTATTCAGAGTATATATAATTGTTATTATTTTAATCTTAGAAATTATGATTCTAAAAGTAAAAAAACATAACCTTGTTACAGTTTAAGTAAAGCAAATAGAAATTCTATGGTTGAAAATGAAACATAGTTCCCACCAGGACCAGGAACTTATGATATACCACCTTAAAAATTAGGTAATATAACACTCAAAGGTGCTAAAGTTCAAAGTCGACCTTAAGCTATTCCTGGACCAGGTTTCATTATATATTTATTTTAGGAACTTATAATCCAGAAGATAAATTATGTTATTCTTACGAGGGATCTGTCAAAATTGTTAAAGATATTAAATAAACTAAAGCTTAATCTTCTGATAAAATACCGGGACCTGGTACATATGAATATAAAAACATTTTAATGGGGCCTAGTTGGGGTTTTGGAAAATCTAATAAAAGAAAACCTATTTAAAATATCAATAATAGTCCAGGACCTGCTGCATATGATTTACCATCAAAATTTGCTGATGTTCCAAAATATCTTAATTGTAAATCCAAATTTCAGGTTTGAATTTTATTTTTTTCTAAAAATAATTTCTATTCAATTTATGGTATCAATCAGAATTTTTTATTATTTAACTTATATTCTCTTAAATAATAATTTTTAATTTTTTTAGATAGAGAAAACATCTTAATGCAACAATTTTTAAATCAATTTAAAGAAATAATCAATCCAAATGATATTATACTTAAGGATGAAAACACTGCGATTGGATAAATTTACCTATATAATTAATTTTCTGAGGAATATTCAGATTTAATAGAAAAATTTACTACAACTTAAAGCATATGTGGATACACTTCAGTTGCAAATGCCATTGCTTTAAAATAAATAGGCCCTTAAGTAGGATATGTCTAAGCTATTCAGCACTTAAGAAAAAACTCATAATTAAGAAGAAAATATATACAGGATGCAATGATATATATTTAAAATAATAGAAAAAAATATATTTAAGAGAGCTAATGGTTAAATTCGAACTCTAAAGATGCTAATAATTACATGAAAGATTGGGTTGCTAATTTTGAAATAAGTGATTATTTAAGATCAAAGAAATTTGAAAATATTTATTTTATTAGAAATGTAGCTTTTGATCATCCAGAGTTAATGAATGAGATTAAATATGAAGAGAAAGATAGAGTCTAAGAAGAATTGCCTTTTAAAGGTGATTCAATATTTATTGATTATGGATTTACTTCATAATTTATCAAAAGGAAAGACTTTGAATATTCCTCCCAACATATATATGTTATTGACATTTTGGGTCATTTTATTTGCAGTATAGTTTTAGAAAATTAAGGAAAAAAATTAATATTATTGTTAGAGACAATGGAAAATAATAGAATCAAAAATCCAACTATTTAATAGTTTTATAAGATTTGATATTTAATAAATATATATTAATATAATTAATTCAAACAATTATTTATTTGATTAAATTAGCTAGACTAATTATTAGGATTGGTATGATTGCTTAATATTATCTAGATTTTGATGGTTATTAGTCGCTGTTTATATCATTTAAAATAATTGTTAATTGTGTTAAACAATATATGAAACATACTAAAATGAAGCAAGGCCATATTCCAGTAAATGTACAATCTGTAATTAGTGTGATAATATTGTAGAATAAGGCAAATAACAATAATGAAGTAACCCAAAACCAATTAAAATGTTATTATAACTAAATTAATGCTGTAATTTCAGTGTAAATGACACAAACATAATAGATTATAATGACTACTACCCATTTTTTGGATCCATAATTATCATCACATAGTCCAGGTATAATAAAAATCAGGAAGGATAATAATAAAATTTTCCAAACAAATAAAGGTAAAACAATTAGAATAGGATTCTGATTTATGATTCCATCAAGTTATAAACAGAGTAGGATTATAAAAATAGGCAATAATCCCAGAGTAGAATTTTAGGCTATTGCTAAAAATACTTTGGCTATTCTTGGATATTNGAAAAAACTCATAATTAAGAAGAAAATATATACAGGATGCAATGATATATATTTAAAATAATAGAAAAAAATATATTTAAGAGAGCTAATGGTTAAATTCGAACTCTAAAGATGCTAATAATTACATGAAAGATTGGGTTGCTAATTTTGAAATAAGTGATTATTTAAGATCAAAGAAATTTGAAAATATTTATTTTATTAGAAATGTAGCTTTTGATCATCCAGAGTTAATGAATGAGATTAAATATGAAGAGAAAGATAGAGTCTAAGAAGAATTGCCTTTTAAAGGTGATTCAATATTTATTGATTATGGATTTACTTCATAATTTATCAAAAGGAAAGACTTTGAATATTCCTCCCAACATATATATGTTATTGACATTTTGGGTCATTTTATTTGCAGTATAGTTTTAGAAAATTAAGGAAAAAAATTAATATTATTGTTAGAGACAATGGAAAATAATAGAATCAAAAATCCAACTATTTAATAGTTTTATAAGATTTGATATTTAATAAATATATATTAATATAATTAATTCAAACAATTATTTATTTGATTAAATTAGCTAGACTAATTATTAGGATTGGTATGATTGCTTAATATTATCTAGATTTTGATGGTTATTAGTCGCTGTTTATATCATTTAAAATAATTGTTAATTGTGTTAAACAATATATGAAACATACTAAAATGAAGCAAGGCCATATTCCAGTAAATGTACAATCTGTAATTAGTGTGATAATATTGTAGAATAAGGCAAATAACAATAATGAAGTAACCCAAAACCAATTAAAATGTTATTATAACTAAATTAATGCTGTAATTTCAGTGTAAATGACACAAACATAATAGATTATAATGACTACTACCCATTTTTTGGATCCATAATTATCATCACATAGTCCAGGTATAATAAAAATCAGGAAGGATAATAATAAAATTTTCCAAACAAATAAAGGTAAAACAATTAGAATAGGATTCTGATTTATGATTCCATCAAGTTATAAACAGAGTAGGATTATAAAAATAGGCAATAATCCCAGAGTAGAATTTTAGGCTATTGCTAAAAATACTTTGGCTATTCTTGGATATTGCTATTAATCTAGTAAAATAATTTTTAAATACATAGCCATTTACTGGTTAAGATCCAAATGATAGTATCGCATATGAAAAATATCAATCCAATAATAATCCATTTGATCTAATATTCAATTCGAATTGCTAAGAATTGCAAAATTATATATATCGACAATGCTATGCATATGCGTATACACTTAAACAAAATCTCCTCCTATTTTCTTCCGATTTCTGATTCGGAACCTTACAATTCATCTCGATCTTACATTATTCGTTTTTGTGAATAATATATTATTATATATTATTTATTCATATTGTAAACATTCTTTCCTTTCGCTTTCCATCCTCTTCTGATTCTTATCAAATAAATTAAATATAGAAGATCTTATCCAAACTTCTCAATACTAAACTTTTAAAATTAATTAATTACTTAATCTGAATAAACTGAAATTCTAGTGAGACAATAATTGGAATTCCTTTTTTATTGTTAATAAATTGATAATTATAATAATTTCACAGCAAATAAGTAAATTATACATCATTTGAATTTATTAAGATTTATGTCTCTTTTACATACAGGACAATGCTTTTCTCTTGAGAGCCATTCTGAAATGCATTCTTAATGGAATACATGGCCACATTCTAATTGTATTTCAACAGGATTTCCACTATCTTCTAAACAAATTGTACAACTAAAATATATATAAAACATTTAATTTACCAATCATTTATTTACTTTTATATTTTACATTATATTAAAAGTGATTTAATCTAATTTGTAAGTAAGCCTCTACTTACAAATCCCATCTTTTCTTATAATTCTTGTAATTGTTCATAACTCATTTCATCAAGATCTACATTATTTTGCATTCTAGAATATTGTATATATATAAATAAATACTAAGCTAAACGATTTTGAAATTCCATCTCTTCTTATTATTGTAACATAAATGCTAAGTGAATTGATTTTTCTTCTTCTGTCATTTCTTCCTATAATTCATTTTACGATTTGTCAACAGAAACTTTTTCTTAATTTTCTTCTTCAATTTTATTATTTTATTAATTTAGTAATTGTTATTCTAATTCTTGAATCTTCTATTTTAATTCATTAACTGTATTTTTTAAATCATAATTTTCTTGGCGCAATTCATTAATCACATCAGATTTAGATTAGGATTTCTAATGAAGTTTTTATATTTATTGAATTGGAATCTTGAAGAATTTATCAACAATTTCCTTTTATTCTGAAGAAGAGTTGAGTTAACTTAGCTTAATTGGATTGTCCATCTAATTTTAACAATAAATTTATTAATAATTAATTTCACTAAAAAATTGGGTAAAATTTATATTTTGTTAATAATGTATGAAAATCATTTGGGAATAAAAATCTTGACTTCTCCGTAATTTAAATATAGGGTAAACTTACCATTGGTAATTTTAATACAATCTGATGTTGGATAGAAAATATTACAAATTGTGGTACCTAAAAGCAAATTAATAAAAATAGATTACCTTCAGAATATGGATGATAAGTGATAGTTTTAACAACTTATCTATCATATTTACTTGAGAATGCTGCAAACAAAGTACCTCTAGTAAAAGCATAAATTTCAGAATCAGAGTATCTTTGAATTTATTCTTAATTTCCTGCATTGGTACTTTTACGAGCAAAATTGATGGCTTGAATAAATTTATACATCTCAGATTATCTATGAATAAAATAAAGAATTATTACTAATCTAAGTTACCCCATAAAACTTCTCTATTTTATGGATCATTACCACCAGCATAGAGTTATTCACTACCATAATAAATCATAGGAATTCCTACTGAAGTTAAACAAAAGGCAGTTATAGCTTTAAATTAGAGTTTTTTCAAAGCAGAAAAAGTTAGATGAGGTTTATCACTTAAAAAGACTTCATCAGGAATATATCCTTATACTTAATCATTTAAGAATCTTGCATTATCATGATTATCATTGAAATTACCAGCATATTGAATATTTTATTTACCCCAAGAATTCATAAGACTATTATAATAATTTTCAAATGTATTCATATCTCTCCAATGAAGGAAAACATCTCTAGCAGTATAAAAGAGAGGATAATTCAAAAGAGCATCTACAGGTCCAACAAATTATCTTAAGAAATTCATATCACCATCAAAAACTTCTCCAACAGTATAAACACCAGCAGCACTAGAAAATTTATACCAGAAATCAGTTTTAACCATCATAAGAGTATCAATTCTAATTCCATCAAATTTAAATTCTTAAACGAGCCATCTTATCCATTATGTTAATTATTCAGTAACAAATTAATTATCTTAATTAAGATCTGCAAGACCTGCTAATCTACATCTTTCAATATTATAAAGATTATGTGAATTAAAATCATTATCTGTAATATCACACCAGTCATGATAATGAGAAGATTGATTGAAAGGATAATTTTAAGAGAAATCAAGATTTGTATTTCCCATCTATATTATAATTATATAATTTTACATGATTGGCAACAACATCTACCATAACCCATATATCTCTTTAATGACAAGCATTAACAAGAGCTTTCAAATCATCAGCCGAACCAAAATTATGATTTACATCATACATATTCCTGGCCCAATATCCATGATATCCACCATTATAATTATCAACTACAGGTGTAATCCATATAGCATCAAATCCCAAATCTATAAATATTATTATAATATTTACTTTAAATATAATCAAGTTATTAGATCATTCCTTTGTAATCCCCACCACAATAATTACCTAAATTACATGAAGTTGATTTTCCTTGACTTGTAGCAAATCTATCAGTTAGTAATTAATAAACTGATCTACTCTTCCATTCATCTTTAGTCTTACAATTTATTACTACAACAAGAAGTAGCAAAGATAATAACAATCTCATCTATTTAAATTAATGATGTCACAAAAGTAATAATTCTGTTGACATATTTATATATATTATATTGCATATTATAAATTAATATTGCATAATATTGTAATTTATTAAGAAAATACATCACTTTCTTTAAATTTCACATTTCAAGACCTAATTTCTATTAACTCTTTAAACAATTTATTATAGTAATTACTTATATGTATATTATCATCTATAGATCTCAACTTATTTCCATAATAAATAGAGATATTATTACCTATCACTATTATAATTGAGAATTTATTTACTATTGATATATTATTTATTCACCTTCTTAATATTTTATGTTCAAAAAATTGGATTATTCCAAATATAATCAAGTTAATCTCTTCTATTAGCTTATTATGAAAAATATCGCAAACTTTAAACTAATTAGATTGATATCAAATTTTACATTTTATCATTTCTATTATTTCTTCTACCTTTGTACAAATTAAATTCTAAGTCCTTATAAAAAATGCCTAAAATATTGCACCATATTAATCTAATTAAATGTCAACTAAATATATAAACATTTCTTAAATATCTTTCATTTGAAAATAATTACCCAATAAAAATATCAACAAAAGTACTGACACTTTATTCCAAATAAATAAAAATACAAAAACTTCTAATATTTCATATAAATGATGCAAATCTCACCCTTTCTTTTATTAATTTCAAAATAATTTTCATATTCTTCAGTCTTCTATTGAATTATAAATCACTTAAAACCACACCCAAATTATAAAATTCAGAACTCTATAAATTGCTTTCTATCATGTAGCTTCGTATGAACTTGACTGAATGATGTCATTTAAATACAACATAAGGATATTATGAACATAATCATTAAAGTAACCTATCGTGTGTTAGAATTTAAAAAAAAGCTGCTATCTAATTCAATTCATAAATTGAGTGGTTAATTTTGAATAAGCAATCTATTCACAAAATTTCTAAAAAATGTTGAAGTAGACCCAATATTTGCATTCAACATTGAATTTAAACCTGAATGAAAAATAATTTAGTTTTCAACTACGAATTGATAATTTACTAATTCTAAAGAATTTGAATTTTCTTTGATTTTATTTCACAGATTTGTTTTAATATTGCTGAAGTTATTGATATATTGGGTTTTTCGATGTTTTCTGTATATTTTATTCATTTTAATAATTCTAATCATATATAATTATATGAATAAATTTTCATATCATTTGTAGATTTTTCTTAGCTTTACGAACATCACCATAAAATATATCTTTAGGAAATCTTTTTAGTACTCTCAATTTATTATACTGCAATCCAAATGAAAATTGCATTACATCTTCTTCCTTTGTTACATTTATTTAACTATAATAAATTAATTTATTTTTATACTCAAATTTAGTATCACTATAATCTTGAATCTATTAAAATACAGATCTTCTTAAAGGTGTTACATCATCTGATCTTATATAATTACTTCTTCGATTTCGATATTCTATTTTATGTTAGAAGTAATTAAATTAAGGATTCTCATCAATATTATTTGGAGTTAACTATCCATTGTTGTTGTTTCCTAATATTAACAATATTTAATACTTAAATAATTGTTGGTCTTTTTCATAATTTAATCTTAAAGATTCGGTTAACTAGATTATTTGGAATGATTGCAATCATAGATTTCTCTATAAACTATATATATTATAGGGAAGAAACCTTCTTTAATTAACTTTAACTGCTTTCAATCGATTAACTTTATTATTTACAATCTTATTTAACAAATTCAATTTGTTCTTCTAAATATCAACCTAATCTATCATATCAACCTCAAATATTACTTAAAAACATTTAGATCTCATTTGGATAAAATCGTTTATTAAAGTCATTAGGTTTATCCATTTCTGTTTTAATTCTTTGATGAGAAGTAACAGATTTTTTAGATTTGTTTATTTCATGAACATCTATCGAAGTTTTTAAATAGTGATTAGATCTAGATGGATGATCTATAATAATATATTATCAAACAAAAAACTTCGAAAGAGATTCACCACTTTAGGTTAGCTTGAATTTTTATGAGTAAAGTTTTAGTACAATTTATTCTGCGATTCTCCACCTCGACATTTATTTGCACTTTATGTTTTTCTACATTCTTTATTAACTGCTTATTCCAGAGGAAATTGATATTACATTATATAATAAATCACTAAATATAAAACAAAAAAATCTATATTACTCTTTATATAAAATCACTCAATTAAACTTGTTTTAAAAGAAATCAATCATTTTTTCCCTTTAAGTTTTTTAAGTTGCATTTTCTAGTTTATTATATGGAAATTCACTTTAAAGGATATTCAAATAACATCCAATCCCGTCACTGAATCTATTTTTTCATACTAAACTATACTTATAATCTTAAAATAATTATTGCCCATTAAAAATAGACCCGTTTAAAATATCTTCTTTCTTTTATCTATTTCCAATCAATTGATGGATTTATAATTATAATTATTAATTTTATTATGCACTTACATTTTCTAATATATGAGTTGAATCATTATTTCCTAATGGATCAAATTATTATAAAAATGTTTCATTAGAATCAGAATTAAAAGTTCTAATTTCTAATTTGTAATGTTCTAATAATTTTAATATATTTAAGGTTTAAATTTATGTTCCAACAGCCCCAACAATAGATGTTTTATTACAGAATATTTTATCCCCCATACATAATAAATAAAATGCACCAGACAAAGCATAATCTTCTGCAAATGTATACAAAGGAAGATTGTATTTTTTCCTAACTAAATCAAATTTTCTTTATATTATATGAGCATGTGCAAGACTTCCTCCTGTTGAATTTATTATCAATGCCATAGCCTTAGAATTTTCTGGGTCAAACTTTTTCAATGCTTTATATACTTTATAAGTCCTATTGAATTTTCATTAAATCTTACATTGTACTTGTGATTTAACCTTACAAACAAAAGTAAGAGATTTTTTTGTACTTCTCAATGTCTTTTCCAATTAATTTTAAAAATTTATACATTTAAATATATTATAATTTTCATTCATTTAATTATGTTACTAGAGCAGTTCCTCTTTTAACCCAATGACTAACACTTAATTAAGTCTTTATAGGTATGGAAATAATCTTAAAATAATTAATTAAAATACAAAATTAGTAGAATGTCCTGTTGTTGACAAAGTACCTCTTCTATCAAGAGTTTTATAAACAGGACAGATATAATCTTCTTGATTTTCAATAAAGTTCTATTTTGGTAAGAGTTAGATCTAAAATGATAATTTAAAAATACTTTAGGGAAATTCTAATAAATAACTCCATTAATTGGTTCATCTATCACTTATTCCTCATGATTCCATTTACCACTTTCTAAATATAATCCATCTATTATAATTCCATCTACTTCTTTAACATCAATTAAAAAATCAAATTTCAATTAATCTATAGGTATTCTATGCTTTCTCGCATGATTTTGCAAAACACCAGTGAAAAACGATTGTGTAAAATAGAAGCCAGGTAACCAAAAAATTGTTGGAGTTCCAAATTAAATCCATTTATTAAACATCTCTATTCTTAATTATAAATCTTATAGATAATTATTTAAGCTTTTTAAAGATGGATATGATTTCTATTTCCATAATTCAGGCAGAATATTATTAAGTAAACATTCTCCCATTTTTTCTAATTATTAACTCATAACAATTAAACCTTAAGCTGCTTTAATCAAGTCTTATAAGGATTTCCACAAAATACTTAATAAATTATTGTATCTTAATACTTCTTACAATAAGACAGTATTCATACTTTCATAATACTCAATCTTAAATTTTTCCTAGACAATATTAATGTCAAATTATTTAGGAATAAGAGTTAATAAACTTTAAGCCTTTTCTAATAATAATTTATTTTTATCAATATTTTCTTCTGTTCCTTATTCAACCAATCCTACATCTAGGAGACAATTTAAAATCTGCTTAGTTTCCAATTAAGCTTAAGTAATAGAAGCATTAGAATGTAGACCGAACAATTCAGGTGATGAAGTTTCAGGTAATTAATTAATAAAATCAATAGCCTATTCTAAAGTATTAAGTTATTATGCTTCAGGTATGCAATATTCTTGATTAGAACTAAATTTATAATTTTCATAGAAAATGTCCATTCTATAAAAAGTAGTTAATAAGACTCTTAAACATCTTCTATCCCAATCATCAGTGACTTTTCCTCCATAATAGCATTCTCCAGTTAAATATATTAGAGCAGTGAATGGTATTTCTGTATATTCCATAAGCATCTATTTTAATTAACGTATAGATATTCTAAAATCAGAGTCATTAAAATCATAAGTTATATTCCATCCCACAGGTCCATACCTTCTTCTTTCTCTCACAATAGCATGAAAGTAACATAATGCTAGATAAAATTATTTAAATTCTTAGGTTTTCTCACCACAGCTTTCATAAAATTTCTTTTCATTTTTTGAACTATTCTAATTCATATAAATTTATTAAATATTATCCTTAACTCCTTTAGGTGGATCTTTAGTCATTTTAACAGCATCCATTAATAATTATTAAGGAAATGATGGAGTACTCATTGTAGTCATCCATAATCTAAATTCTGTATTAATTTTTAATAATTTGTCTTTCTCTTTTTTGTGTAATTCGCTATTAATATTTTATAGTAAATTATCTAATTAAGGTAACCAACTAATTGCTAAATGACAATTCTATAATATAACCCATTAACCCAAAGCCAAAGATTCCATAATTAAATTAGTTGCATTTTCACCTTATCCTTTACCCAAAGATACAAAAGTTAATACTTTTCCTCTTTCGAAACTAAACTTTTTAACCTCTTCTTAAGGATCATCACCAGGTTATAAAACAAATATTAATGGAATTGTTGTTCCACTATCTTCAAAACTATCTTATAATCCAAATAATAGATTCTAAGTGAAATATTATCCTAAATCTTCAGCTATTAATTCTCTCATATAATAACCAAATAATTATGGTCTTGCAGCTCTTATTAATAATAATCTTTAAAAAGTTGTAAGATGTTTTATCTATTCAGGTATTGCATTTTATTATGGATCATCCAAATAAGATATCATTGATTAACTATTTTCAATTTATAATCCAGGAATGATTGAATGCAAATTTCTTAACATTTCCCATTGATTCTAAGTGAAAATCTTTGTATCTGGATTTTCAATATTGAATTACTCTCCATTTAACACAGATCCAGTTAATAAAAATTATAATTCATTATTATTTATAAGATTATTACTATTATACCAAGTTATTAAAAGCATGAATGAAAACAGATTCTTGTGTTTAACAAATATAGATCTGCTAATCTCCTAAAAAACTACTCTTTTTAATGATTCAGTGATAAAAATAATTCTTTACTTTATATTTTTTTGATGTGGCTTTTCTGCTATTCTTATTGCTTTTTTAAAAATTCTTTAATAAAATTCTAAAGAAAATACATACATAGGATCCAAGTAATTAAGTTTCAAAATAGTAAAATATGTATGAGATGCAAATGTAGATAAAAGATCATAATGAAGTCTATTTTAATTAATTCGATCTTCTGTTTATTTTGCTTCTTTTAATCTTAATGTAATTTCTTCCGATAATATCTTAGATTATTACAATTATAAAATTAATGCTTCATCTTCTAACATCTATGAACCCTCAGTTTTAGATAACATTTCTAAGATTTAGGATTCAATCTATTTCATTTTTTATTTGTAATAATTGTTATCATTCATTATTCTTATTTTTTCATCTTCCAATTGAGCATCTTCTTCCCTAACTAAAATTGATGTCATCTAATCCTTTAAGGCTTCCTAAGTAATAGTAAAGTTAATCAATGTCACTTTTGTAAGAATAGATGGAGTATAATGAGGATTAGATAGTGAAGTTACCAAATACAATCTAAATCCAGAATGAACATAAACTTAATTACCACCAATACTTAACATAGGTTTACCATTCGCAATTTAATATTGCTTACTCAATACTGGATCTAATATTTGATCCAATTATTATTCTATCCCTTATATAAGTAATATTTAGCCATCTCTAACTGCAGTTTCAAGAATGTTTCCTAAATATCTATCTTATTTAGCAACTTTAAAATTTTATTCATTTATTTTTTTTTCTTTTCTTTGGATAAATTTGTTGGCTTATCCTTAAGGATCAATAATCAAAGGATAACTATCAGACTTTTGCATAATAATAGCATTTTCTTTGCTAAAATCATCCAAAGGCAAACCACAAAGTATCCATTCTTGTAATTCATATTGAGTACTTAAGCAATCAAGTAATGAATAAGATTCTGAAATTGGAACATTTTATTCTTTGATGATATGTTACCATTTATTTAAGATCATTTTTCTAAATGAAATGGTAAATGCTCCCATATATGATAAATATCCAACTGATAATAACATATCACCTAAGAGTGATTTGATATTATTTTATAATTTTGCAGATTCTTCTTTCCATCTATTTTTTTCTCCAGCTAATCCGCTAGTTAATTCTAAAGCTCTTTTTAATTTGACTTCGCAATCTTAGATTTATGCTTTAAGTTTTTGTTTTTAGAAATTTTCATTTTCAAAAGTTTCTCTTAATTCTTAACATTTTTCTTCAACTTCATGCAATAATTATTATTTAGCAGCAAGATCATTTTAAGCAACTTTTAAGGATTATTAGGCTTTTTCAAATTCTTCTCTTAAAGGTGTAATTTCTTTATAAACAAAATGAAATTTATAAATAGCCAATACCCATAAACATAATCCTTCAGCAGCTTAACTTGCCTTAGATATAAGTGCAGGTTAAAATTATTTATTTTTATCTAAAAATTAAGTCATTTTAGAAATAACTTTTTCTGGAATATTATTTCTATTATATTTTTCAAGCATTTTTATAAATTTACCAGGATCACTTAAAACTTTACCAGCTTCTTCCCAATAGTCTTCCCCTCCATCAGGTGCCTTTTTTGGTTTTCTTTCTAACATAATACATACAGAATCCATAGTTAATCTAATAGGTTTTGGAGGATTTTTTAATGCTTTCATTTCAACAAAATCAGATATTTTAAGTGTCTTAAGAGCTTTAATAGCAGCTTCTAATTAAGGTTCAGCTTCACTTAATCTTTCTTAACATTAATTAGATATATTCTAAGCAATTTCTGCTTTTTTTGAAGTTTCAATTTCATCTTCTTTAACCTTCATACGTTAATCTTCTGCAATAGCAGTTTCCTATTCTACTTTCTTCATAATTAAATCCGTTTCATGAGTTTTTTATACTAATATTGGTTACAAAGCTTCAAGTTCTTCTTTCATTTTATCAACCACAAGTCCACATTCATCCAACATCTTAACTCCATTGATATATGTGTCTCTTTTTTATTAAATAGAATTAGAATATTGATTATACATTGATTGAAAACTATTCAATAATTATATGTAAGATAAGGGAGTAACATAATAATGATAACCAGTTCTCTATAAATAAATTTCAGTCATTGATTCAACAGCATGATGAATACCAACACAAGCTTATGCAATACTTGAATCTGGTAATAGATGTTCAGCCACTTATTGTAATGCTTATTAAGACCAACTCTCCATCCATAAAATAGAAGTACAAGAAACTAAAGATGGAAAATTTCTAAGCCTTGTTTTTAACTTATCTCCAACTGGACTTAAGTAAATTATTAAATGTAAATTAGCTTTACATTATTTAACAAATAATTCCCATAATTAGAGCATACTAATATTACCTTGAATTCTGGTTTCTCTATCTTTTTATAAATTCTCTTTAAAATCACTTAATAGGTTCTCTTTATCATCATAATTATAAAGATTTATAATTTCTCCAATATTAAGAATATTATTAATATCTTCTAATACTACTTCAGTAATAATTTATTAATCTGACAATAAGAATATACTTTTCTCATTTTTTATAGATAGGTTTTTGAACATCTCTCTCCAAAATTCATACCATTCCAATAAATCCTTATCAAAATCTAATTCTCCTATTTTGAAATCTTGCATAAATGCACTTAATCTTGATAAAGTTCTACATCCTGTTCCTCCTAAACCAATTAATAGAGCATTTCCAAATGGTTAACTTATTATACGATTGATTTTACAAATAAATTCTATTGCATCTTCAAATAATACTACATTTAATTTCAACTTTGGATAAAAATCATTAAATTCACTAATGTATTCATTCAGAACATCCATTACTTTACTATTATCATCTAATTCAACATATATTTTATAAAGAGTATGAGGCTCTAACCAATTTCCATATCTACATGATGAACCTACAATATCAGAGTATTTCAATGCACAATCTTCCTCCAAAATCTCTACCAATATCTATTCAAATTCTTTATGATCTTTTTCATCTACTAATCTATCTGAAAATACTCTCATATTCTCATGAGCCCATAACTTCAATAATTTTTATTTAGAATCTCCTGTGGCATCATATTTATTACTAGGTACCATTAATAAACCCCTTACAACTTTGATCAAATCTCTTAAATTAAATAGGTAATGTGATCTTGAGGGTAATGGTAAGAATCTTTAACTTACTTCCTTATAAACTCTTAAACATAAACTTGGCAATTATTTTGCAACAAATTTAACTTTATCCACATACTCTTCAAATCCATATTCAAAAAATTTACTCAAAATAATTTTCATAGTATCATCTGATGAGGACAATACATATATCATATTAAAATGTCTAACTAATCTTTAAGGAATATTAGGTCTTCCAAATCCCATAGCTGCACAAAACTAAATATCCATTATGGTCTTAAATTCTAATGACTTTTTATCATACCATCCTTATTAAATAAACCATTATCTTATAAGTTCAAGTGGAGGTTATGCTCCAAATTATTCCTTCTAAGGCATATTTAAATCATCAATAAAAATTATATTACATTTACCAATCTCAGGTCCATATATGCCTTTTCTTCTTTTTTATTTCTCTAATTTTGATTCCAAAATATCTTAAACTTATCCACTATTTGTAGTAGCTGAAAATGCTGTTATGGTAGGGATAAACTTATTTTAATCTAATTCATCTAATAATACTTTCTTTATTAACATTGTCTTTCCTGTTCCAGTTCTTCCATACAATAAAACAGGTAATTATTTATTTAAAAACACCCTCAATAAACCCTATACACTTGCAGATTCAGAAGTTGGTACATAAATTTCATGAAAAACTGTGCCTTTAGGAATATGAAAATCTAATTTCTGATTCCACATTAACCAATTCTTTTTCTCAATATCAAAGTATATTTCATAAACAGATAATTCTTTTGGTGGTTATTAATTTGCTTCAAGATTTAACTCTAACTTCTATCTAATTAATTGATTAAATTATTTTCTTTAATTTACATCTAATAAAGTTCCAATTGTCCAAACGACTGAAATGAAAAAGAAACTAATCACTTCAAATTTCTCTTTGTCATTTAATTACTTAACCTTTTTCACATTACTTATTTCTTTTCCTTCCATTTATAATGCTCTTAATCTAGATTACTCTTTCAAATTTTCCATTTCAATATCTTAGAGTAACTGATCTTTAGTTTTATTTTTCAAGAGAAAAGCAAAAAATAGTTTTAAGCAACTGAAAGCTAATAATTCTTAAGATGCTGTATAAATCAACTATTTATATTTAATCTCTTCAAAAACATCTTCTAATTATTAGTATAAAGTATGAAATAATTCAATATATTAGGGTTCCTAAAAATTAGGAGTTAAATGACTTTTCCATACCTATATTAAGGATTACCATCCAATTTCTTATGGTTCTAAATATACCATACCACAACGACTTACTGTAGCAGGAGATGCTTCAGCTAAGTCTTCTACTTCAAAAATAATTCTCATTTATTCTGTTAATTTAATAGTTTCACCATTAGTTAAACATAATTTTTTATTATCATCCAAAACTGTATTCATATTTTCAATCCATAAAGCATCTACAGGACCATCAAACAATACCCAATTCTTGCCCTCCTTCTCTATACATTCTCTAAAAATTACAGCAGTTATTCCATCTTACCATTCATTGGTACCAACATCTACATCTCCATACAATAATTTTGAAGTAATGGATTTTGGATTCAATCCATAAATGTGTGTTTATAAGTTTTTAGAAAGTATATTAATAATCGTTGTTTTTCCAGAAATAGTACCACCTACAACCATTAAACCATGTCTTACATTAACTGTTTCATACAATTAAATTATTTTTGTATAAAATCTATCGTTATATGTTAGACTCATAGATTCTATTTATTACATAATCAATTAACCCAATTCCCCATATTATCTTTCTTCTGGTTCAACTCCTGGGAATAAATCTGAAATGATAGCTTTGAATAATGGCACATCTTTTTAAGTAAATTTGGGTAAGTTACAATCTTCGATGGCTCTTAATACTATTATTTCATCGCTGGTAGTAGTTTCTCTCTTTAATCTACCTGCAGCTAAAATAATTGACTTAACAGCTCTCATACCAAAATCATAATGTGATTGAGTAGATAATTATTCAGATGCTAATTTTAGAGATGTTGTTATTTTAATGCTCAATTCTCTTGCTTCTGTAAATCCATATGAATATAGAGAGATTTCTGTAATCATAGCATAATTTGGAATCATCATAGCTACACTTCTAAATAATGCCTTTAGATTATCTGGTAATTCACTTCTACCTTAATATCCTGGATTCATAGTAATAAATATAGCACATGTCGAATCTAAAGTTAGTTATTATCCTTCAAATTAGAATACTCTTGAGGGAACTTTCTATGAATTATCTCTTACAATAGCTGTCTAAATCACTAAAATTTACTAGGCTATAACAGATAACACTTCTAATTCAATTCTATTAAATTCATCAAAACATGCCCAAGATCCACAGCTTACTAAACCTTTAAAGAATTTACCCATAGCTAAATAATCTAATGAATCTGAACAATTAAAAACAACACAATGCTTAGCCATTGCTTTTGCTAAATCTTTTGTTGTTTCAGTCTTTCCTGTTCCTGCTGGACCTTCAGGAGCTCCACCTAAATTCATATGTAATGCTGCCATTAATGTTCTATAACATCGATCTGTTAATGGAGTTATTACTAATCTAGACTAATTACCCAAATATTCATAACCATAAATTCTTTGAGTGTGTAACATTTTTACTATTACATCCTTCTCCAAATAATATCTCATTTATGACATCCATTCAAAATCATCTACTCTTCTAACATTCTTACTTTTTAATTCTTATGTTATATCCTTTTATTTAACCTATAATACTATTAATACTCCCAGTGCTTATAAATGATTTTCATTTGAAATCTCATGGTGCAATAACTATACAGTACTCATTAATACTTTATTTGCTTATTAGATACATTTATCAATTGATGTTGCATCTTTTTCATATTCTTATATAAATTGAGTTACCATATTTGTAAATATTATCTCATGTGCTAAAACACACAATTAAGCAGGAATCTAAACTATTGATTTATCTAAAGTATTATTGGATACTATTTGAACACTTTAAGGTATCATAGTCTTGATTGTTAATTTCATAGACTATTACACTTCATATAACCAATCTTCAACACCTCTTACTGCTTGCTCTGAATTCAATGGGTTTACATCTGTTATCAGTTTTATTACTTCTTATGAACTACTTATCATATGTGTTATCAACATATTCTCTTAAAAAGTAATCTCATTTATTCCTTCAAAACACTTCTACAAATGTCTTTATACAGCTCTTGGTTCTCTAGCCTACGCTAATATCTATAATAATTCTTCATTAGATAAAAAGAAGAATCTTGGAAATGCAGTTCTCTTCCTATTTAAAAAGTCATTCAAACTTTTTATTACTTAGTCTAATTACTCAATCATAAATATAAAGTTCTCTTTCATTCTATTCTGAAAACACGCTTCCATTACTAAAGGTTATTAGAAAGTTCCTAACATTAATGCTCTCCACATCTTATCAACCACTGAATATTTATTTCCCTCTTTTGGCATTTCTCTAATGATATCTTCAGAGTAAAAGATGGGTTATAAGTATTACCAAGATTTCTAAGTCTTACACCATAATTCAATCATTTCTTAGGCTCGAAATAATTGAGCCTTCCAAGAATTTACTTCCTATAACAAAAATGCTACAAATGGAGAACTAGCTATACTCATTATCTTTGTTATGTCTTCATCTAATTTATCTAAAATAGGTTCAACACTCTTTAATATATATGTATCTGTATCTCTAAACTAAATTAATTCAAATTTAATATTCTTCCATTCACTTTTCATTTTGTTAATCGATCTTTCAAATGAGCTCTATTTAGATGCTGTTTCACTTATTTCTCTGATTTCTTCTTTCAAATCCATCACTCCTCTTTCCAACAATGTATTTAATGAAAAATTAGGATCATCATCCAATTTCAATAATTATGTTAAACTAACCCAATGTTATTTCTTTAAAGCAGGATTTCTTAAGTCATTAATCAATGGCAAATATGGTTTGAAATCTTCATATAATTTTCTTATAGCCATAGTCACCTAATACATATGAGGAATTATTTTAAAAATAGTTTTCTCCAATTTAAATAACTCAGTCCATGCTTCTGTTACGTCTTGTGTTAATTAATCTCTATCTATATTATTTAATGGCCCACTCAAAGCTGGTGGTATTTTAAAATAATAATCTCTACCCAATGCCCATACTTTATAATAGGGTGTGAATAATTTTTTTATCTTTTCTACCTCTTGATAATCTGTCAACTTCCATTTTAATATTGCTTCTCTTCTATTTATTATCTCTGCTTCCTCTATAGCTCTTTCCATCTTCTCACCCAAATCAGCAAATCTATTTGCTATTTGATTTATCTAATTGATATCTTCTTCATTTATCAATTCATTTAATTCCTTACTAATATAATTTATTTCTCCTATCAACTCTCCCTATTATGTCATCAAATCATCTTAAAATTTTTTCTCATTGTTCTATAATCTTTTTAAACACTTCTCCTACTTCCTCATCAACTTTAATGGCATACCATATATGTTCCATGTCTTTTCAAAATTTTAATAACTAATCTTATAATTCATCTTCTCCATTAAAGTCATCTTTTCCATTACCTTATTTATTTTCTTACTCATTATCAATAATTCCTCTTTCAATTAATCTTTTGCATATGTCCTCAATGCATCCATTTCCTCTAAATTTTTAGGTTCTTCAGTTAATTTTTAAATCATTTATTTTATTTCACCTTCTATCTTTAAATTTTCTTTTGTTATCTTTTAAATTAAATTCTCATACAAACTATCCGAAGCTTTTCTTAATCTATCATCGCATAACTACTAATATTGTTCTACATTCAAATAATAAAATCCCAATCTCAATTTTTTCTTAAACATATACTTTTACATATCATCTCTAATCATAATTAATTTGTCTAATTCCTTAGCATATTCTTCAAAAGATCCTTTCTTTAATCTCTTTTCAATATCATAATCCAAAATTGATTCAAATTCCTTTAACTTCTCAAAATATACAGTAAAGAGATTAAAATTTAAATCTAAATATTGTTGAACAATTTATTTATTATTTAGAATTTCAGCATCATCTATGCCAGTAAATATATGCATGATCATATCATCTCTTGCCGATTCAATTTCTCTACTTCTCATACAAGGTACTGTTGTCAATTCTTTAATTGCAAGCCAAACATAATTATTTAAAGATCGCTTAATTTCTTCAGGATTAGGTTCTAAAATCAATTAAAGCCCTTGGACTTTAATTTCTATATTGATTAATAAATTATCATGAAAAATTCGATATTCTCTGTCTTTGGCATATTGATAAATTTATTGCAAAGGAGAAAGTGTGAGATCTACATCGATTTTAAGATAAGATATAAATCTTGCTATGCTTCTTTACCACATTTCTAATCCAGATCGTTCAAATTTAATGTTGATTAATTTTTAAAATTGTTACAATAATTTAAGTGTCTCACTCATTAGCCCTTACTCTTGTATTTTAAGTCTTTCTGCTTCAAGAACAATTAATCTAAGTCTTTCTTCTTCTATAACCTTAAGTTGTTTAACTTCAACTTCAATCATCTCCATAATCAAATAATGAACATCGTACATCCTAGTTTTCAAATCTCTAATTGCATCAGCAATCTTAAATTTCATATCTTTATCTAATTCATTAAGTTCTTGAGGTTCAAGATAATTTTGACAAAACAAATGTTATTCTTCTAATTTTATCAAATTAATATTTGCATCTTATAAAGCCCTATTCTTTTCTTAAACAGCTTAATGAAGATTCTTTTTCATGTATGTAAATAATTCAATAAATTTTTATTGCCCTATACCATAAGATGGAAATCGAGCTTCAACATATTTTGGTTCAAATAATTCTTCAGGTAAATAACCTTTAAAAATAGCTTTCTTTTCTTCATGATATGGCAACATTCTTTTAAATTGAATTTCATGATTTGCTCTAATAAATTATTTTTTAACCTCTTCAGACAATTCAATCATCAAATCATATCTATATTTCTTTAATTTACATAATTCTTTTGGACCCTAATCTATTCTACTTAATTATTTTGGAATCAAATATCTTTTGAAATTAAACTTAATTGATGGATCTAATTTATAGAATGCTATAGGATCTCTAACAAACCCTAACTTAAAATAAATTCCCATTGCAAATAATTGTATTCTCATTAATTAATCTTCCTAAATTTAAGATGTAGGATCATCCATTTTATCTATCATATAATTATATTTAATAAAAACTTCACTTTTCTTTCTATAATAATCTGCAATATCTAATTATTATTTGAAATATGCTTCACTTTCTCTTTTAAATCTCAAATTAACTCTTGTTACTAATTTAGTCTTATTATATTTTATAAACCTTATCTCATACATGTCTGTATCATATATATATTTCTCAACTAAACATTCTTCCCATGTAAAATTTCCATTTGTGTCAAACCACTTTGAAAATCCAAGACATTTTCCATCTTATTCCTTATACTATTCAATTAATTCATCACCTGTCTCATCTTCCATATAATAATAATCTAAAGGTAAGAATATTTATTTCATCTCAAAAGGTTGAGCCATAAATAATCTCTCTCTGTGTTTAGTTAATTCTAACTCTCCTAATTCCTCTTGTTTTTCTCTTATAATTTGCTCAGTATTTGGATTGACCTATTATCATTAGCAATCGTATTACTCTCATATATGGTGATTATAATCGTGGATCCACAGCAGAAACTTAAAAATGTTTCTTTAACATTTTCTCTTCCTTCTCTTTCAAATATTCTTCTGTATATGTTTAAATAAAATCATCTGCCTTCAACTTAATGGTTTAATAACCAGTTAAATGTTTAATTTCTTCAGGGAAATGTGGAACATAAAGATTTCTAGGTTTTGCAGATTGTAATTAACTTCTTTTTGTTCGAAATAACTGTTATTAAATTCCTTTAGAATTCTCTAACTTCTCTTCACCTATATTCAATGCTTTAATAACAAAATTAGCTGATATTGGACGAACAATCTTCTAAGAATGAGAATGTTAAATTTATGGTAATCTCTTATCCTATAAATCTTTAATCAATTATTCAGCAGGTGTTAACATATCTTTATGCTAATTTTTCATAATCTCTCTAATGTTTTATGTAAATTTCGGTTAGACTCCTCTCTCAACTCCAAACTATTATATTATTGCTACATTTATACTTCATCTAATTCACTTTAAGGTATTTTCAAATCATCTCTTCTTAAAACACCTTCATCAAATCTATCCTTTTCCCTAGGTTTCTTCATCTATCTTTATGCCTATCTTTCTATGCTTTGCAGTTTCAATTCTGTAAATGTTTTTGTGCCATCTAATAAATCTTTTATTGGAATATCCATATATGGTTATTAATTTGATTATTTGTCTGAAGCCACTGTTACAAATTCACCTGGCTTTGGTAATAATTAAATTGTTTTTGTCCCCTTAAAATAAATTTACATTTAACTTTTATCATATCATTCAACTTCGCTTAACTTGTCTTACTATTTTCATATTCCTAATATTTCTTAATTGCCTATATGTGTCTATCTTACTTGCCCTTTATATTAATATTTCTAATACCGAAGGCAATCTCTTTTAACTCATTCAAATTATTAATAATATAATTAATAATATATGTACAATTGAACAGCTAACTGTAAATAATATTCAAAAACTCTCTCTTTAACTTAACAAAACAATCTTGTCAACTCCTTTATATTTCAAGTGAAAATTTTCATATTTTTAAATAATAAAATGCTTAAATTTCTTGAAAATAGAGATCCTTAACCTATAAAGAGAGGAAAGGATATAATGAGATATGAGAGCTAAAGCCATCTCCCAAACAATCGATAGTTTAATAGTCCTTTACATTAAGATGCTTTAATCTAAAATGATAAACCAACATATTACATAACAAAAAAACTACCTCCTATACAAATCTATAATCCTTTAATTTAAACTATTGATTCTATTGAAAGACCTGAATATATCGTTAAATAAAAGGAAATCTATATTCCAAGATACTTGGATGAATATAAGACTAAAGGTTTTAAGAAGAAATAAGGAATTTTTGAGTCATATTAGCATTTATTGGCTCAGAATAAATCATTAATTGAAGGCATACATACAAACAAAAAACCATTATCCTTACCAGCTATCAGAGAACATTAAAAAGAATAATCTGTATTGAATATTCCTGCTTAATTTTCAACAAGGAGTTAAGATCGTTAAATAGTTGATTAAAGTTGTTTCAAGAGTAACCGATCTAATAAAAGTATTTAAAGTAAAGTTAAATATATCACAAACAAAAACACAAGTTCACAAAAATAAAGAATTTCACATAAATTATTAACTGAAGACAAAGGTATCTAAGTTAATATTGAGAAAACTTAAAGTCATAAGATAACAGAATAGCCAGCAGATTATATATATAACTTTAATTTGTCATATTAATAAAAATTAGAAGCTGAAGAAGAAAAAGAAAAATAAATGAGATAATTAAGTATTTTTGATAAAAAAATCAAAGAGTTCAGAGAATAATAAAAATAGAAATTGTAAAAAAAAGTAGTTTCTTGAAAAAAACTTTTGATCATTATGATAATAGCAATAGATTAATCTAAGTTTTAATAAGTAAAATTTTAAATATTTTTAAATATCTTTATTGTATAAAGCATAATAATGTTATGATCATATTTTCCAAAATTGTTTATTTTTTACCCCAACTTGTTTCTATTTTTTTTACAATTCAATCTATTTTTACTCATCTAATTATTTTATAATATTATTTGCATTTATTTTACTAATTTAAGTTTTAAGTATCCCATCGTTCTAAAAAACAAGATGATGTTCTATTTCAATTGGATTGAGCTTATATTATTTTTTGAATTAGATCTTTATCGGAATACTAAAAACATCCCATCCTTTTCTAGTTAATTAAAATGGTGGATATTTTATTATAATTTGATCTGGATCAAAAGTTTCATCTAAATAAAACGTCACACTTTCAATTAAATCCAATAATTTCATTTGATTTAAAGTAGCTTAATCATATATGTTAGTATAATCAAGATTTACAAAAACAGTCCATAAGTGTTTGTTATTTTTCTCTTCCTCCAAGTAGTTATAAGAATTGCCATAATTAACTCTAATTCTCATTTCATTCTGTTTCTATTATTGAATTTTGGTAATTTCTTCTTGTCTTAGAAGAAATTCTTCTTTGAAATAAGTCTAAACCAAGATTTGCGTTTCTTAATCAATTTAAAAAGGGCTATTATTATTCATAAATTCATTTCGACACATAGGACATTTATATTAAAGGAAATTAAAATCAACTAAATTAAGCAGGCAAGATAAGCAAAAAATATGTTGACATTATAATTTGCAAGGTTCTACAAAAACTCCTAAACAAATTGGACATGTGTAATTATCTTTAGATATCATAAAATTAATTAAAATAATTAAATACTTTTGAAATAAATTTAAACTTCTATGATCATGTCCATTAAATTCTGATCGTAAATTATTATTTCTAATGATTATTAAATATACACTTAATAATCTTTTTTGCATTGAATCAACAACAACAATACTTATTTCTCATTTTTAGTCTACTAATTTTGAATTTATTTATAATTAAACTTAACTACACCATTCTTTTTAAAAAAAAGGATAAACATTATGTTAAGAGTCCTTTTAAATTTATTATTAATAAAATTTTAAGTTATTAATTTTAAAATTTATTCAATAGCTTTTATTTGAGAATTATTAAGTATAATTGTAATACTCAATGTTTTAACTCATCTTTGGACACTATAATTTTTGAATTATAGTCATCATTTATTTGAAATTAGACTGATTCAGATTTTAATTTACCAAAAAATTTAGTGTTAGGAAACCATAAATAATTTATGTGAAAATTTAACAAAATTTGTCCAAGTATGATGTATTTAATCAATAAATATGAACTTGAATTAATGTACAATCAATATAAAATTAAATCTCATAATAATTTTAACAGAAGTGTTGAATTAATGAAATATTCGAATCCTAAGAAATTGTCAATTCATTTAGATTTCGCAGCATTCAAAGCTGAATTATAGAATTCTTTACCTTCATCAACTAAAAAAATAAGTACCTAACCAAATAGTCCAAATGGAATTACCAAGAATATCAAAAGTTAATAACCTTTGATACTAGTATAAAGCTCCCATTCAAATTAAAATTTATTGTCTCCATAAAAGAAGAAGTAAACAGATTTAGAAAGTACTTTCAGCAGATTTCCTCTTCTAGTTGATTAATTTGTTAAGTTATACAATTTAAGCAAAAGTGAGATAAATGAATTGACTGGATTTAAATAAGTAACAATACTTGAAATATTAGGTCTATTATTATAAACCATAGAAAATATCATCAGAAGGACCAAATGGTGATTATCTAGCTAATACAAAAGATCACGTTAGATATCAATATGAAATAATAAAGTAAATAGGATAGGGTAGTTTTGGATAAGTATATGAAGTATTAGATCATAAGACAAAAAATACATTTGCTTTAAAAATAATAAGAAATTAGGACAATTTAAAAAAGTAAGCAACAGTTGAAACAAATATATTGTTAACAATTTAAGAGAAAGATCCAATGAACATATAAGCTATAGTTAAATTATAAGATCATTTTATATTTAGAGGACATTAATGCTTAGTTTTTGAGAAATTAGATTGCACTTTATTTGATATGTTGAAATACCAATTATTCAGAGGTTTTGATTATGAAACTTTAAAGAAAATTACCTATCAAATAGTTAAAGGTTTAAATTTTCTAAGGTAGTGCAATATTGTTCATTGTGATTTAAAACCAGAAAATATAATGATTAGCGACATTCAATAAAAAGTAGTTAAAATAGTAGATTTTGGAACTGGGTGTTTTGAAGGTAATTAATTTTATACTTATATTTAAAGTAGGTATAGCTTTTACAATATATTAGATATTATCGAGCTCCTGAAATATTTTTTGGTTTAAAATATGCTTATGAAATAGATATGTGGAGTTTAGCATGTATTATTGCTGAACTTCACACTGGAANTCAATAAATATGAACTTGAATTAATGTACAATCAATATAAAATTAAATCTCATAATAATTTTAACAGAAGTGTTGAATTAATGAAATATTCGAATCCTAAGAAATTGTCAATTCATTTAGATTTCGCAGCATTCAAAGCTGAATTATAGAATTCTTTACCTTCATCAACTAAAAAAATAAGTACCTAACCAAATAGTCCAAATGGAATTACCAAGAATATCAAAAGTTAATAACCTTTGATACTAGTATAAAGCTCCCATTCAAATTAAAATTTATTGTCTCCATAAAAGAAGAAGTAAACAGATTTAGAAAGTACTTTCAGCAGATTTCCTCTTCTAGTTGATTAATTTGTTAAGTTATACAATTTAAGCAAAAGTGAGATAAATGAATTGACTGGATTTAAATAAGTAACAATACTTGAAATATTAGGTCTATTATTATAAACCATAGAAAATATCATCAGAAGGACCAAATGGTGATTATCTAGCTAATACAAAAGATCACGTTAGATATCAATATGAAATAATAAAGTAAATAGGATAGGGTAGTTTTGGATAAGTATATGAAGTATTAGATCATAAGACAAAAAATACATTTGCTTTAAAAATAATAAGAAATTAGGACAATTTAAAAAAGTAAGCAACAGTTGAAACAAATATATTGTTAACAATTTAAGAGAAAGATCCAATGAACATATAAGCTATAGTTAAATTATAAGATCATTTTATATTTAGAGGACATTAATGCTTAGTTTTTGAGAAATTAGATTGCACTTTATTTGATATGTTGAAATACCAATTATTCAGAGGTTTTGATTATGAAACTTTA
Source organism: Paramecium sonneborni (assembly GCA_905182985.1). Classification (NCBI taxonomy): domain Eukaryota; phylum Ciliophora; class Oligohymenophorea; order Peniculida; family Parameciidae; genus Paramecium; species Paramecium sonneborni. Next base: position 163,046 of record CAJJDN010000054.1, read on the forward strand.
AAGAAAATTACCTATCAAATAGTTAAAGGTTTAAATTTTCTAAGGTAGTGCAATATTGTTCATTGTGATTTAAAACCAGAAAATATAATGATTAGCGACATTCAATAAAAAGTAGTTAAAATAGTAGATTTTGGAACTGGGTGTTTTGAAGGTAATTAATTTTATACTTATATTTAAAGTAGGTATAGCTTTTACAATATATTAGATATTATCGAGCTCCTGAAATATTTTTTGGTTTAAAATATGCTTATGAAATAGATATGTGGAGTTTAGCATGTATTATTGCTGAACTTCACACTGGAAAGCCGTTGTTTCCAGGAGAAAATGAAGTTGAACAATTTAATTTAATTATGGAATTAATTGGTATACCTAAACCTGAGTTTGCATTGAAATGTCCAAGAAAAAAGATGTTCTTTGATGATTCAGGAAATCCTAAGAAAACAATAAAATTATATAGAAAACCTAAATCTATTAATTTAAATGAATTACTTAAGACAACAGAAGAAGAATTGGTTGATTTCATCTAAAAGTGTTTAGTTTGGGAACCAGAACTAAGAATGAAACCTAATGAAGCAATCTAACATCCTTGGATAAAAAGTTTGACATTAAAAGAAAAAAATAAAGTAGTCCCTATTCGAAATTATAAAGAGAACTAAATAAATAAATTGACACAATAATAATTTTAGGAATCCTTTGATAAGAAAATCATAGGAAATATAGAGAAAACCAAAGCTTTTATAGCTCATAATAAAAATAATAGTTAACCCACTATTTTAAATAGTGCTAGAAATCAAGATTTATCTAGTTTTAGACAGAGATAATAGATGGTTTAATCTATCCATTAAATTCTTAGATAAACCTAATCTAAAAAGAGTTCATTTATTAGGAAACCGTCTATTGAATGAAAAAAAAGAGTGAATTATTTTATAAATACTCTAATAATAATAATAGTAAATAATTAACATCAATATAATCATAAATGATAACTTAATCTTTATAAAGGATGAGATAAATTTTTTAAATCTGATTGTATCTATTTGTTCAATAATTAGTTTTATTTGAGATATGGGGTATGATGACTATTCATAGATCTACTACTTAGTTAAAGACCAGATTTATTATCAAAAGGATTAGTGATACATCTGCTAATTTTATTAATTGGAAGTGTTGGAAATAATGCTGAATTTCTATGATTGGCAATAATAGAAGAAGATTAAGGAGTTGTTGTTTAGACATTAAGAGTAAGAGCTTTGTTGCCATTTATTTATATTTTTAATTATTCAGATTTTCCAGCTAAAAATTAGATCATCTTACAATCTTAAATTTTTAGATATTTTTCTTTTTTTAATTCAATTTAAGATTTATGAATTGATCTGATTACTATTTATTTAGGAGGAGTTTTACATGAAGGTGGTCTTTCCATGTTATCATATTCTAAATTAACAGGAATAACTACCAACAATTGTATCTTATTTAGTGAGTTTCCTCAATAAGCTTGGTTTTCTTGTGGTTCTTTTTTATTTTTTTCTTTCTAAGATATCAGCAAAACTTGTTAAAGCGAATCTTTAACCATCAATTTAGCGATGTTATTAAATAATAGTTGGTAGATTAGAAAATTGTTTTGCTGTCATTTCACCAAATGTATCTCCATATGCAGATTTTCTTCTTGGTTATTGTTATTATCTCATTAGAGTTATTTTTTCAATTACATTCTTTAATGGTTTTAAATTTATAATTTTCTTGCTTTATATTTTCTTCTCAGTTTGGATTGGATTTAGATTAAAGTCATCTGTATATCCTTTTAATAATCGAAGACAGTGTATTAATGAATTTTTTTTAAGTGTTTTTCTGTGTAAATCAGTCACATGAAGTTTTTGAGATTTTGGAGTTGTACACTATTACAAAACCAAATGACTTACTCTTCTGGCATTAAAAGGGAATTGAGGATAGTCACTTTGTTCTATTTAGTTAAGAATTGATACATGTGATATGGAGCATAAAATAAATAAATAATATTAAATATAATATTAATATCAACCCTTACGCTTACTTAGTCTCCATGCATTAGCATCTCCAAATTTGCAACTTAATGGATCTAATTTTTCTGATTTCTTAGTTTTTGAGAGTTATCCCATTTAATTATGAGCCTTGAAGTAATTTTCAGCAACTTCAATAAGCCATCTAGGTTCTAAGAATATATAATGAGAAATTGAATACCTATTTCACAGACTTCTCTCATATATTCTTTAGAAGTCATGACTAATTCATGATAAACACACCACAAAGGTCCTTTGTTAAATAACGCACTACTAGGATGTATATAGACTTATTAATTATCGGAAAGAGTTTTATATCCTTCAGCTTAATCCTATAAAAAATATTAAAAATAAATACTTTTTTAGCAACATGAAAGAAATAACCAGCAGTGATAGCTTTCCTGATTTTCCAAAAATCTTTTCCACAAGAAGTAATTTAGAATTTATATCTTTCCATAATTTATAATAATTATTTTCTTACATCTTAAGCTCTTCTCATAGATCTTGCTTAAATATAGTTTTCATGACACCAAACATTACTAAAATTGTTTTTTTTCCAATGTTCATAAACAGTTAATAAAGTTAGATGATCACCTTCTGGTCTATGAAATCTAGCTTTTTTTTAATCTGCTAACTATTATCTATCTTTAGGTCTATAGAAGATATTAGGTTCAGATAACATAGCAATAATTGTAATAATTTCATCAACACATCCTAAATCAACAGCTGTTAATAACATTTTAGCTTAAGGAGGTTCTAATGGAAATTCTGCCATTTTTCTACCTACTTTAGTTAATAATCCTTCATCATCTAAAGCTCCTAAAGCATATAATTATTCCATAGCTGCAATCATAGTTTAAACAGGTGGTGGATCCATAAAATCAAAATTTAATAGATCATGTATTCCCATAGCTTTTAATAATAAGATAGTATTAGCTAAATTAGTTCTTTAAATTTCTGGTACTGAAGTAGGTAACATTTCTGTATTAAATGCTTATTCAGTATATAATCTATAGCATTTTCCTGGTCCAGTTCTACCTGCTCTACCAGCTCTTTATTAAGCAGAAGCTTAACTTATTGGTGCAATGATTAATGAATCCATACCTAATTTTGGATTATAAACTTTGATTTTAGAGAATCCTGGATCAACAACATAATATATTCCATCAATAGTAATAGATGCTTCAGCAATATTAGTAGCTATAACAATCTTTCTTGCTCCAACAGGGGCAGGTTCAAAAATCTTTTATTATAATTCAGTAGGTAAAGCAGAATAAACTGGCAATATAATTAACTCTGGTGCATCTGGACCTAATTTTTTCATTCTTTCATGAAGTACTTGACATGCTGTATCAATTTCTTCTTATCCTGTTAAAAATAATAAAATATCTCCTGCTGGTTCTTCTAAATGAATTTATATAACACATAATTATGCAGCTTCTAAATAATCTTCTTCAGGTTCATTTGTAAAGAATACTTCAACAGGAAAATTACGTCCAGGAATTCTAAATATCTTGCAATTAAAAAAATAAGAAGAGAATTTTTCAGCATCTAAAGTAGCTGATGTTACAATTAAAGTGAAATCATTTCTTTTAGCAACAACTTATTTTAATAATCCAAATAAAACATCAGTATTAATAGTTCTTTCATGAGCTTCATCCAACATTATAACACTATATTAACTCATATCTTTATCTATTAAAGCTTCTCTTAATAACATTCCATCTGTCATATATTTAATAATAGTATTAGGACCTGTACAATCTTCAAATCTAATAGCATATCCAACTTCATCTCCAAGTTATACTCCCATTTCTTCAGCTACTCTTTTTGCTACAGACATAGCTGCAACTCTTCTAGGTTAAGTACATCCAATCTTCATTCCATTTCTACCATATCCTGCTTCCATCAAATATTATGTA